>MNCI01025002.1:239234-365498 GCA_015680685.1 Gnetum montanum
CAGTCCTAAAGGAATCAATCTACCACAATCACAACCTAGCTGAGTGTAACCACTGATGAGACAGGGTGCTTACTAGCTATGTGTTACACATTACATATTGATTCATGATTTTGATGTGATTGCAATTGAAAGCATGGACTGTAAGAAAGACTATATTCACCAAGGATGATGAAGTAGTACCACATGCCAACGATCATTCATGATCATATGATCTTCTCTCTTACTCTTTAGCTTCCAAGAGGCATTAGATGTTAGTTTTATCTATGGTGTTCAGTTCTTTTATCATGAACACCTAGCTTTGTTAAAGATTGTAAATTTGTACTCTTGGGCACTCAAAGTTTGTTGTTCCATCTAATTTAGTTTGTATGTCAATCAATAATCCCATACCTTCCTAATATTTTGTAAGGAACTTGTTCCTCCTCTTTTTTACTTGAGGACAAGTTTTTATTCAATCATAGGAGTATGATGGATCATCATTTGACTAGCTTTGATATCAGAGCCTCAAGATCGGATACCCAATGTCAGAGCCCAAGATGTGATGTTGAATATCTAATATCGCAAGGTATATTCCAGCCTATAAATATAGTGCTTGGGCTCATGATTTTTAATAAGTTTTTCATAGTTTTTTTCATAGATAGTGAAGCTCTTGTAGTTTTTTTTCTATAGAGTTAGAATATTTTTTGAGTGCCCGCAGCAAGAGTTTGAGTGTGTACAGATCTTTGTTCGAATAGTGATGTACCTTAGCATAGTAGTGTGATGGGAATAAAAATCAATCCTTTTGATCATCCTTGCAACACTCAGAATAGATTAAATGTTTTCTTGATGCATTTAATATTCATGCACTTCATTTCAATGCACTTTAATTAAGCAATTAATTTTTAGTTATTAATGAGCACAAGCACTACCACCTCGAGTGTACATGTAGCACTTGGTAATCCATAAATGCTTAATGTTTGGTAGCTCAGTAGTGCTATACGTGTTCAAGATGTGTCTGGAAAGTGGGAATAGGTACTTGTGTTAGGCTAGTTATGAAGTAGATAAACTAGATCTTAAATTACTCTGAATTTCATTTTTGTTGTCGATGATTAAATTTATAAACCATAAAAATGATAAAAATCATGTGCCTCAATTCATGAAAATAAATTGCAAGAATTTCACTAAGGATTCAACCAAAAGATGAGTTTGACATGATGGTGGAGTTGCATTTATAGGTATCACCATGGCCCACTACATCACATCTATGGCATTGTATCTTTAGCTACAATATCATATCTATGACACAACTACAATATCATATCTATGACATCATAGATATGATATTGTAGTCCTTTATAAAAATTTGATTGATCACTTGGCTCAGAAATAACTTTTTAAAGGGAATTATTATGGGTTTGTAATGATTTGGCCAATTACTAACATGAAATTTAGGGCTAAACAATTGCCATTGTAAGAATTATTTAATAATAGACTAGTTTTCATTTTTTCAACATGAAATTCAATTTTCTATGAATCAATTCTAGAAAATTTCATTAATTTAAAAAATAGAAATATTCTCTTAGCCAATTAATACATATAGATGATAGATACATAGCTAAAATAGTATCTCATATATAGAAATAAATTGACCTTATTATATATACAATATATATATATTATTTTTATTTAGATTAATCTTCTAAGATAATAAACCATAAACTACATGCATAACCAAACAAGCTAGGTGAGATTAATAGCATGTAATATATCATTGCTATTGTTGTTATAGCTTTATAGTTATGCCAAATAAACTTAATTACTTTAATACAAATGTAGAGAATGATTTTCTCCAAAAGTAGGCCAAAATCTAAATACCAACATCATGGTATAAATAGCACAAGGGGTGCCTATCAAATGCACACCTTACTTGTGATCAAACTTTGACAAATGCTACTTTCAACCTCAAGACTCATGACCTCATATGTAGATCCTAAAATAAGTGAAGCATAGATACACTACAAGATTTATAAAATTTTATAACTCCATGTTATCTCATAGAATCAAACTTGTAATATGGGGTTACTATGTTAAGTAACATAGCACTAGGCTAACACCTCATTGTTCTCATGGCCTTACATATGTTTAAAAAGTGGCCAAACATACATGTTTTAGTTTTTTTAATTATATAATTTGAAGTGCCTCATATGTGTCTGATGAAAATATATTTCTGAACACAATATTTCATGCTAATTTTAACAAATTTATCAAAGATCTTATATTTACATGTATTTCATCATCTTTTATACACTCTTTACCACTAATTTTAACTAAGAACATGGTATTAAAAAAATATCTATATGTATACACCCTTTATTGCTATTTTTAACCTTGAAAAAATTTTAACTATATCAAAAAATTGTAGTCATGTATATTTCATCCATCTTTTACCAAGTTTTGACTATTAATTTAAATTTTAAAAACCTAGGTAAAATTTTAGTTACACATGGAGTTGGTAATTTCTATATGTACTTGAGCTCTACATGAAAGATGCATACACATGATGAGCATGATATTTTTACATATTAATGAGCATTTTTAATGTTTAAAAAAAGTTCCAGGCCTCAGAGTTACTTATAGCAAAAACAAAAACAAAGTGAAACAAAGTTAACATGGTCACATAGGTGGAAGACAATGAAAAATTAAAAAAATTTGAAAAAATAATGGAAGAAAATTTTTTTGTATAATGTAAGAATCAAGAAAAATATGTGGAAAAAATAAAATAAAAAAAGTAGTGATGACAAAGTAGAATATTAAGTGAGAACATCTAAATCAAAGGATATGCTTGCCATTGTAGAAGCTAGAAAGAAGGCATAAATTAAGTGAGATGGATAAACTTAAAATAATTTGACTATTGATACACTATATGACACATAGCCAACAAGATATATTAGAAAAATTATAGAAAAATATAACAATGCCATAAGTATGATTTAAATTGACAACCTCTTGCCTAATAAAATAATAAGCTACCTATAGTATATTAAAAAAATAGCAATATAAAAAATAAAAGCAACAAAAACAAGTTGGTAAATAATTCCATTTAGGGGTGAGGATTGACGAAATCTAAGAGAATTTAACTATAAGTACATATTAATACATATAATGAACATGATATATTAGAAGAAGTATAGAGTAATATAACCAAGGATAATCATTTAGAGTGCATGTAAGGTGCTTGTTCCCTAAGTTGTAAGACCTAGTTTCAAGCCTACATACAACTACTCGAAAAGAGGTTAGGCTTTCACTCATCCATTGACCTTCTTAGAAACTTGTCCTGAGAATGAACGTTAACTCTCTTTGTGATGATCTTATACAGGAATATAATGATGCCTTAAGGAAAGGCTGGGGTGGCATGGGAGGAGGATGGACAACACTGTGAGGAAGTTGTTAATATGTTAAGTGTGATTCAAATGGACAATTATTTGCCTACAAATCCTTCTTTAAAATTTATCTAATCATTTGAGCCACCTCTCATTGGCATGTATTACTTAATATCACCCAATATTCCTTGATATTACAATAATGGATATAGAGTAAACTATGTCAACTATGTACAACTCATACATCCATATTTAGCATAGCATTCTCATGCATCTAAAACACATCATCATCATCCTATTGTCTTTATCCTATCTATGATAGCCTAACCATGACAATAAGTAAAACAAGAGTGTTAGCATAGTGGTAAGAATTTTAATTTTGAAACTCCAAGTTAAAGGTTGAATTATAGTGGATAATAATAAGTTATAAATTTATAATTTGACTATATTTCTTGAAGGTAAATTTTGTTAAAACTAGCTTACTTGTATATTTATAATATATATCTATAATTTGGCTAAGAGAATATTACAAAAAGTGAGTTAAATTTTAGTTCATCTAATGTATTGCAAATTATCCAAGTTGTCACTTTACTATATTGGATGTATTTCATAACAATTTTGGTTTGTAATTGCATGACGAGAAGAATAGCTAATTTCAAGTTTGGAAATAAATCATATGTTGCAAAATATTTCTAAATTCTCATGGATTATTGTTTTCTAAGTATGCTTCTCTTAACCTTTTAAATTTCATTCCTTATACATTATAATATGAATACATAAACATAGAAGCTACAGAGATTTACTGGGAGCAAATATATTGTTGTTATGAATGGAATATTATTTAGCAATACTTATAGACTATTCTTGGAGCATTATAGATGAAATATTATTTGATGTTACTGATAGGCTCTTCCTAGAATGTTATGAATATAATATTATTTAGTGTTACCCATAGGCTTCACTTGGAGTGTTATGAACAACATAATATTTAGTGTTATAGATCTATGATTACTAGTTGGCCTCTCAACAAAAAAAATATTTTGAGTTCTAATACAACCCCCTTCATATCCCCTCTTCAAAATATCCAAACACAAACTAAGGTAGACAAAGGATTTGATAATTACTTTCTATGGTTTTTTGTCTACATGATATCATAGTTTCTAAGTATGTATTCTTATCATACTCCTATGGAGCATATCTTGTAATACCATACTTCTTAGAATAAACAATGAGATATTAGTCTAGTAGTAAGACTCTTGATTTATATGCCATAAGTCATGGGTTTAATTCTAATGAATAATGTTGAATTATAAACAAATTTCTATCAAAGTATTAGAGGATAAATATTAAGATTTGGGCTTTAACACCCCTCATAATTCTTAGTTCAAACCTATGACCTGTAGACCACAAGCCACATGCTTTAATCAAGTAAGCAGTGCCTTATTTACATGCATCCAAATCACATCCTTGACCTAATATAAGATCAAGAATATAATGAAAGTATATTAATCAACTCTTTAAATTTCATTCTAGGGGATCTAATTTTTTCTCTTTGATTTTTATCCAATAGATTTGATCTCTCTAGAATTTTCCTATAGGGGATTTTAAATTACCTCTAATTTCCTGAATTAGTGTTAAAATTTCAACTTCTTCTGTTGATGCAAAAATTCTTTTTAATTATGAAAATGCATATTTATAAGTTGATGAGCAAAAATTTGAGATGCCTTCTTCCACCGATGTTGATGTAACTAAGACAACTAATGTAACAACTCGTATTTTTAGATGCTTATGGTAGCACTTATATCTTGTGCTTCTTGATACTTTGGATGCTTGTGCTATGATTTTTTTAGTTATTTTCATTAGCTAGTTTTGATTTTTAGTGTCATATTATTATGCTCATGTATAATTATTTTTATGTACTTCAATTATTTTTCAACTAGTATGAACTAATCTTCTAGAAGAGTTTAGTAGGCTTTTCTTGAAGGCTATGATATGAGAATATGAGACATGTGATGATAAAAGTAGGCTTTGGTATGAGGATGATATTTTATAAATTAAATTAATTGTAGCACGTATTTTTTTAATTAAAGTATTTTTATTATGCCTTATTGATTTTTATAAGAAATTTATTTATAGAAGTTTTCTTAATCTTCAATTTTATTTTTAGAAATAAGATTAGGGTTACTACATTTGAGGTTTTTAGTAGTTTCCATTACAAACCCCAAAATTCATTCTTTCAAGCACTTTGACATCCATTTTTTGAGACATGGAAGCATTGCTGGATTGAAGGCTTATGGTAGTGTTGTGAAGCTTTGCTAGTTCATGTGTGTGGTTGTGTGAGAACACTTGGGTATGTTCATGTGTTGCTTTAGGGATTATGCTTCTATTTTTTCAACTAAGTTATCTTGACATTTTCTCATGCTTGTTTCAGTTCTTAGGTTTTGTGCACTATCAGCATGGAGTAGCTTTTATATGAATTTTCTCTAAATTTTTTGCAATTATGATTAGGTTGGATCTTACTTTGAACATATAGTATTGTCTCATGTGTAATTTTTTCACGAAAGTTAGACAATACTATATCATCATTTTTTTTACATTTCTCTTAGTTTGAAAGTTTGATTATGTTCTTTGAGTTATTGCTATGATGTTCCTAGTGTTCCTTATCATTTGGAAGTCATTAAGAGATGTTTTCATTTTTCCCCAAGTTTTGTGTTCAAACCACAAATCATGGTGATACTATTGGCATTGATCATAAGTTAAGATAGGATTGTGGTTAATCCTTTTAGCATCTTTTTTAATTCCAATCTTTGTTTTGATAAAACCTATAATTCCATGAGCAATGGTAAAGTTGTTGATGAGTTGTCATTTAGGCAACCGCGATATCACATACGCGATATCGCAGCCTATCTCCTCATCTATAAATAAGAGGTAGACAATTTTGATAAGGAGCTTTTTCTTAGTTTTTTTAGTACTAAGTTTTAGCTCTTGTTTTTCTCTCAACCCTTTTCCTCCCAGTGTATGCCTGCAATGTGGTGATTTTAATTGTATGAAACCTTTATTTGAGTGTGACGTACTTGGACATGCACATGACCAGCAATAAAGATCGAGATTACTTCATCATTGCAACATTCACTTAGCTTAATCATTTAATTAATTGTTATTTACTACTTTCTTAGTTAATATCTTCTCGCCCTGAACTCCTGTTAAACATAGAATGAGTACGACTTAATTACGAGAATTTAAGTATGACTACTTGGTAACTCAGTAGTGTACCTAGGATCTATGCTTGGTAATCCCAGTGGTAGTCATGCACGAAGTCCAAGATGTGTACGGATGATCGAGGAACGGATACTCATCGCACTTAGGCTAGCTTAGATTCTCTCTCATCTTTTCTCTCTTAGCTTAGTTAATATTATCTTCCATTGTCTTCAGGAGTAGCATTAGCATAGAAACACATCATACACCTCACTCTAGACTAAACCATACGTGACAAGCTAATACTAGTCCAGGTGGGAAGACAATGAACTGCGACCTAAGAATAACTATCTAGATGCCATAACTAGTCCATCTGCAGAGTTCAATCGGATCGTGCATGAAATGCTCGTATTTGTATGGTTGAGTGTAAGGGTACCTCGCCACTCATCATTGGCGCTGTTGCCAGGGATGGTGCTAGTTATCTAGATTAGTTATATCATACAAGGTCGCTGTACAGGAATTAACGATATATCTTTTAGGGAAAAAATAATTGTAAAAAGTCACATATAAATTCACACACAATTTCATAACCATGTCTCTCCTACAAGACTATAATAATGCCACACCTAGTGAGGAAGTTCATTGGAGAACCAACGAACTATATGACAATGAAGATTGGAGCATGCAACTTGAGGTGGGGGTTTCTTATAAACCTAAATGAAGGCAACATTGTCCCAATGCACAAAAGCATAACTTATGTGATGACAATGAACCCCCACTGGCCACTACAAGCCTAATGTAGATACAAGAGGTTGTTCGAATCTCCCGTAGGCATCGTAAAGAGATCCATCTACCCAGGCTCAATTTAAACAACTTCCCTAATTTCTCAAAAGGCTATGAATTAGATCTGCATCAACATTTACAAGCCTTCTACGATGCCTGCACATGGAACAACATTGATAACGGTTGGCAAAAACTCAAGCTCTTTCCTATGACACTTGTTGGCCAAGAAAAAGTATGGTATAGATCGTTAAGACCAAATTCAATACAATGTTGGTCAACAATGGTAGAAATCTTTAGCGAAAGATATCAAACCTACGTAAGGGTGTCAGCCTTGAGGAAACAAATCCAAGAGTAGAAACAAGTGCAACATGAACCCTTGAACATGGCCTTAGAAAGATATTATGCACTGTTAAACAACTGTCTGGGCTATGAGTTTTCCAAGGAAAGGCTAATGTATCACATCATTGATGGGCTTTGTGATGCAACAAGAGAAACCCTAGGGATGTATGCCCAAGGTCAACTATACGAACTATGAACCCATCAAGTCCAAGAGCTTATTAAGTGGGTAGTAAAAGAAGAAGGAGAAATGGCTAGATGGGAGAGTGTTGAAAAACATCAATGGGACTAGAATCTCAACTTAACAAAGGTCCATAATCACAAAAAGGAGAAATCAACCTATCTCAAGGAGGAAGAACCATCTTTGCCGGTACAACAATCATTAGATGAAATTGAGGCAAAGATCAATAAGAGGCTAGAATGGATGCATAAAAAGTGTGGAGAATATATCAATATTATTGGAGATAGAGGAGAATATATTATTGATATATCATATCATCTGAACCTAAGTGCTTATCAAGTCCAACATCCTATTTCTCCAACTAGGTCAACATCCTTTATCTCACCACATTATTATCATTCTCCTCAATACTATCAACCCATATCCTCTTCAACACAACCACCACCTTGGATACCTTACACTTCTCCTCGATTTCAACATTCTCATCCTTTCCCTCCTTCTACATTGCCACCAGCTGTTCCTAAGGTGTCTGCACTACAACAACAACCCACAAACGTTACTTGTGCTACTACTACCAACAGCAGTGAGAGACCTCGACAACATCGAAGGCATCCCTTCTTTAGAAATGACCCTAGGAAGGGACAACATAATTCTAAGGCCACTACATCCTCCAACTCAGCACAGGTCCAACACTTTGGTGCATCCTTCTCTTCGAACACAGCACCTCATGTAACTCCATCAGGGCCACCAACTAACACTCCAACAATCATACGACCTAATGAATACAGCCATGGAGGTCAACATCCCAATCCTTGCATACCATCTTATGGTCTCAATTATCATAATGGGTCAACTTGATATCTGAAAACTACATCTTATAAAGTACCCCACTATGCTTACTATAATCAAGTGTGTGAACCCCAATGGGGTAAGTATGACCAAGCTTCGATGTTTTCAACATGCAAGGATCCTCATCTTTCATTTATTAATCCTTGCCATCCTCAACCATTTAGTTATGGGGGATATCCCCCATTTTAATAATAAGCAGGATTAATAACCACTTTTTATGTTCTTCAATTTTACAACTTTTTGTTTTACAGTTTTTTAGTTTTCAATTTCTTGTTTTATCATTTTGTCTTTTTATCTTTTTATGTTTTTGTAAGTAATCTCATCTACGAATAAAACACTCATGTGGATCGTTGGTTGAGGTGTGTTCTATGTTGTCAAGTCTCGAGTGATCAATTATGTGGACAGTGAGCCCATTACACCCACTCATCCATTCTACAAATAAGAGGTTCTGTTTGAGGGTACAGTGATATTCTTGACATTCTTAAAACTTAAAATTAATTTTGTGTTCATTGTACCCAAAATGAAGAAGGATGGATCAAGAGGGAATGATTAGGGTGTGACATCAAGGGGACTTGAGGATTCTCTTTAGTGATGTTTGTGGAAGTTATCATGCAATGTGGTTGTACTAAGGTCCTTGTAGATCTGACAAAAAATGGGAGTAACAGTAATCAAAAGGGCACTCAAAAATCCAATGCTGTTCTAGGGGGTCCCATTGGAAGGACATGCACCCAAGCCTGAAGGTTGGTAGCTTCTCTAGATTTAGCGATTGAAAAAAAAAAGAGAAAAGAAGAAAAGAAGAAAATAAAACGAAAAAGAAAAGTGTCACAAAACAAAAATCACTCCTTCCTTGAACAAAATGCCAAGTGATCATACGCCTTGCTGTTATGGTACTCTCATAGTTGCTCATCATGGGATGAAACAATGTGATGTCACTGATTAGAGGAATGGACTTGGTCCTGATCTTGGAATGACAGGTTAATGACACCTTAATCATGCTTTACACACAAGATTCACTGTGCCCTGGGTCCATTACCTCATGTCCCAATCTCTACAATCCCTTCTATAGTTCATCTCATCTCACTATTCGTGTAATTATGGCTCATGTCTCATATAGCGTAGAATTCTTACCTCATTCCAGTGATATTTACATGTGTGTGTTTTGTGGAATTAGTGTGGATTACATTTAACCCTTCAAGTGCCCACGGACACTTTAAGTGTGGTTACACAAGGGCATTATAGGTTGAAACCTGCTTTGGGGAGGACCCACTTGTGTAATCTCTTGTAATTCTCCTTATGACATAGCTCACACACACCATTTCTTACCCTTAGAATATGTTTCAATGATTTTCTTTCCCTACTACTATCCCTTTGAATAATAACGTTCCTATGTACCATTACATGGCCTTTTTCTCTCACTTACCCACCAAGGTTTTAATGATCAATTACACCCACACATCATTATTCATGCCTTCGCAACAAGCTAAATTACCTTAGAACCCCTTCAAAATATCCCAATGTCCTAAGCTTACAACATTGATTTCAAGAAAATCTTCAAAAAAATTTGGTATTTTTCTTGTGCCTAATGTCACTAGGGCCGATGCAATATTGCGTACGCGATATCAGGTCTTGTCTGCCTATAAATAGCGTAGCCCGCCCACCACCCCCCCTGCAACACTTAACATTATTTTTCACAACTCACACAGGGGAGATTTTCAAATTTTTCTCTACGACTTGCAAGTGTGACACCCTTGCTTTTCTACCTATACCTCGCTCGCTGGTACTTCGATTTTAATTCTATCTCAACCTGTTTGACCCCAGAGTGTTTAGCTTAGTCGTGGGGGAGGGACATTCGCCGAATAGCACCTAACTTTTTTGGAATTTTTCATTGTCCAAAGGACATTATCAAGGGTAATTAGCTGTAAAATTAAGAATAAAATGTATCAAAAACAATTTCATCCCCATAGGTACATCAGGAAACTAAAATTAGAAACCACCTAAGTAAAAAGGATCCATTATTGTAATCTTTTGGGAAACATCACATGGAGATAAAATAAATTAATTAATTAAGGTAAGCAGTAAGGTATAACCTAACTTTGGTAACAACCTTACTAATGATTGGCCCCATGTGATTGTAGATGGCCCCAAAATGTGGACAATAGGAAGGTCCTACTCAAGGTGGAACTAAACGACCTAGGAGAGGAGAAGAACAAGTTCCTACTGGAAAACATGCAAAGTAGGAGGAACAATCATTCAGCATTCACCAAGAAGACCCTACTACTGAATAGTCTTGGCAAGCGGAAGGAGGAGTTGCTGCAACACCTGAATAGGGACAACATCTCACATTACCCTAGGATTGTGTTCAGGCTATCCATGAAAGATCCACATTCGTTGCAATGATTGTGGAATTAAAATTTGAATCCTTTGCAGAATTTGCTCTTGAAGCCATTAGGGATCACCTCAAGGGGTCTCCCTTATGGCATGTCCTCTTTGAAAGCAGTGCCTGGTACCTAGGACAGACGTACTAGTTCTGGCGCAATAGAGAATAAGGCACCACTATTAATATTTGTGGTGTGATAGTCGATTTCTCCTCGCAGGCTATTTTGGAAGTATTAAAACTTTTAATACAAGGCCCTGATGTGCTATTTTGGAGATCTTGAGGTGGTTTGAGGAATGGAAGATATGGAAGCTTGCCTTACCCTTCCCTTGTCTTATCAGGAAGTTGTGCCAACATGTTGGTATTAGAGGATATACTAATGATGTCCTCCAAAAAGCCCAAAATGCTTCATATACTGAACTGTTAAAGCCACTAGCCACAAGGAAAATCACTAGTGAGACGCTGGGACCAGAGCAAGAAGAAGAACAAACGACTAAACCAAATGCAACTCAACTTGTAGGACCCAGTGAATTTCCAAGTATGGGACCCAGCCAACAACAGGAAGCAGGGCTTAGCATAGGCTAGGTGCAACCACCACCGCCGTAAGAATACAAATCGTCTATGAGCCATCTCAGGGCCATCGCTAAGATGGTCAGTTGGGGAAGTCATGATGACGCAAATCTCTTCCTCGTCATTGATGATGCCATACAACCCATAGTTTCTTTGGATCGTACAAGGGGTGAAGTGTCTATTCATATAGGAGGAGAGGAAAGTACTTGGTTACAACAGATCTTAGGAAATGCAACATCTTTTCAAGTGGAATTAGAAACTGGTGAAGGGGCCACTGTGGTGGTCATGCAACACCAGGATGCCACAGGAGCTATAGAAGTGAACGCAGATCACATTAAAGAATCATTCAATGTACTTGTTGTACCACTGGTAGATCTCATGGGAGCACGGGATACTCAAACTTTGGCCAGAACCTCAATGACTCCTACGGAACATGAGGATGTGCTTGATCGATTGCTACAAACAAGACAAATAATGATGTCCCTATTTGACATCCCTCAAGATGTTATGGCAAGTTAATCAAACCTCATTTCCACCAAGGGGAAGTTGGTCTTAATAGAAGTGAGGGCCAAGCATGCTGAAGTAGAGGTGCAGAAATTGCAAGAATAGCTCGTGGCCCTACAAATAGCATAGCGGGACCCTTTGCAATTTGTTACCGTAGACTAGCTAGACAAATTCAAAACTGAGAAACTAAACAAAATACTAACGGAGAATAAAAAGGTGGTTGAAGAAAAAGAGAAGGCTATTTGGGATGCCTCCATAGCACATGCACAAACTCATGTGCATATCAAGGCACTCAAGGCCTTACAGGAGGAAAATAAGCAGCTTGTTGCAGAAAATCTTAGGTTGACTGCTGTGGAAAAGCAAAAGAATATTCTCAAAGAACATTTCCATCAGCTGCAAGAACAATTCATCTGGGTCAACCAAGACATGAGCTGTTTAGCCAAGGAGAATCGAACCCTCTCAATGGAGGAGGTACACACAATCCGTCAAAAGATAGCTATCAAAATAAGCGCATGGAAAAATGAGGCTAAATAGCATGAAAAGCTAAAGGAGCACTTTCGATACTAGGTGGGGATGTACAAATAGATCCTTGAGAAGGAGATCCATATGGCCAAGGCCCACATCATTGATATCAGTGCTCAACACACTGACTAGTGGACCATATTGGACACATATGCATTTTCCCACCAAGTAGAAGTTAAGAACCGGGACCTGCAAATCCAAGATCTTACAGAATACATGGAGTTGGCAAACTTACGGTATGCCAACCTTGCCATGTTAATAGCAGGGCACCCGAGAATAGAGCTCGAGCAATAGGTAGCTACCACCTACATCAAATATGAAACAAAATTTGCAGAACACAAGAAAGTATTAAAAAAAATTGGAGATTACAAATTCTGAACTTGAGGTGGTGAAGGCAAGCTACCAAGGCCAAAAATGTATCGCAACAGATTTGGCTCAATGGCTTGTGGATTTCCAAGAATACAGAGACAAAGCCAGAGCCTATGAGGAGGAACGACAGGTATTTGTGGCTTGGTATGTCAAGGTAAATCAAATGTTTCTGCAACTACCTTGCTCATGGGAGGTGCCGACTCCATCAAACATTGAAACATTGGCATGGATGGCACAAGACCTCCGAACCGAAGAGGAGAAACTCTAGGCCATACTTCAACACCATCAAGCCTCAAAACCTGGAGCACAAGACAAGGGGAAAGCACCTATGGAGGAGCCACCGCCACTAGGAACTACATGAGTTCCACCAATTTTGTAGTTGTATAATTTTCTTTGTGTTGTGTCTCAATTTTTTTTTCATTCCACACTGTGGCATAAACCCATTTTTACCATCCAATAATCCCATACCTATCCACTATGTAATCACTGTAACTCGAGGACGAGTTTTCATTCAGTTGTGGGGGTATGATGAGTCGTCATTTAGGCAATTGCGATATCATGTACGGGATATCGCAGCCTGTCTCCTCATCTATAAATAAGAGGTAGATAGTTTTGATAAGGAACTTTTTGCTAGTTTTTTTAAGTGTTAAGTTTTAGCTCTTGTTTTTCTCTTAACCCTTTTCCTCCTAGTGTATGCCCGTAGTGTGGTGATTGTAATTGTACAGAACCTTTATTCGAGTGTGACGTACTTGGACAAGCATATGACCGGCAATAAAGATCGAGATTACTTCATCATTGTAGCATTCACTTAACTTAATCATTTAATTAATTGTTATTTACTACTTTCTTAGTTAATATCTTCTCACCCTAAACTCCTGTTAAACACAGAATGAGTACGACTTGATTACGAGCATTTAAGTGTGACTACTTGGTAACCCAATAGCATACCTAGGATCTGCGCTTGGTAATCACAGTGGTAGTCATGCACGAAGTCCAAGATGTGTACGGATGATCTTGGAACAGATACTCATCGCACTTAGGCTAGCTTAGATTCTCTCTCACCTTTTCTCTCTTAGCTTAGTTAATATTATCTTCCATTGTCTTCAGGTGTAGCATTAGCATAGAAACACATCATACACCTCACTTTGGACTAAACTATACGTGACAAGCTAATACTAGTCCAGGTGGGAAGACAACGAATTGCGACCTAAGAATAACTGTCTAGACGCCATAACTAGTCCGTCTGCGAATTTCGACCGGATCGTGTGTGAAACGCTCGTATTCGTATGGTTGAGTGTAGGGGTACCTTGCCACTCATCAGTTGTGATAAAGCCTATTTTTCTATTCTTATCATTTCATGTCATTTTGAGTGATTTTTAGTTAACCACAGATCATGGCTAGGTTGTGGTCAAGTTTTCTTCAATTGCCATGGGTTGTGATCAATTTGTGGTTGCATCATTTTCTTCAAGTTATTTTGAGTAATTTTTCTAAGCAAACTACAAGTCATGATAAAGTCATGCTCAAGTCATAATTAGTTACCATGGATCGTAGTGAGGTTGTGATATCAAGTTTGAGTCATTTTACTATTTATTTTATCATATCAAGTTTGAGTCATTTTACTATTTATTTTATCATTGGAACTTGGTTTGATACATCTTGATACTATTGGACTCTATTTGGCATAGTCCTATTGATCTTGAATATGTTGAATTGTTGGAATTGATCTTAGATTTGATTATTAGTTTTTATTGGAACTTTCAGGTATTTGGACTTGTTTTTTATTTGTGCTATCCATCCACCATTAACATTTGGTTGTACTTTGTAGAATGCTTAAATGTTTGCTATTTGTTAAGAACTAGCATCAAGTTGTATGGTCGATTGGAGATGGAACCCCTAAAAATGCTTGGTAATTAGCTATTGCTGGGATGCATTAGTGTAGTTCTCACTATAGGTTCCATCCTACATGAAAGGTGATCCATGACTCATTAGTCCCTTTGTTCGATGCCTCTAAAATGTTAGGGCTGAGTCTTGGTTGGAGCTCCTAATGTAGAGACTAATAAATAAAATTCATAGGCATGGTAGTTTGGTATTTGATTTGGAAAATACTCATGACAATAATTTACAAATTTAAAACTAAGTTTAGTTAATGCTAGCCTTCTTGTTTATAGATTGATAAGTTGGAGTAGATAATTTAGTTTGGTTATATTCTCATTGATGTTTAGATCTATGTATGATGTGTGATCTACAATGTTTAGATTGTTTTTGCTTACTAACATGTATTGTAAGCTAGCATGCCTTCACTTAGCCACCATGAAACTTGCCTTTGAATCAACTAGTGGAGGTGTTAAGGTTTCTCACTTATTTTATACAAACCCTCTTATTTTTAAATTATCAAGGCTAGGTAAAACAAGGATATTTCTTAATTGATTGTTGATATTGGATGATTTGCATGCTCATTTTTTAGGTTTAGTCTATTTATCTCTTTGGCATATCATGAGATTTTATGAACATGTATCAATTATTTTTTTCATGTATTATATTGGGATCATGGTTCACTTTTTTGTACTGCTAAGAATATATTGATATAGTAGGATGTGTTGTAAGATTTATATGTTATTTTCTATTTTTAGTTTAGCATTAGCTTTCATTCCAATTTTATATATGTATGTTATTTAATTATATTTTATCCTTCCTCTATTATTATCTTTCTTTTTATTTTGGACATGGTTGCATCACATTTCCTTTTAGTTTATTATTGTTATGTTAGTTCATTTTAATTTTTAGTTTCTCTTCCCATGACCAATTTATTCATTAGGAGTTTTATACCCAACATAATACTCTCTTACCTACGGTGAGGAAGGAGGGTATTACACCTGATATTTTTCTTCTTAATGATGTAATCACTATTAATTGATTTTATATTATAATATGTGTTTATTTAAATTTTGTATCACCTTCCTTGTAATGAAATTTTTGCTTCATAGTTAAAGGATTTGACAGTGTTGAACTTTATATAGTTATGACTATTATAAGTCTTACTAACTTGATTGCTTACGAACCCTCTTATGATGAAGATAGTTACATTAACTTAATTCTAAAACTTAGCACTATTCATAAACTATCATAAATAGTCTACAACAAGTACTATTTTTTATTTTTGTAATTTATAATCATCATCTTTGGATTCAAAGTCATTCCATATTTAATCGTACTAAGTTTATAAGAATTTCTTGAGTTTCAATGGTATTGCTCTTCCTTTGGTAATACATCTTCTTTTGGATTACATCTACTTTACATCACGACATGGTAGCATACTTATAATGCTTTTTGGATAGCTTATTATAAGCTATTATTCTTAGTGTTATGTGGGCTAGGTCACTTTGGACTCTTTTAGTAATCCATTGCTAAGTTGGATCGGCTTTTCTCATGATAATTAATGGACTATTACCATAATGTAGTTTGTCCTTCTCCCTTAAATAGTCTTTGTAACTAATTATCTTCATGACATCTTAATTTGTCTTAGTTTGGTAAATTTCTTAAGTCCATGATGCACTAGTCTATTGTTTTGATGCTAAGCATATTCAGGGCTTGAGCTTATCTTTATTTTACATCTTCCTTAGGCACCATTTGGTAGGGATAAGAACTTCTTTGATATTCTACTTCTTATGAATCACCACCTTCATAACCTTCTAGTTTACAAATAGAGTCATGGCTCTTATTTCAATGTGACTTTGTTAGGATAGGAACACGACCCTACTGCAAAATAGTCTAGATAACTCATTCTAGGTAATTGCTAGTTTTTGGTTCCACCAAGGCACGAATGCCCCCAAATAGATTTTCCTAGTTTAATTGAGCTAAATATGGCTAATTCTATTTTAACAATAGAATAGTTTAAATAAAGTGTTGTCTTGTATATAACTAATGGCTATCTCTTTTAGCTTTCTCTTAACATAATGATGGAAATTAGTAGCTTTCTACACATTTAACTTCAAATCCTACATAGCTAATACAATGAATAAAGAAGTTTTATAAAATACATCATTCTTTAATTTTGAGTTATATCATAGTAAACTTCTTGAAGCTAAATTTTGCAAAAGTTTTACTAAATAGAGAAAAAATTTCAAATATAAAAATTTAATCATTTTTTCCTCAAAAAAATTGTCTCATAGACACATTAAGCATATCCTTAATGAAGGCTTTTGTATTTGAGTATTACACTAATGACCTATCCCAGAATTATTAATATTAGTTTAGTAACCATCACACTTTTGCTTTACACACTTGAGAGCTTCCAAGAAGACTTAAAATTTTACCTATTTGTCTTCCTTAGAAAGTTCAAGCATATTCTCTAGAAACTTTAAGAATGATCTACTAATCAAGAAGTTTTTATGATCACTACCAACCAATGAAACATTACTTAGTTTGTTAGAGCATGAATTTTATGGTTTGCAAGTTACAAGTTCAATTTTGACAAGGTTTTTTCTCTAATAATTCATTATATTATACTTAATTTTTTTGAAAATTTTGTNCTAATAATTCATTATATTATACTTAATTTTTTTGAAAATTTTGTGTTAACTGTATATCATAAGGATGCATATAATCATTTAGTTTGAGTTCTAAAACCCTTCCCCCAATAAAATCATGATTGTATTATCCATATATTGAGTAGTTACAACATTCAAACAAGAATCTAGCAACATGCTAATGATTGTCTTAGCTAGAATATTAGATTGGATTTTTCTTAAATCATCATTCTAGTAGGTTTTGATATTCAATTGATCATTCCTATGCAATTGAAGAGAAAACCATCTTAATCCCTCACACAATGCTCTAATAATCACATAGGATTTTAAAGAGCTTAAATTACAATTTCATATACAGTCATGTCAAAAGAAAAACACTACTAAAAATCTCTCTAATTAATATGCATGAAATGAAATGCACTAAAATACAAAAGTAAAGGCTCATGCACACATAAAAACCACAAGGATCTAGAAAGTATTGGTTCTTGCCACACGTTTCACAATCTCACACACTCAATGATAGTTACAGAGCATGAGGCTCTACAACCCTCGTAATTCCTCATCACTTTCTAGATGAGAATAAAAGATGCCAAGGGACCAATCACTCATAAAATTACCTTAAAACCACTCCTCTTACCAAGAAGAAATCATAGGAATGGTAAAAAATCCTTAATTATGTTTTCACCTTTGCTTTTTATAACTACACAATAAATTCATATTCTTTTAATAATTAGAATAATTTTTAAAATATATTGGGTGCATTATTATGTTGCAAGTCATACCTACTTATAATCACCTACTAGCTGAAATTCCTAAATTGAACAAATTCTTAGTGCAAGTAGTGTACTTATTAGTATGAGTGACTATTGATGTAATCTTTCATAGTCTCTTGGGTGGATTGTGATTTGTTGTAAGTCACATCATCTCGTAGTATTGATTTTAGTTAGAAAATATAATAAAAAATAAGTTTCAACTAGCTATGATTCACACTCAGCTTGCAATCACCTTTTCATTTTTAGTTCAAAACTCAAAATATCACCAAATGATCTTCATACAACATGAAACTTGACAACAAGATTTCCTATAACTTCTACAACATTAAAACAGTACAAATATATAACTTCAAAATGAAAGGTATTTCTATGCTAGCTCTCCCATCTTCAAAAACTGTAAATTAAGTAAACAATGATACCCTAATCAACCAATTGAATCTCATATACCCATATAACATCGATAACATCTTAATGATTCCAATGGATTAAATACTCAAACCTCTATATACTCCTTATGCTTAAAGCCTTCATCTTCTTTAAGACAATTTTCTTCCTCTCCTTTGAAGACTTAGGATCAATAATGATAACCTTTAACTCCTCCATGTTGCCCTTCAAGGTTTGGTAATTATTAGGCCCATGATAATGAATCAAATTTGCAATATTGAAAAAAAAAGCATGCCAACAATACTAGGCATTAAAATATCATAAAAATTGTCATTTATTTTGAAAAGCCTCATCCATTTTACTTTCAATTTTGATAGATTGATTCCCCTTAGCCTCTTCTTTTACAAATGGATTCATACTAATACATCAACCTCACATTTGGACCTCATGTTTCCCTCATTCTTCTTTTGGTACATCTCTTTATCCTTCTTAATCTACCATTCCTTCACTTGGGGATGCAAGTCTTTTATTTCTTGCATAAATTCAACACTCACTTATGCTTTCCCATCAAAAAATGTTACATCATCCAACATTCTAGGACTATAATCATGATTTGTCTTAAAATAACTTTTTCTAATGCTAGAATGAAATGCGCTATTGTAAGAGAATTCAACATGAGACAATAAATTCTCCTATCTTTTGGTTGATTATCATAAAAACATCATAAAATTTTCAACGGAGATTTTTTTACCACTTTAATTTATCTATCAAATTGAGGATGATAGGCACCTGAATGATGTAGCTTAGTCTCCAAAATCCTTCACAGGAATCTTCAAAAATGGATGGTAACTTTTGCATCCCTATCACTTGTAATAGAAAAGTAAATGTCATGCAAATGAATAACATGTTGGAAAAATAAACTTATAATATGGGAAGCATCACTTGCCTTCTTTCAAGGAATACAATATGTCATTTTGGTACATCTATCTATCATAATAAAAATAGAACCATTTCCACTCTTAGTTTTTGTAATTCCCCCAATGAAATCCATAAACATAATCTTCCATGGCGAGTTAGAAATAGACAATTACAAATAATGACCATCTACTATCATTCCCCTTTTAATTTCTAACATGTTAAGCAATCCTTCATAACTTTTAAAATTTGGGTAAACATACTTAACCAAAAGTAGCATTTTTAAAGAAGATTTAGGATCCTATTGATGAGGACATCACCTAGCTTATGTATCATCTTCAATGTGCTTGTGTATATGATTTGTGTGTATCTTTTATGTTTGTCTTATTGATGATGATTGTAGGATGCTTTGAAATTCTTAGAGGTTTTTTATACCTACTTTGATATGCTTAGGGAATTCTGGGGATCAATGGAGACTTGTTAGAGATGTTTAGAGGTTCAAGATCTTAAAATAAGCTTCTTTCTTTCAAGCCTTTGTAGGTGAGATGTCTTCACCTGATTTAAGATCTCTCAGTTGCATACCATATGTCTCAAGTATTTTCTAGATATCTTAGCTTGATTCTATACATCCTAGCTATGCCAAAACAATGAGTCCAAGACATCTCAACTAAACTCAAGACATCTTAGCCTGACTCTAGATGTCTCCTCTAAAACCACCAACATTTGGGCAAGATGTCACACTATCCTCCAAGATGTTTTAGATGAACATGAGACATTTTCTTATGAATTTTTAAAGATTTAAATTTTGAAATTAAGAGGGAAAAGATGAAGGGACAATGATGAAGGTATAAATAGAACTCTTAAGCCTTCAATCGGGCTAATAGAGTCTAGGGAGGGAAAAAGAGTTAAGGAGTGAGAGGTAAGTTGCAAGAAAAGAATAGAGAGAGATACTTGACCAAGTGCCTTGATCATCATCCTTGTGTAAGTGTGATTTCTTTGATTGAGTGTGTATGAGGATTGGATCTCTTATTTTTCCTTGGAAATGTGTGCTTCCTTTTTTCTATAAATTTTACATTTACATAAGAATAAAGATTTCATTTTTTTTCTTATTCAAATTTTTATTTTTAACATTGAGAGAGCTTGGATTATGGAATCCAAGGAAGAGCTTCATTTGATTGATATCAAATTGGCTTGGAATGGAAGAAAATTGCATTCAAGTAGATATTTCTCATCTCAATTGCAAAGAATTACTTCAAATTCTCATGCTCAAGTGAATTCTCTCTTGCTACTTATTCCACTCATCCTAGGGTTTAAAAATTTTCCTGTTAATTCCTAAGTTTGTCATATATTTCTAGAATTTGAAGATAATTGTAGAATTGAACATCTATGGGCTAGCAATAGCTAGGATTTGAAGATCTAAACTCATTTCTTATACGATTTGAGTATTCCTACTTTTATTCCTTGAGCATTCTTGAATATTTCACCTTTCCTTGTAAAATTTTATGAAACATATCGTTTTGAATAATTTCTATCATGCCTCCAGAAAAAAATATAGTTCAAAATTTGTTAAGAAACATGAATGACATAAGAAAAGATCTCAAGGTCATTTTTGAGAAACTTAGAAAGATTGAAGAGAATAAAGGATATGTTGCCTCACCAAAAGAATCTAAGCAAGGGTATAATTCATGCAATTCTTCATCAAGACCTTCTTCAAGACATTCATCAATGACATCCCTTGAAGATGATCTTCCTTTTAACAATGAAGACTTTGAAGAAGGAGAAGATCAAGGTGATGCTTTATTTCAGGCTCCTAGTGCTGAAAATAAGTCTCAAGGTTTCATGTTTTCTTAAAAAGGGAAAAAGATCTCTTCTAACCCTCAAGGAAGCAAAGTGAAGGAAATGAAGTCACTCTTGCAAAAGCTTTCAGACATGCTTCAAGAATACCACATGTTGAGGTCAACTCCTTCAAGGGCATGAAAGGAATTGAATCTTTCCTCTCTTGGATTAAAATGATTAACAAGTACTTTGAACTTGAATATGTAGAAAATCATCAAAAGGTGTCATATGCTAAAACCAAATTGGAAGGCATGACACTTATATAGGAGAAGGAAAGTCATTTTTACAAGATGTAAAATAACACTCATATCAAGGATAGGTCTCAATCAAAAAGTTGAGAAGACTTGTCATAGATAAGAAGACATCCAAAAATTAAAATACCTAAGGTAGAATGATAAGAGTATGAGGACTACTACATGGATTTTTAGAAGGCTTTCAACCTTACAAAAGTTCATTTGAATGACTGAGCAAACATCAAACTTTCAAGGAAAACTCAAAAGGGAGTATTAACAAGAGCTAATCTTTTGAGCCCCAAACATTGGTGAGGCTTTTGAGTTGGCTTTTAAGGCTAAGAAGAAACTCCAAGGCTATGATAGAGATCCAAAATCTTCTAATGGAAAAGACTCCAAAGATTCTAAAGTTAAGAAAGAAGCCAAGAAAAAGGGAAATGCCAAAGGAGACACCAAGGAGAATCAATAGAAGTCTAAGGAGAGCTAAGATTCCAAGAAAGACTACTCCAACAATGGAAAGATTCAAGGTAATACCTATGCATCCAAACTTCAATGTTTCAACTATGGTAGAAAGGAACACAAGCAATGGAAGTGTAAAAAGCAAAATATCTCCAAAGGAAAGGAAATTCAAACCTTAAAAGAGGGAGAATCCTCCACTGAAGGTAATCCTCATAATCCTAAAACTGAAGATATAACTAAAATTAGTTCTTGCAACATTATGGAAATTGTGAATAATAATGAGGATCCTATGGGAAAACTACTCTTTAGGATTGACACTAGATGTCTTGATAGTGGTAAATGGATACACATTTTGATTAATGGTGGAAAATGTGATTTCTTAAAAGGCTATTTCTAAGATTAGCTTGAAGACATTTCCATACCCTAGGCCCTATAGAATTCATTGGCTTTCAAATAAGTAAAGGAGAAGTATATTTTGTCTTTCAAAATTGGTTCCTTTAAAGACAAGGTACATTACGACATTCTTCCACTTGATTATGTTGATGTCATTTTGGGAAGACCTTAACTTTGACAAGAAGGCTTCTTTTAGTGGTGCAAGAAATGGTGCAAGAAATGTTTGATCTATATCAATTGAAGATGGAATACATGAATTAATTCCTATGAATTGATAACATTACAAGAAAAATGACCCTACAAATGCTACATTGATCTTGCTTAGTAAGCAAGACAAAGTTACATGATAAAGCAACCCAGAAGATCTCCTTCAAAGTGTTGTTTCTTTGAACAGCTGCAAAACATACATCTAGATTTATTTACCTTGCATCCCAACAAGTTGAAAATAGAAACCCACAAATATAACATGAAGTCTTGAAACCAGTACTCAATGCCATAGAATTTACGTTAAACCCCTCTTGACACCAAATTAATAGTCAAACTTGATGAACACCATGCATCAACTAGATGCACCCAGAANCAATAGTCAAACTTGATGAACACCATGCATCAACTAGATGCACCCAGAAGAATTAATTGATATTTAATAATACAACACCATTCACGATAAAATATGCCAACTAAAAAGATAGTACCTTTCAAGTTGGCCATTGAAGTTCGGCCATTGAAGTTGGACCATTCATAATACATGTATACATCTTGAAGTCAATGTCTTCCACAATGCCCCTAAAATCACAAACTACAGTACACCAAATCCAGCCAAAATTTTTTGCAAAATTAACTTCACACGGAAACAATGATGTGTTGGCCTTGTAACCCAAGATTTGATTCTACCAAGTAATATTGAGTTATAAATTTAAACAAATTATAAAAAGAATTCTGAAACAGATGAGATATATCCAAGGAATCTAAGTGATGGAAAGTAAAACTTTTAATTTCAGTATTTAAAACTAAATTTTAAAGGTTTTGTATAGCACACATAAATAAGCCAAGGAGATCATAAATTAAAGGCTACCATTCACCCTAAGATTTTGAATTAAAAGGTATCAAATATAACAAAGAGCAAAGAGCAAGTCCATTACCTTTGAATATCGACAAAGAGCACACAACACCATTGGGCATGTAAGTTATTATTTGGTACTTTCAGAATCCACGATGCAAAAATAGATGGGAGATGGATGCAAGAACCTTAATCCATGCATATGCATCTAGTTTGAGTATTGTACAACAGAACCAAACAATGAACTGGACGTAATTTAGTATTTGTCCAAAAAAAGTAGCCTTCAATTTCTCGTGAGCCGGCCACTACAAAAACAGGACTTCCTTGGTGTTAAAAAAACCACAAAAGCAGCTTTCACTCACGAAAAGGTCCCTGAATTTAAAGAAATACTTTTTACGTCGTAACAGCTCTTAAGTAACTTAAAAGAACACATCAACATTTACATAAGAGATTTTGATTTCCGAGCCAAAAATGCTTCAGGTTGTCTTAGGCGTGCGTAGTTAAGATCATCTTCGGTGTAAAGGCCTTGTGAATAGGACAAAAGCGAATAGGCACAAACTTTCGTCTCCCGTTGATTGTGCACATTATTTACTCGAGAATTGAGTGACAACGTATCAGAAGGGTCTTCCCTTCAAACACCGAAGCCAAAAACAGAGTGCCTTTCGCAATTGTGAGGCCAATGCAAGTTCTTCCACGGCGACTTAGTTTCCAACGCTTTTAAGACAACGATGCAGCTGCAAATTTGAACGCTACGCTCCCACCACCCAGAACATACATTCCAGCTATAATAGATAACAAAAACAAAATTGACTAGTACCCTGTCCAGAAATGACAATTGAAAACTTAAATTTTGAATCTAAAGAACAACTGTTCCTGCACAGGAAGCGTAACTGCTATTGTCAGTCGGTATCTGGCCTGAACATCTCATGATCAAGCCCACATTCATGTCGATATTCGGGCCCAAATATCAAAATATCAATTTAATCGGTACTTGCGTTATCTGCGAAATAACTAAATGCTAAATGAAAAAGAAGTCAAAACGGAGAGACAGTGAGCGTCCAAAGGCCCAAGGCAGGGTTTCCCTGCCCACCAAAAACCATTGATCTTTATTATATTTTGGACCGACCCCGTAAGCGCACCCAGCGGGGTAAGATCCTTTGTCCATACACAAATTAATAACTACATCAACATAAGAAATGACTGAAGCTTGTAAGAACGTGCACAAATGGCATCCAGTGGGATTTTTCTTGGATGATTTCTGTTAATATTTTAATTTTACATAATACTGCATAATCAAAAGCAAAAGCAGAAGAGTCTTCATACTTCTATTAAAATTCGCAGAAGAGAAGAGTCTTCATAATCGTAGAATTCCAGTTGGAATTCCAGAGGAAGCTAGGGCGTCAATGGGTTTAGAAGAGCATTGAAGGGCATTCAAGGTTCTCAACTTCTATTGAAATTCGCAGAAGAGTCTTCATATGAATACTCCTTCAAAATCAAAGCCAAACACGTTCAAGTACCCTAACCGTTCAGCCGTTTCGCATATCAAAATTTGGACTTCATTGCGTATTCACGTTGTGCGACAAGGAGGACAAAAATAAGAAGGTAAACTCCTCACCAGTACTCATATCCTGTGATACAAGTTTCCACTGCAATCTCGCGCAGTCAGATAAGCATGTTGCATATCCTGTGATAGAAAGTTTCCACTGGAATCTCAATGCCAAATGTGAATGTTGCATATCCTGTGATAGAAGTTTCCACTGGAATCTCACGCTGTCAGATAAGCATGCAATGCCAAATGGTTTGCGTGGTCATTATTTTTTTCGGAATCTTTTTTGCAACTCTCAAATGGTTGAGAAAAATGAATGAGAAATGGTCGGATCATAAAGTTTTTATGCATCATCAGTGTAATACTTTTATCACTTAGGAATGAAAAGTGGATTTTGATCCTATTCTTTTGATTACTATGAAATTCTATGCTGAATTGAATTAAAAAATTTCTCTTATTTTTCAATATGTTAAAAGTGATTGGTAGCAACATTGGCACTATTGGTAGCAATATTGGCACAATCATAAAGATAAAGTCAAAAACATTTCTAGATGATGTATAGTGTAAATGTGATTTTGTAGAGATTAATTTACACTAAAGAAAAATAGAATTAAAACTCAAACATTGTATAGAATTAAAACTCAAACATGGTAATCAATTTTTCTCAAAAAACTACATACTATAATTTGCGAGCTGTAATTATTGTCATTGCGCAGGTCATGTTATTGGAATTTGTTTTATTTCTAATAAAAAAGTTGTTTTTGAGGAAAACAACAAAAAAGCAAACAATGGTAGTTTTCAACAAGCACATATGAAATCTTCTTCAACAAGTTCTTAACCTTTTACAAATCCTTTTAATTTTAAAGGTAATAATAAACTCTTAATATTTGAAGAGAATTCCTTTTTAGAAAAAATAAAAGAAAATTTCAACAAGGACCAATAATTGAAATATTGATTCAAATAAATTTCACTTATTTTAACACAAAAAGGCCCACAAATATTATTTTCAATTTAAATACCTCAAAGATATCTCATTCTCTTTCAACTTGTAGCATTGTTACAAATGTTTTTTTTATTAAATAATGATTTTGTACTTATTAGTAGCATGGATTGTAACACAAATGCTGAGCTTGAAAAATCAAGGATGAGGGCTTCCTCCCCCACATCTCAATGTTAGTTTTATTGTAGAATGTTCGAGGCCTTTTCGATAGGTCCAAGCAAAAATTAGGAGTATCTTTTAAATTGACATTTATCTCTAGATTTCTTTTCCTATAGGAAATTAAGATTTTAGTGCATGATATTATTTTTGTTGGTAAATGAATTTTAAAAAATTGCATTGTTTTTTTTTTGCTACTGATGAAGTTAATAAAGGAGATGTTGTTATTCATGTTAATAAAAATTGGATTGAAAAAGTTTTGAATTCTAGTTTTGATAACATTAGAAGAGTTATTTGGGTTACTTACCATAGTGAAAAAGGAGACTTTTGACTATGTAATATTTATGCTCTTAATAGTTTGAAAGATCGACTAGAGGTTTGAAAACATTTTTTTCTCTTTGCCTAAAGTTTCTTAAATTACTAGAGGTGATTTCAATATGGTTGAAAGTAATTTAGATAAATTTGGTGATCTTCCTCTTAATATGTCTTCTTAACAAAAAGAAGATTGATGCAATCTTAAAGAAAAATATTTTCTTTCTAATGTTAACTCTTTATTTCCACATGATGGGACGTGATATTGCATGGGCCGCGATATCACGTCCGCTGTGATATCGCATCCCTCGCGATATCGCGTATGCAATATTGTGTCTTCCCCTGCGATATCGCGTACGTGATATCACAGTTTGCCATAATGTCTATAAATAAGAGGCGGCTCTCCCTTATTTGAGATAGATAGAGTTAGATTATAGTGAAACTCTAGCAGTTTGATCCTTCCAGAGATAGATTATTTTTCCCATGTCTACCTGCAATGTGATGAATGTAATTATACGACATCCTTTATTCGAGTGTGACGTACTTGGACATACACATGATCGGCAATAAAGATTGAGATTACTTCATCATTGCAGCATTCACTTTGTTTATTCATTTATTTAATTAATGTCACTTTGTTTATTCATTTATTTAATTAATGTTATTTATTGCTTTCCTAGTCAATCTCTCTCATCCTTATCTCCTAGCAACTTGGAATGAGTACAACTTGATTACGAGCATTTAAGTGTGACTACTTGGTATCCCGGTAGCGTACCTAGGATTTGCGCTTGGTAATCCCAGTGGTAATCATGCATGAAGTCCAAGATGTGTACAGATAATCAAGGAACGGATGCTCATCGCACTTAGGCTAGATTAGATTCTCTTACCATTTTCCTCCTAGCTTAGCTTAGTTAATATTACTTTTCATTGCCTTCAGGAGTAGCATTAGATTAGGAAACCCATCATACACCTCACTTTGGACTAAACCATATGTGACAAGTATAATACTAGTCCAAGTGGAAAGACAGCGAACTGTGACCTAAGGATAACTGTCTAGGTGCCACAACTAGTCCGTCTGTGGAGTTCGACCAGATCGCGCTTGAGAACGCTCGTATTCGTATGGTTGAGTGTAGGGGTACCTTGCCACTCATCACCACATTATTCCAATGAGAAGCATTATACTTGGTTGAATTCTGTAGACCTAAAGTTTTTAAGTATACTAGTTCTAAGACGTGAAATCTAATTGAAATGATCATTATCTTCTCAGTTCCACTCGTGAGGTACAAGTATATGGTTAAGTGCAACTAAGATATATGATTTTTATCATTTTATATTTTATAAGTTTAATCACCTAAAACAAGAATGAAAGGTATAGGAATTCAATATCTAATTAGTCTACTACTTAGCTAGCCTAACACAAGTACTTGTTTCCACTCTCTAGACACATTTTGAATGCATGTAGTGTTGTTGGATTACCAAACGTTAAGTGTTTTCAAGTTACCAAGTGCTACATGTATGCTCAAAGTGGTTGTGATTGTGTTCATTAACAACTAGAAATTAATTGCTTAATAAAGATGTATTAAAGTAAAGTGCATGAATATCAAATGCATTAAAGAAAACATTAATTTATTCTCAGTGCTGCAAGGATTATCAAAAGGATTCGTTTTTATTCCCATCACACTGATGTACTCAAGTACATTAGTGCTTGAACAAAGATACATACACACTCAAATTCCTATTGTGGGCACTCAAAAAAATTCTAACTTTGGAGAAAACAAATTACAAGAGCTTCGCTATCTATGACAAAAACTGATATGAAAATCATGAGCTCAAGCGCTATATAAATAGGCCAGTATATACCCCGTGATATCATATATTCAACATCGCATATTGGGATTTGATATTAGATATCCAATATCAAAGCGAGTCAAAACATAATTCATCATACCTCCACAATTGAGTGAAAACTTGTCCTTGAGTGAAGAAGAGAAGGAACAAGTTCCTTACAAAATATTGGGTAGGTATGGGATTATTGATTGACATACAAATTGATGTAGATAGAATAAATAGATTCTAAGTGCCCAAGTGTATGAATTATAATCTTTTACAAAATTGGGTGTTCATAACAAAAGAAGAGAACACCTTGGACAAAATTGACATCCAACCCTCTCGTAGCTGAAGAGCAAGGAAGAAGATTCAATGATCATGAAGAGTCCTCATCACATGGTGTTGTTGTTGTTGCATCCTTTGTGAGGATAGTCCCGCATCCAGTCCACATGTTCCACCCATGCTTCCCTCTGCAATCACAATAAAATTGTGGATTAGTGTGCAATGTGTAACATATAGCTTTGAAGTACCTTGTCTCATCAGTGGTTATACTTGGCTGACTTGTGATTGTGATGGATGAATTTTGATAATAGTGTTAGTGGGAAGGCTGAAAAATATGATGGAATAGATAAGAAATCCATTAAATTTGAAAAAGTTCAAATGCAAGGAAATGTTTGAAGAGTGTTTAAGAATTCACAATAGTAACTATAAAAGGTTTCATTGAAAAATGTTGTGAAAATGAACACAATTGGATGTCATTGATGAGGTAAACAAAAGGATTTGATTGTAAGAGTGTCTAAGGAGAAATAACTTAACTAACCCAACCAAAAGATATGCAAGTGGATCCTTCCCAAAGTAGGCATAGGCCTTTTATTGCCCTTGCATAACTTCAAATCTAGGAGTCTATGGGCCCTATGGATAATTCATGTTTACAAAAGGTTAAGTACCAAAACTTGGAAAAAACTACCTAATAATTTCGACACATCAAACCAGGACATCAAACAAGAACATGAAATCGATAGTGAGGTGAGACATGGAAAGCATAAATGAATGAGAGAGAGAGAGTGGAATGGAGTTCCAAATTGATGAGCGGCGAGGTACCCCTACATCCAACCATACAAATCATAAGCATTCACATGCGATCTAGTCGAATTCTATGGACTTTATTGTTTCTAGTGCTCTAGTCCTTTAGGAAGTGAATCTAGCCCTAAGGTCAATCGTTGTCTTTGCAATTACACTTGTGACATTTGTTGGTATGGTTAAGTGTAATTGAGGCATTTAATTTTTATCATTTTTATGTTTTATAGTTGGGTGCTTAAATTGTAGATAAAAAGGGATTTGATTAACTAATCTAAATTAACTAATTAACCAATTATTTAACTAATCCTAACATAAGTATCTATTTCCACTTTTTGTACACATCCTGAACCCATGTATTTGCTGTTGGGCAACCAAGCACTATGCTACCAGGCATACCAAGCAATAATGCTACTAGGATTACCAAGCAAATACATGTTACGCTTGAAGTGATCATACTTATGTGTGTAATCTATTTTGCTTAATTGCTTCATTAACGTAATAACTAGAAAATAATTAATAAGTAATTGGAAACATTTAATAAATAATTGAAAATATTAAATGCATAAATGAAATAAATAATCTATCTAGAGTGCTGCAAGGTTTATCAAAAATCTCATCTTTATTGTTGCACACACTATCGTGCTTAGGTACAAAAATGCTCAAATAAAGATCCGTACACTCAATGACTCTTACTACAAGCACTCAGAGAAAAAATTCTAATTTCAAATGGAAAAAACGCAAGAGCTTTACAACAAATATAATCTACTTATGCCATATATGCAACTGCATGCACATATTTATAGCTGACACATGACACTACATTGATGGGGCCATGTCGATGCATGATATGATGTGTCAACTAGGCCTCGTTGATGAGGCCACATCAATGAGGTTTCATTGATCCAACCGACAAAACATGACTCATCATATCCTAAAGATTGAATGAAAACTCATCCTTGAGTTCTATTTACAAAATTATAAAGGTATGGGATTATTGACTAATTTTTCTTCAAATAAAACAACTAATTGACTTGACAAAAATTGGAGTGTATAGATCAGAACATTACAAAAAATGAAGGTATTTAGGACACAAAATTGAACACCATGACCTAAATCTTCAAAATTGGATAGCATGTTCCTTGATGGTGTGAAGCTTGTTGGAGAAGATTAGATGGTCCTAGGTGGTGGTGGTTCCTAAGGCTTCGAGGAACCTTCACTAGCTTCACGCATAGGCAGTTGAGATGGTTGCAACTACCCTGTTGTTGCTATGACTTTAGGTGGAAGGTGGAAAGCATCTAGTAGTGCTTTTATTTTCTCCTCCTTACTCTTGGCTCATGCATCATCCATGTAGCTTCATGAATGTGGGTTGGAACAGGCACATCCCAAGGACACAGGATTGTCAGAAACCACTCTTTGGCATTGACAAACTAGGCAGCAAACTATTTGTGTTCAATGTTGAACATCTCAATTGTATCATTCAACTCCTAGTAGTCATTCATCCATTTGGCTAGGTCCTCAGTGATAGATCATTGATCTTTGAATCACCCTCTAAGAACTTTGAGTTTAGCGTTAGCAGTCTTGAGCTTCTGCTTGGCATCCTTGTGGTGCTAAAACTCTACCTTGTATAAGAGATACGAACTAGCCACTTGTTTTTCCAACTCTAACCATGGCTGTTTGAGAGTTAGCATTGCTAGGTTTGCATAATGGAGATTGGCCAACTCCATGTACTCTATCATCTCCTCGATCTGCAACTCCTTCAAGTGGATCTCCGCTTTGTTGTAGGTATCGATCCCATCAACGATGGGTTGCCAAATCTCTCTTCCCTGTTGGAGTTGCTGGAGGGCTTCATTCATTTTTGCCTTTGGCATATGGATTTGTTTTTCATTCACTTCCTTTTGCAAATTGACTTGGTCCCTGTTGTGATTTTTCACTTTCTCAAATTTTAGTGCTTCGTTCTTCCAAGTGTCGATCTCGATGGCAGACTTTTGATGCAGGATGCATACCTCCTCCATTGATAGATTGAAATTTTCCATGGCTAATTTCTTCAATTTAGTGTTTACCTTAGCAAGTTGCTCTTGTTGTTGATGAATGAATTCTTACATTTGATCTTTCTAAGCATCAAAATTTCACAGGCGATGATTATATGTAGTCAATGCTTCATTCTCTTGGTGGATCTGATTTAAGTCCTTTTTGATTGAGTGTGTTTCAGCTTCTACTATGGACTATTTAAAGATGTCCATCACTACCTCCTCCTTAGCTTTTTGCAATCATTCTTGAAGCTATTTGATAGCTTCATCCCTTATCACTATTGGGTTGAGGATTGCTTGTTTTGCAACTTGGGCACAAAGTTCGAAAACCTTCATAGCCAAGCATTGATTTTCTCTTGGGCTATTTCTAGTTGCCCCTCCAAAATAAAGCATCTACCCCTTGCATTCAGTAGCTTTGACTAGGTTGCAATGATGTTGGTTGCCTAGTTCCTACCAGCCTTCTAACAACTTTTCATGTTGAGCTGCATCTAACCTCCTACTAACCATGCATGCAGATGTCTACACATCTTGGAGTGCAGATACATATGGTACAAATGCCACAGATGGGTTCAAAGCTTCTACTACACGATCAGCTACCACTTCTACCATTGTTTATTGCCCTTGGTGTTGCATCACCAAGACAATTTCCTCTTCACCTTCCTCCAACCTCACTGAGAAAATTGTGGCATTCCTAGAGATTTCTGGGAATATATGATATGATGCTAGTTACACCGTCACCTCTCGAGTGTTGGGATCCAACCTGGAAGGAAACTACGTTCTTTCAGCAGAGAAAATGGGAGCACCCCTCTCCATTTGGCTAACTATTTGGGCCACCTTTTTAAGGTGACTCATTGCTAGCTGCTACACAGATGGATCTTCCTCACTCATTCCTGCTTGCTACTCTTGTTCATTCAAGAGCTATTCTTAGATTTTCTGTAGTTGTTCCATGGTTTCATAGGCCTTTGGTGTTATTTCCTAAGTGGGTGGTGGTGGCAGCAGCACCTCTAATTGAGTCATTACTAGCATCCTCTCTTTCATGATCTTAGATCATGAAGCCAAAGGAGTATGCCTGAGAGTGTCGTTAGAGTAGTGAACAATGCTTGGCCTCTTGTAAAGTTTCATGATAAGGCATGGAAAGGGCAAGGTCTTCATTCCACATTCACTTTCTTTGAAAAATTTTTCAATCTCCAAGTATAGCAGTTGTAGAAGGTTAACGGGGAACTTTCTACTTAGAGTAGTGCATGCTTGGGGTGGAGAAAGTAGTTACCTTGCTTGGCCTCACCGTTGGATTGAGGTGCTAGGCTGCAATCTTGAAATAAATCCACTTTGTTGACGTGAGTGCATCATACTCCTTATGGTCCACCTCGTAGCAATGCTGGGTCCACTCCTTCTTGGCCTCAAGGTCACCTTACATGGATAATTCTGCCAATTATGTTCTAGTGTCAAGAAACCCAAGTACCTGTGCAATAACTTTTACTGAATAGGACACCTGAATGTCTTTGATCTTGACTATGGATCTTGGCCTTCAACTATTTTAGAAGAGGTATGTTTCTTCCATGTACCACTTCCCACTGGACATGATAATTGGCCACATAGGTGAGGTTCACAATTGTGTCTTGACATCCTTTGGAGCCTTCTCTAAAATTGGTCCAAAGTTGATCTCCTGAAGAATGGATCGTTGAATTTCTTTGGACTTAATGATATCAAGGCAGGCTTGATTCAAAGTGACCTCAAGCCTTGGCACAGGTCCAACGACTTCTCCTCTTTGTGATTGTTCGGTCAATACTTCTTCCTTTGGAATCTGTTGGACAGATATCACTTCAGGCTCCTCATGAAGAGGTCTTCTTGCATGGGTTGCCTTAGGCAGTTCTTGGCCTTGTTCTTGCTGGCCCCTTCTAGGTCTACATTGTTTCTCCCATGGTTGCAAGGTTTCTCCTTTTTATGGATATTTTTGCTTTGGTACCATCTGTAATCACAATAAAATCATGGATTAGCAATTATTGTGTAACCTTGAAACAATTGGGTTACCTTATCTCTTAAGGATAGTTACACTTTGCTAACTTGTGATTATGGCTATTTTAACTAATCTAATTATCATTTATTTATGTATTTTCATTAATAAATCATCTCAAAGGTTGTTGGAAGGGTTAATTTGTGAAAAAGTTGATGTTTATATGTTGTTAAGGTTATTAAACCTTTGGGTGAGTTAGGAAAATTTTCAAAAATTTTCATTGATTTTTCATCGAAAACCTTAAGGTTTGCAGCCCCCATGATAAAGATCTTACCTTCGATAAGTGTAGGATCAAAAAATGGAGTGATTTGAATAAACAGTTTGGAGGTTATAAGCTCCCAAAGATTTTTGGGCTTTAAAAAATTTCAAAAACTTCCCTTGTGTTATGAGCAAATGGTAAAATATTGCAAAGTATTCGATGGTATATATAGGGTTTTTATGATGCATCAACAAGGCCTAGCTGACTGTGCCTCATCGACTAGGGTGGATGTGTCAATGGGGCCTCAACGACACAACTATTGACCACCATAGTCAAACTTGCAAAATATGAAGAGTTTTTGAGTGAAATTGGTGTCAAATGAAAGCTCTAAAGATCAAGATTAGTATAAAAACATGAGAAGAGGGTGTTGAAGCTCATAAATTTGAAAAAATGGAGAAAAATTGATTTAGTGGATGAATGAAATGAAAGATTAAGGAGTACTGAGCAATTTATGCAATGGAATACACGAAAGATTGGATTATGGCGATGTCAAAGGTAAGGACCCTTAACTAACCAAGCCAAGAGCTATGCAACTGGGTCCTTCCCATAGCAGGCCCATGTCCTTTTTTTCCTTGCATAACCTCAACTAAGGAGTCCATGGGCCCCATAGTTGGTTTAATGATCATGACAAGTTAAAGATCAACCCAAAAGAATCTACTTGAGAATCCCAACACATCAGAGTAAGACATAGAGCATAACATAGAACACAATAGTGAGGTTAATTATGGTAGAATGGATGGATGATAGAGAAGATGAAATGGAGTTCCAAAATGAGGTCATAAGAAGTCCCTTGTGGAATTTGTATTTAAAATGACCCAAGAAGTTCCATCCTCAGTCCAAACCAAAACCAACCACTTTTAGTGACTTTGTGTCACCACCATAAGATTGATCCAACCACTTGAGACACAAGAATGCTTCCACAAAACAACCACCATTCTACAAAGATAGGAAAAGAGAATTAGGAAGTAAGCGAGAGGGCCTTAGTTAGAGGGGAACTTCAGGCATAGGTGCATGTTGTTCAAGCCCCATAACCAGTGCTTATAGCCCATTTATTTGTCTAAAGGGTGTGCTTTGAATTCCCATCATTTTTTTTGAAATGGAAACTACACCATGTAAGGACTTATTTGTGTCAAAGGGTTGTGCTTTGAATTCCCATTATTTTTGTGTTTTTTCTTTTTTTTTCTTTTTTTTGAATGGGAACCACACCATGCAATGACATTATTTTGACTTCCTTCAGTGGATGGTGTGGAACGGTAAGAAGTTTGTGAAAAACACTTAAGCACTCAAACAAGAAAAATAGGACAAAGAGTATTAAGTTCCCTTGAAGTCACACCCTTTACAAACCTTTGAATCCTTCATAATTCCAAAACTACCAAGGTCATCGATTGATTAATAGTTTCTTTAATGGAAGGGACCTCAAATTCCTAGAACAAGGAAAACCATAGAATTCATTAAATGGGCAAATGACATGGACTCACTGCCTATTCCATCAAAAATAAACCATGTCAAAGTCATCAGACATCAAAATTCAAAAATAGAAACTAGACATCAATAATCACACATTAAGCACAAACCATCATTAGTAAATAGCAACAGCAACACTGTGTCCTATGACAATAAAGTACATTTATTAGCAAAAATGAGAAAATATCAAACTTAAACAAAAGAAATAAAAATAAAGTAAAATATATAAGAAAATGTAAAATAGTCAAGAAGGTTCAAATGTACTAAAGATGGTGTAAAATTAGAAGAATTTGAAAAAATCAAGAATTTGTAAAATAAATAATTTGTAAAAATCAAAAACATGAAAAACAAAAAGGTAGAAAAACTAAGAGGCCATGGTAATGGTCAGCATGGATGGCCATCTTCCCCATGACTGAGTTGGAAGGAGGAGATCTGAAAATTAGAATGTGGTTATCTAACCATTGAGGTGATAGTTGCATTGGCCTATTTTGGTTAAAGGAAAGGCTTAACTTGTTGGATGTTGACCAATTGCTTTTTATTTGGGCTATTAGGTTTGTAGATCAACATGGCCCCAAAACAAAAGGTTTGATCAATTATATAAGGTCCCTTCCACAATGTTTGGAATTTGTCTTTTGGGGTACATGTATGGGGTTCTAGTAAAGAACCTTATCTCTTGGTTGAAGTTTTACTTTCCTGATTCTAAGATCATGACATTGCTTGCTAAATGCCTTGTTCACCTCATTCAAGGATAGGACCACCAATTTATTTTCATCTAGCACATTTAGATTTATCAATCTTTCCTTCAGTGCTAGACTTAGATCAAGGTTTAGATCATTGACCATTAAGAGTGTATGGAGCTCAAATTGAATTGGAAGCATTGGAAGTTTTCCGTACACTAACTCGTAGGGAGAATAACCAAAAGGAAGTTTCCAAGTTGAATGATAAGCCTAGAGAGCATTGTTAAGCTTTGTACTCTGATCCTTCCTATATTTTATAATTGTTTGCATTAATATTTTTGTAATCTCTTGATTGGTTACCTCTTCTTGACCATTTCCTTGGGGTTCATAAGGTGTTGTAAATTTATGTTCTACCCTCCAAGCATTACATTAATTTTCTAAATGTGGCATCTATAAAATGAGTTTCATTATCTAAAATTAGTGAACATGGCACCCCAGACCTATTCATGATATTTTGTTGTATAAACTTGGCAGTAGTGGATGATGTATAATTAGTAATGGCTGCTGCTTCCACCCATTTTGTGTAGTATTTGAATGCTATTATAATATATGCCTTTCCATTGGACATGGATGTGATGGAACCCATGAAGTTAATGCCCCATATGTCAAAAGGTTTTAGTGGTTGAATCCACTGTTGAGGACCTTCCATGAGAGTAGTCATCCCCCTATGACATTGACAATGTTCACAAGACTTGACGAACTGGTGGGTGTCCCTAAAATTGTGGGCAAATAGTTTCCTGCCATCAAGATTTTTATGGCTATGCATCTACCTACATAGTGGCCTCCATAAGGCCCTTCATGAGCATCTTGGAAAACACGTAGTTGATCTTCATTAGGGATGCACCAACGAATCATACCATTGGCACACACCTTGTAAAGGTGTTTTTTTATTTCCATGAAGTATTTGGCCTGATGAAAAAATTGTTACTTCTTCCTAAAATCCAAGTCTTGTGGCATCTCTTGAGTGAGAATATATGTGAGGATGCCATTATACCATGTTTCTTTTGTAGTTGTTTGTTCACTTATCACTCCAGCAAAGAGGAGTTCGTCTGGGAACTAACCAGAGAGTGGGCTCTCCTCCTCTTTGTTATCCCATCTTAAGCAAGAGAGGTGGTCAACAATCACATTCTCATTCCCTTTTCAATCTACCATAGTGAGATCCAATTTCTACAAGATCATAAGCCACCATATGACAAGACGTCAGCTTATTCATAAGGAAGTGAATTGTACTGTGGTCCGTATGTACAAATACTTTGTAACCTAGCACAAAATGTCTAAACTTTTCTAGCGTGTATACCACTACCATTAATTCTTTCTCCATGGTGATGTAGTTTAACTGTGCCTCCACAATGCTTCAGCTCACATAGTGGATGTAATATAGATGTTTCTTATCATCCATCTACATGAGCACAACTCCCAAGGCATAGTTAGATGCATTCATCATGATGTGGAAAGGTCTAGACCAGTCTAGCACTTGTAGGATTTGTGTTTCTATGAGTTTCTCCTTTAATTGTTGGAATGTGTGTTTACATTCCTTGGTCTAGATGAAAGGTGACCTTTCTTTGTAAGCTCTACCAATGGCTTTGCGATCTTAGAAAAATTCTAAATAAATCACTGGTAGTAGCCAGTGTGTCCAAGGAATGATTGAACATCTGTAATGGTCTTTGGTTGTTGTGTTATTCCTTGGATGATCCTTATCTTTTCTAGGTCTACCTCAATCCCTTTTTGTGAAATTTTTTACCCTAACATAATGCCTTCTTGGACCATAAGATGACTCTTTTGCTAGGTAAGCCGTAGGTTTGTCTCTTCACATCTTTTCAGTACTTACTCAAGTCGGTCCAAAGCTTTCTCAAAGGTAGCTCCATGGGTGGAGAAGTCATCCATTAAGACTTCAACACCACTATTTATTTGCTATTGAAAGATACTAAGAACCAAGCATTGAAATGTTGTAGGGGCATTGAATAGGCCAAATGACATCTTACAATATGTAAAAGTCCTCTAGGGACTTGTGAATGTTGTCTTGGCCTGATCCTTTGGTGCAATTTGGATGTGGTTGTAGCCACTATAACCATCCAAGAAGTTATAATAACAATGCCCAAATATGGTGTCTAACACTTGATTTACAAATGGCAAAGGAAAGTGATCCTTAAATGTTACCATATTCAATAACTTGAAGTCAATGCAAACCTACCATTTGCCATCCTTATTTGGTATAATTACAAGTGGACTAACCCACTCACTATTTGCGATTGGATAGATGAACCCCGCCTTGAGGAGTTGCTTTATTTTCTCCTTAGAAATTTGCTTTAATTTGGGATTCAGCCACCTCTGCAACTACCTTCTAGGCTTTATGGTTGGGTTAGTGTAGATGCGATGCTGGCATATCCTTGGATTGATTCTTGTTAGCTCTAGATATAACCAAGCAAAGGTTGTTGACCTTTTATTCACCACCTTCAACAACTTTTTTTTTTTCAGGAGCAAGTTTGATATTAATGATGACTGGTTTTCCATTATTTAAAAATGCATAGTGCATATCGCTTGGTAAAGTTTTTATTCTAAGGGCTTCTACTTGAAGTCATCAGGGATCTTCAACTCTCCCCAATAGTTATCATCATCTTCATCAGAGAGTTGGGAATGGACTTGTTCAATTTTTTCCATGCCTTCAACATATGCATATGTTAAGCTCTCAGTTAGCTCCATGCATATTGTGCTGCTATTTGAATAAGCTATCAGCCACTGGGTACCCTCTTGCTTTGTGGCTGCTATGTATAGACACCTTTGAATGTTAATTTCTTGTGCACACTAATTGCATGCCTTAATGTATGTTCTCTTGATGGACCAAATCTTTTGCACGTACTTGCACCTATTATCGCTATATGCAATGCATGGAATAAGCTTCTTCTCAATCTTTTTTAGCTCATTTTTTTAGATATTTCGAGAGATAGGTCCCTTATACCCATTCGTGCATCGACCGTGCTTATCCAAGCCCTTCCCATGATGATGGGAAAGTCATTTTTGTAGTTGTCAACATTGATTATTAGAAAATTAGCAGGATAGGACCACCCAAAAACTATGGTTATAATGTCTTCTATTAATCCTAAAGGAATAATAACCGACTGATTTGCTTATTCTAAATGAATGTTGCTCTTCTTGAGAGGTGGTAGGTTCTAGGCCTTGTACATGTCATGGGAGATGTGGTTAGCTCTAGAACTAGAGTCAATAAGAGCTTTGCATGGCTCTTGTCTAGCAATCTATAGATAGATGAGTAGACTTCCCAGGTCAGATCATTTTGTAGGAAGATTGCCAACCTTGATCTAGTTAGAAATAGCATGAGTTAGCATTACAGTGTGGATCCTAGGTGGCACTTGGTTTGAAAGGCACTTGAAGGTATTTGATGCAGAGGATGAGGGTGATGGAGATGTAGGATGATTAGCCAGAGTAGGTTGTGAGGGCTAGAGAGGACTACTGGGGTAGAAGAAAGGTTGTTTCCTTGATCAATTATTCGAAGCACTTGGTTGAAAAACTAGTTGTGAGTGTACAATCCTTGTAGCATTTCGTTGTTGCGGTTGTGAAGGAATCTCACCCTACATAGACGAAGTAGAAGGTAATTGGGTTGAAGGTGGAGGTGTAGGTGTAGAGGAATGTGGAGGATGTTAAGGATACAAATATGGATTTTTCTCTTAAGTAGATGGTGAATGTGTTCGGTGATACTTTAGAGGGTAATAGTGATGCTGGAATGATGGATGATTTGCAGAACTTCTAGGAGAGACGGGCTACTAAACATAACACCTGTATGGATTTGGTTGCTTTTAAGGGTACTACTGCCTTGGTAGTGGCATTTCCCATGATTGTGGTTGGTACCATTATTGGTATTGTTCATAAGGTTGTGGAGGAGTTTCACTTGGGTAATAAGCTTATTGCTATTGGTGGAACTATCTTGGACTACCTTGAGGATAAGGTAATCATCTTGGAGCGTGCCTACGTGCTAGGTGAGGATTTAATGTGTACATCCCTGACTTTTGTAAGTGTGACACCATAGGGAAAAATCCATTTGGATGTTTGTATTGGCATATGTCACATTTAGTTTCATCATCAGAGTCAAACTCCACAACTTCCTCTATTGTAGTAGCTTTGCCCTTACCTCTTTAGTAGGGATATTCAGCTTCTTTTCACCTCCTGCGATTATGATCACTATTTTTCTCTTTGGATTCTTCAGNGGCTTCTTTTCACCTCCTGCGATTATGATCACTATTTTTCTCTTTGGATTCTTCAGGAATCTTTAAAGAAGTTTGAAATTTTTCATCCAAAGAGTCCCATAACTTGTCAAATTTGGTTGAAATATCATAAATAGATTTTTGAATGGGCAAGGTCTTTCTATTCACCACTTCATTGAGTGGTGATTCCTCCTCATCACAAAATTGGACCTCTTGTTTTTTGATGGAAAGGTCCCTATTATGTTCTTTAGCACTTTACCTTTTTCATAGCTCACCTTCTTCTTTTGCTCCATGCTCAATTAGCCTTTGGATTTAATCAGCTCTCATTTTAGACAACCTTCCTTGGCCATACACCCCCAAGGTTCTTCTTGTTTCTACTCTGAGTCCATCTATGATGTGGAAAAGTTGTCCCTTTTAAGAGTAATCATGGCTAGGGCATTGGTGTAGGAGTGAATAGTATTGGCCCATGGTAGCATCCAAGGATTCATGTACTCCTTTTTTCCAACCTTGGGTTTACCTTCTTAGATTAGACACTCTAGAGTACATTTGGTATTTGTCATTAAATAGTTCTAACATGGTACTCCACTTGTGGATAGAGTCTGGCTCTAAGGACTAGTACCAACTTTTAGCTTCCTTGAGTGTCTTCAGGAAAAGCTTGAGTTTTTTCCACTCATTCTCTATGTTCTATAAGGCATAGGCATCTTGAAAAGCTTGTAGATGTGTTTGTGGATCAGAATTGTATCCTCCCTCAAATTTTGGGATATTGTTCATATTTAGGCACATGATCTAGCTATCCTTCATATGCCTGGTTGGGATTTTCACTACCTCTACAATATTGAGCATACTTTGAGTCACCAATAAGGGTTCATCAACATTATTGAATTGATTACGCCGATGAAGGTTTCAGCTACCCCTTCGATTTTGGTAGCCTTCATGGTCATTGTTATTTCATTGATAACCTTCATCATGGTTGTTTCAATAATGGCTTCCATGAGAATTTTCAAATGAAGAGGAATGTTTGGAATTAAATAAAGAGGATGAAGAGGAAGGTAGACCATAACCGCCACCACTCTTATGCTTATTATGATCACCATCCTTAGATTTGTTGGTGTTGTGGTGCTTGCCAAGTCCCTACCTTGGCTATGACTCTTTCTTGAACCTAATTTGTGAATAGTAGCAGGGGGTGGAGAATCTTCATGTTGAGAACCTTCCAAGAAAGGATCCTCATTGTCCTCTTGATTTAGTAGGAACAAGGGGTTAGTGAATGTTTCCCCTTTGTAGCTTCATGGGGTTTCTCCTGATGTTGATCTCATTTGCATTGTGTTTTAGTGGGATATTAGTTTTGAATGTCATATCCATCCACAACATATTCTTTGTGAATATTTTCTATGCATAACTTATTAAGGGTTTTGAATAGCATCCCAAGCACAAATCAATCTAGGGACAAGACAACGTTGCCCTTCATATCATGCCATCACATATGTTCATCTTAATGTAGGATGAAGGTGAAATTCAATACAAACTCATTTGGATGAGTGTATATAACCTTGCATTCTTGTGGGACCTATGGTTTGGTATCTTCATGCTTATGAGAAGAAGAAGACATTTTGCAAAATAAAATGAAATTATTAGTGTGCTTTTATAATTCAATGTATAGTGGGAATGATATTGACCTTGAGGTTTGTACAACAATATTAATGATATTCACTTAGACCTAAATAGTGCACATTCCACAAACAAAGTCCCTAGTAATGGTTTCAATGATGAGCAACAAGGTACCCTAATGCCCAACCATATGAATCACAAGCATTCACACACAATCCGGTCGAATTCCGTGGACTTTATCATTTCTAGTGCACTAGTCCTTTAGGAAGTGAATCTAGCCCTAAGGTCAATCATTGTCTTCCCAATTACACTTGTGACATTCGTTGGTATGGTTAAGTGTAACTCAAGCATTCAATTTTTTATCATTTTTATATTTTATAGTTAGGTGCTCTAATTGTAGATAAAAAGGGAGTTAATTAACTAATCTAAATTAACTAATTAACTAATCATAACATAAGTATATATTTCCACTTTTCATACACATCCTAAACCCACGTATTTGCTGTTGGTGAACCAAGCGTTATGCTACTAGGCGTACCAAGCAATAACGCTGCTAGGATTACCAAGTAAATATGTGTTATGCTCGAAGCGATCATACTTATGTGTGTAATCTATTTGGCTTAATTTCTTCATTAACATAATAATTAGAAAATAATTAATAAGTAACTGAAAAAATTTAATAAATAATGAAAAACATTGAATGGATAAATAAAATAAATAGTCTATCTAGAGTGTTATAAGGTTTATCAGAAAGCTCATCTTTATTGTTGCATACACTGTCATGCTCAGGTACAACAATGCTCAAATAAATATTTGTACACTCAATGACTCTTGCTGCAAGCACTTGGAGGAATCATTCTAAATTTCAAATGGAAAAAATGCAAGAGATCTACTACAACTATAATCTACTTATGCCATAAATGTGGTTGCAAGCACATATTTATAGCTAACACATGATACTACATCGACGAGGTGATGTCGATGCATGATATGATGCATCAACTAAGCCTGATCGACGAGCCTCAGATGACGAGGTTGCATCGATAAGGTTTTGTTGACACAACCAAAAAAACATGACTCATCACTGATTAAGGTTACATGACCAAAACCAACCACATTTAGTGACTTTGCATCAGCATTCTTGGATGAGTCCACCCCCCTGAGATACAAGAGTGCTTTCATAGAATAACCACCATTCCTTATTAGAGAAAAGAGGAGAAGTAGGAAGTGAGGAAGGGCCTTAGTCAGAGGGAACCTTTAGGCATGGGTAACATGTCTTTCTAGTCCCATAACCAGTGCTTGTAGCTTGCTTATTTTGTCTAAGGGGTGTGCTTTGAATTTCCATCATTTTTTGTTTTTATTTTTTTGAAATGGGAACCACATCATGCAAAGAATTATTTATTTATTATGTCTAAGGGATGTGCTTTGAATGCCCATTGTTTGTTTTTTTATGAGAACCACATCATGCAAAGACTTATTGAACTTCCTTTTGTTGGTCGACACAAAACAGTAAGAAATCCATAAAAACACACATGCACCCAAGTAAGCAAAAAGGNATAAAAATACACATGCACCCAAGTAAGCAAAAAGGCACAAAGAATACTAAATTCCCTTGAAATCACACCCTATTCAATCCTTTGAATCCTTTCTAAATTTGAAAACTACCTAAGTTACAAATTTGTTATAGTTTTGTTAATGAGAAAGGGACTACATATTTCTAGAATAAGAAAAACCTTTAAGTTTGTAAATGGATGAATGTCGTGGACTCACTAACTATTTTAGGAAAAAGAAACCAAGTCTTAATTATAGCGACTAAAAAAATCGATGGCTGGAACACTAAGGTCCACAGGAGCACAACCTAACTCCGATTTTGCATGAGAGCCTATTGGAGGTGGAGATGGGGTTCCCTGAACGGTATTGTCGATTGAATAGAGACTTACCTAGTGTAACCAGGGTGTAGAATGGTTAGCTACAATGTTGATCTGAAATGGTGCTAAGTGTTCAAGTGGTGTCAACAATGTTAAGAGTGTCAAGTGTAGTTAAGATTTTTGACAAAAATTAGGGTGTCAATGTACGAAGACTACCATCCAAATGTGGTTTTAGATGTGGCTATGCAATGAAATAGTGAAAAATGCAAATAAAGTGCTAAAAATATAAAGAGAAAGAGAGAAGTGGAACACCATCCCAAATGGGGTTTAGCGTAGTTAATACCAAAAGGAGTTAGAAGGTTCATGGTGCACAATAGGCATAGCAGACAATGTAGTCACAATCTCAAGGATGTTTGGCTATGAAGATTGACATTCCACTGAGGTGGCTATGTCTGTTAGGTTGGTTGCCATGGTGTACCATCGGTTGCAATGTTCTGGTGAACTACGGTGGGCTGTGGTGATCTACAACTTCACCAATATGCCTTTGGTTCTCTCCCAAGTGCTCCTTATATTTTCTCTCACCAAGAGAATAGCCAACCTTGAAATTTGCCAATGCTTAAATTTTTTCCAACCTTGAAAACATTGAGTGCACTAGGTATTTATAGGCCTAGGATTAGCATGAAATGTGGGATGGCTACCATGTGCTAGAGGGGATGGTTAGGACTATGCTATCACCCAACTACACTCTTCACTGGGTCAGGTGGTGATGTGCTTTGCTATGCTTTGTTAAATTCTATGAGATTGCAAGATTGTGACTACATTGCCAACTGCATGTGCATGCTGAGAAGATCGCAAGGTACCTAAAAAATGCCACTTTGGAGACCATGCTCAAGGACTATGCTCTTCATTAACTTGCATGGGGTCAAGTGTAGCTACAATTTTGGGGTCAAAAGGGGATACAAAATGAAGAATTTTGCTAACTACATTTGTCGAAGATGAGATGGAGCTAAGCTGAGTGTTGGTGCTACATTGTGGAGGTTGTTCTTGTTAACTACACTTGACTACTCTCTAGATCGAGGGAGAGTGTAGTTCCACACTTAGAAATAATTTATGAAACTTGGTGTTCATGATGACTATGCTCTCCACTTGAGGCTGACTACGCTTTGGGACAATGGAGAGTGTAGTCTCAACACTTGGGAAAAATTGCAAAAACCTAGCTTTTGTGCTAATTATGCTCTTCTAGAGGCTAACTATGCTTTGGGGTAGGGAGAGTGTAGTCCTAGAACTTAGAAAAATTTGCAATTGAGATGCCATAGTCCAGATTTGGTGGTGTTTCACTAATTATCTGTAACAAAATTCAAAGCTAGAATCCAAACACCAATAATCAAATAACTAAATAGTACATGTCACCATCAAGCAACGAATTACCATTGTGCCTGGCACTTATTAACAAAAATTTAGAAAATCACATTAGAATAAACGAAAATATAAAATAAAGTGTAAAATATGCAAGAAATAGCAAATGTACTAACGATGTTGTAAAAAAAAATTAGAAAAGATTAAGAACATGAAATAAGAAGATGTAAAATAAAGAATGTGTAAAAAAAATGTGTAAACAAAAAAGGTGAAAATTGAGGAGCTACTTGTATAGTTAGTGTAGATGGCCATCTCCCCCATGACTGAGTTAAGAGGAGAAGATCCAAAATATTGAACGTGGTTGTTCATCTGATGAGGTGTTTGTTGTATTTGTATATGATGAGGTAATTGAATCTAAATATTTACCATTGTATTTTAATCTTTTGATAAATTTCTAGCATGTTAGACAACAAAGAAAGTTATTTTCCTGTAAGATAATAGACAAAGTCATGTTAGATTTTCAAGAAGTCCAAAAACATTGGAATCCTAATGTAAAACTTGTAGAAATTTTAGTGGTAGTTGCACAATAGGTTTCTAGAAAGCAACAACATAGTCCTAGCCTTGGTTTGATTCTAAATACATGGCAACTAAACTTCAATTTAAAATACAAAAATCTCTAATAACTTTCAGCCTTTATAGGACTTTGATTCGCAACAAAAAGAGATGGTTTATTAAAGAGAGACAAAATACTCTTCTCCACATGATCAAAGAAAAAAACCAAGAAATTTTTGGAACTTTCTTTATATAAGGGAAAGGTGAAACTAAAATTTCCCTTTTCTAAGATTCAAGAGTTTTATCAAAATTTATGTCAAGGAAAGGGAGAGAAAGTAGGATATTGGAAAGACAATGATAATTTTTTCATATACTTTGAAGACACTATGTAGGGCATCAAAAGACTAGCCTTAGGTGAACCAACTAAGATAGTAATATTGTATGGAAAAATGCTTACTTGTGAAGGACCTTTAATATGGAAAAATCTAATCTATTCTCTCCAAGCTAGTTTAGATAAAGAACAATGCATTAACAATGTTATTTTACTCTTTAAGAAAAGATAAATTTGATTTAAATAACTATAGAATGATTGTAATTGATAATACTTTTCCTAAGGTCAAGGGAAATATTTTTAAGATGAAGATTAGTATATACATGAAAGAAAATAATTTGCAAGCAGTTTCACAAGCTAGATTTAGATAGCATTATTCTACTATCTATCACCTCATCATATTGAAATATCTTGTTGTTTGTGCAAAGGGAAAATTTTTTGTAAAAAAAACTTTTATTTACTTCATAAATTTCTCTAAAAAATATGATTTAATTATTTAAAGTAAGCTATGGAAGTGATTACAAGATATAGGCACTCCTCCATCTTTATTATTTGTTATTTAAAATCTTTACCAATGTGTATATAAACAAATCACAAATCAGCACTCTTATGGAAGTGTTTTATTGCATAGTGATATTGAGATGAAATAAGATTGTCCTCTTTAACCTACACTTTTTGGTACATTTTATTGATGAAATCAAGGGGTGTTTACATAAAATTCCAGGTAGATACTCTATGAAAATTGATTAATGCTCTATCACCCTTGTATTGTATGCTAATGATGTAGCTCTGATGTCTAATTCTAAGGAAGGTTTCCAACAAATGTTTACTATTTTAGATGATGTCTACCAATAATCAAGAATGAAATTTAATGCACAAAAACCCAAAATTATCTTGCATATCACTATAAATAATTATTACTTTTTTACTATTAGAAATAACAAGTGTGACACCAACTTATAGATATATTGTTCTAGATCTTTCCTACAATTACAAGTGGGAGGTGTGCATCAAACAAAGGATTATATGTGGATGGAAAGCCCTATTAAATTTAAAAAGAAAATGTTATAAGGAAGCTCTCTTGGCCTAGGAGATGAGTGATGGAGTATCCAACACCCAACCATATGAGATACAAGTGTTCACATGCAATCCTAGTTAAATTCCATAGACAAGGCAATGTAATTATGTGAGTAATTGGTTAGAGTTCAAGATCATTGTCTTCACATGTGAGTTAGTAAAGACGATGTGTGTGGTTTAACTTACAATGAGGTATATAATAGATGATTTTGTATTTGCCATAGTGCTCCTAGCTAATATGAAGTAAATGTAGTAGTTCTAAATCTAAGTGTTAGTAAAAAAATCTAATCTAGCCTATGCGATGGGCATTCAATCTTGACCTTCCATTCACAACTTGGACTTCATGTAATTACTACTAGGATTACCAAGTACCACACTACTAGGTGTACCAAGTGATAGTACTACTAGGTTACCAAGTAGCTATACTTAATTGCTCGAGATTAGTTGTACTCATTCCACTTAACAATAGTAATTATAAAATGCATTGAAAGTAAATCATTAACTAATGAATATAGTAAGCTAAGTGAAAATAATAAATAATAAGTGATGCTGCAATGATGTAAAGTAATCTCAATCTTTATTTCTAGGCATGCAATGTGTCCAAGTACATCACACTCAAATAAAGACTTCATGTAATTACAAGAAATCACACTGTGGGCATACACTACTAACTGCTAAGTACTAAAATCAAGTAAACAAACTGACAAAGTTTAGCTACTATGGGATGAATACCCTTCTTAGACAATGCCCCCAAGTGTTGTATTTATAGGCCTTGCACGTGTCAGCGATATTGGATATCCAATGTCATATTAGGGGCTCTGATATCAGGGATCCAATATTGTAGATCTAACATCAAATGTCTAATATCATAGCCTACTAAATCATGATTTATCATACCCCCACAACAAACTAAAAACTCATACTCAAGTTAAAATAAAATAAGGATAGACTTCCTTACAAAATTAGGAGGTAGATTGATAGGACATTAATTGCTATATACATTATGCATAAATGTAGCAATGGAGTTTACCAAAATGACACATTTCATGATATGACAACTTTACAAAATAAAGAAAAAAATCTGGCAAAGCTTGATGTAGTCTGAAGTTGTTCCAAGTGGCAGTTCCTCTTCCATTAATTACTTTCTCTTATCATCAGGCTTCTAAAATTTATACTAGTTTAGAAGCACTTGAAGTTTTTTTCTTCTTTCATTCTAGAATCGTGCATTGTCCATACTAATGAACCAATGTTTAATGGAGTCGGCACGTCCCATGGGCACGGTAGTTGTGAAAACATTTGGTTTTCTTTGACATACCAAGCAATGAATTACCTTCTTTCTTCCTCAAATGCTTTGGCCTTTTCTCTTAATTCATGATAGTCTGATAATCTTTTGGCTAGGTTTGCTGCTACATCTTTTTATCCATGATAGCTAGCCTTCACTACTTCTAGTTTTGAGTTTGCTACTCGGAGTTTTTTCAAAGCATCTTTTTGGTCTACAAGCTCTTTCTCATATAAGGCATAGGTGGTTGCTACTTGCTATTCTAGCTCATTTTTGGACCTACTTGTTGTTAACATGGCCAAATTAGCATAATAGAGGTCTTCTAAGGCCATGTATTCTTTCAAGTTCTCTATCTATTGGTCTTTATTTTTTACTTTTTCTTAATAGGTGTAGGTCATGCTGTCCAAGATGGGTTTCCAATTAGGATTTTATGCTGCAATAGAATTGATTTTGGCTTTTTCCATTTGTATCTCTTTCTCATTTATCTACTTGTACATGCCCACTTGGTCTTAGAAGTGTTCTTTGAGCCTCTCATGCTTCTTTGCCTTATTTTTCCATGCACTGATTTCAATTTTTGATTTCTGTCTAATAACACATACCTCCTCCATATATATGGTTTTTTTTATCTCATGAGATAGCTCATATCCTAGTTGACCCTCATTTGTTGCTTTCTCAACTAATATATACTTTCTTATAGAATGTTTTTCTTCTTTTCTACTATGGTCAACCCCATGTTGTTAGCAGCAAGTTGTTTGTTTTCTTCGTGTGCAATGGTAAGTACCTTCACATGTGCATACATTTGTGCTTCAGTTACAAAGGAATTCCATACCACTTTCTCCTTCTCATTTGCCAACTATTTGTTTTGCTTAATCAATCTATTGATTTTCTCTATTTTAAATTACTCAATCTGGTCAAGTGCAACAAATTATCTGGGATCTCTCATTTCAACTCTTAGGGCTATGAGCTCTTCTTGTAGTTTCAGAATCTCTATTTTTCAGGCTCTACCATTGTTTCTACCATGACTAATTTTCTTTTAGGGGTAATCAATTCTAACTATGTTGTAGTGACATCACTCAAAATTTTGAAGAGTGTTGTCATTACATGCCTTGTCTACAACAATCGATCAAGTGCATGCTCATGATCTACAGGAGTCATTAAATTTTAGGCTAGCATTTGTGCATCTCTGATTCCAGTAAGTTTTGTTGGTGGTATAATAGGCACATTGAATGACTCTTTGATGTGATCAATGATCACCTTTGCTACTCTTACTACATCTTGGTGTTTCATTACCACTATTGTGGCTCCCTCTCCTATCTCTAGTACCACTCGGAATGATGCAATGTTCCCAAAGATCCATTGTGACCATACCTCTCCTCCTGACTACAATGAAATTTTTTCACTTGCAAGATTAGTTTAAATTGTGGGTCTTATGTCACCGTCAATGACTTTGTATAGATTGGCCTCTTCTCTAGTTCCCTAGCTAATTATTTCTATGAGCTACAGATGGCTCATCGATGGTGAATAGTCCTATAGTGGTGGTGGCAGTGGAACCTGCGAATTTTTCTCCCCTTACTGTTGGCTACTGGGTCCTACTTGTTGATCTTGTTATTGTTCTTACTATTACTCTTGATCTTGTTCTTTTTTTTATTCGTGTTCATCACTATGATCTTTCTTAGGTGGTGTTGATTTGAGCAACTCAATGTATGAAGCATTTTGTGCTCTCCTGGGAATGTCATTGGTGTATCCTAGGATTCTAGCTCACTTGCATAGTCTTTTGATAAGGTAAAGGAATGGTAGTGTTGGATTTCCTGCCTTCCTTTTTTCAAATCACCATTGAATCTCCATGAAATAGAGTTATGAAAGGTTGACATTGTACTTGCCCATTAGAATTTCACTTCCTCTAGTTGCATAAGCTGATAATCAATTGAGTCCTTTTGTTGGGAATAGATGATAGGTGCCAATTTTAAATTATTTTCTCTCCTCTAGAGTTAGTTCATTTTAGCTTTTTTCTTATTTTCCATAAGCTCATTTTAGCCATAACTTTCTAGTTTCAAGATCAGATCAAGTGGATAAATATGCTAACCTTGCCCCTTCATTTGGTATATTCAAAGATTCTACAATTTCCTTGATTGAGAATGAGACTAAAATTCCTTCAATATTAACTATAGTACCCTATTCCTTGTTGTGCCAAAATTAGTATGTTTCCCCAAGATACCATTCACCACTTTCTAATAGAATTGGCCACAGTGGTGATGCCTAGAGTTGCATCCTAACCGCTTCAAGTAAAAACACCATGAATGGGAAAAAGTTCATTTCGACAATGACCATGGTCAAGATGGATCTTTCTTAGATGGCTTGGAGAAAGTCTTGTGACAATGTGAGGCCTTGTCCTTGCTCTTGTGGTGTTGTTGTCCCCCCTTGGGCCAATTGTCTCATAGCAAGAGTTCTTGATGAATGCTAATTGATTGGGCTTCCTACTCCTCATGTCCTAGGTCTTGTCCTCAATTTTGGCCTCTTCCTTGGCCTCTCAGTTGTTTTCTTGCTGCTTGTGAGGGTCCTCTTTGTGCTCCTCCTCTTCTTGGGACCATCTACAATCATTAAGATTTCAAAATTACTAAGGTATTTCCATGTGTTCTTAATGGATTTATACTTACTCATACCCTTAGTTTCATTAAGTTCTTAGTTTATCATGATTGCAGAGTTAGAAGAATTTTCAAAAAGTTACCCCATAGGTGTTAGGATTCTTATAATTCCTCATAATTATTCATTTTTTCTTTATGTATGACTTGCTTATATTTATGATTATGGTTCCTTAAGAACATTATGTAAGTGTTTTGGCATTAGTATGATTAATTTATTCTTAAAAATTTCAACTTCCTCTTCATACTTACCCTTAAAAATACCTTCTAGGCATTAGGATTTTCCAAAAAATTAGCTTGGATTTTCCTCAATAGTATCACTAGTACCATACCTCCCCACCCCCATGACTAAGTTGAACATTCCATGATCATATGGGTTCAAAAAACATGAAAATCAGAGTGATAGTAATCAAGTTATGGCTTGGGAAAGCTAAGAGTTTAGAGCTCTTTTTCACAAAAGAAAATTGGAAAAATCTCCCTTACGTCAAATGATAAAGAATGAAAAATTTTCTAAGTCCCATTAATATATATAGATTTTAAGGGACCCAATATTGGGAACCTGAAATTGGGAATTCGATATTAGGGTAGATCCAATATTGAAGCCCTAGAAAAGTCATCTTTCAGAAGGGTTTGAATGGAAAAATTAATTCTTGTGGATGTTTGGAAGGTTTTAAGGTGTTTCAAAGGGTTTGAATGATGAAAATATGCATAATTTTGTCAAAAGTGTATCATTTTAAGTTCATAGAGAAGGAATATTTGGCAAGAAATGTTCATAAGTTGGGTGAGAAGGTTAATGAATTCATATTTGTAGAATGGATATTTTGAAATGCTATGGAAAGTGTTTATTGATGTTTGGAAGGTTTGAGATGATGTGGAATTACTTGGCAGGTATAAGATACAACAGTTATACAAGTGGATCCTCCCCAAAGCAAGTTCTAGCACTTAATGCCCTTATATAGCCACACCTAAAAGTGTCCTTAGGCACTTAAGGTGTTGAATGTAACAAATACTAGTTTAGTAAAACACACATGTTAGTGCCACCAAATTGGAAAAATAACTCTATGTTATACAAAATTATAAGTTATGATTATTCAAATAGTGATATGAAATGGGCTTAGAAGGATTACAAAAATCAGGATGTGAGGTGTCCTACCATAGGCCTAATGAATTCTTGTGTTTTATTAGTGGTTAAGTTAATCATTAGCCTTTCTATCCAAGATTCAAACCAAGTCCAAACCACATCCAGTGACATCACATTGTTTCATCTCTTGGAGTTACGATTGTAAGACTATCAATGTTAAAAGGAGTATTGTCACTTGGTGTATTGTCCAAGGGAGGAATTTTATTCATGACACTTTATTTTTATTTTTACATTTCTGAGAATTCACCTACCTTCAAGCATGAATAACATGTCTTTCCAATGGGACCCCAAGAAATTTATTCTATGCTTTTTATTTTTTATTCTATGTTAATCCTTTTAAGGTAGCACTTATTTTACTCTTACTCCCATTTTTTGTTAGATCTACATGGATATAATATGACATTAGTAACATGATAGAAATTTATAATAATAATCCAAAAATAATCCACAAATTCCCTTAATGTCACACCCTTTTCATTCCCTCTTGGTTCTTCACTTTTCTGTCCATCCATAATGATCACAAGTTTATTCTTAGTCATGTCATGGAAAAGAATATCATTATGGCCATGGTAAAAACCTTTTGTTAATGGAATGGATGGATGGATGGATGTTGTGGGCTCACTGTGCAAATAATTAGTCTCTTATGACTTCATAAGATAGAGAAATCTTCACTTTATTGGGCTACATCTTGCCTTTATTTGAATGTGGCTTACTTTTAATCAAATTATTGGGATTTTAAAACAAAGTATAAGAGAAATGGAAAAGATGGTAAAAATTATGAACAAGTATAAAGAATAAAAAATGTAAAAAGAATGAAAAATTAAAGAAATGGAAAAGTATAAAAGAGTAAGAAAATATTAAATAATGTGTAAACTAAAAAGAATTGTAAAGTAAAAAAATAGAGAAATCACTTATTAATTCCAAAGTCAAAGTAAAGTATCTCCCCCATGACTATTCTCATGGGCAAGTGTTTGGAAAATGCCCCCTAAATCTCTTGGTTCATACACAATAGGTGGTCCACATACCATCTTTAGTGAAGCAACTTTTCTATCATTATCCCATGTAACTTTGATAGTAGTGGAGTTATGATCATCTAAATCCTTGTTCTCTTTTCCTTTTGATGTATAATTATGAGTTAATTATTTTGTTTTTGGGCTCTTAGTTGGAGTCATCTTCTTCATTTGGAAATTAGTAAGTGTTTTAGATGTTTCCATGCATGTATTACATTATTGTTGGTTCTTAGTTAGTGACCACAAGGTGTATTTTGGTATGGTGGCCTCTGTCCTTTTGATTGCACACACTAGTTGTTTATTGTTGTTTTTGTGAACTAGAATGATAATTGTGTTGACGTTCTAAAGTGTCGGTCCACTATTGCACCCTTTACTTTTAGTAGTTATGCATGGAATTCATTGCATGTGTATGGCTCCATGTGCATCTTCCTTAGAAATCTCAATCAAAAAATCTCTCATACTTAGCTTAGCATCAATTGTTCTAAGCCATGCCCTCCCCATGATTATTGGAAATTCCTTATCAGCATCTTTCACATCGATAATTAGAAATTTTACTAGATATTACCATCCATTGATAGTGGTCACTACATTGCCTATCTATCCAAAAGGAGTAGTGATAGACTGATCTACAAGCTCGAACATGACATTGCACTCTTTCAATGGTGGTAGGTTCCATGCTTGATATGTTTTGTAGGAAATCAAATTCATCTTGGAACCTATGTCTACCAAAGCTTTGCATGGTAAATTCCCAGCTATTTTTAGATAAATCAAAGGAATTCCTTAATCAATTCTCTTCTTAGGAAGTGGTCCTACCTTGATCCATTCTATGATGATTTCAGTAATCATGACAACTTGTATGTTTGGGCTTAATGATGATGGAAGCTTGTCAATAGTGAGAAGATCTATCTTAGAAGAAGATGGTCTCGATGAAGCTTCAATTCTACTAGCCTTCTCTAGACTGGTTGTAAAGAAAGCACGTTTCTTTATTTGGCCCTTAACATTGCTAGAGAGATCTTCTGCTTGGATACTTACTGCCTTTGTAGATTTCCTCTACTATAGTTGTGACAGCAACTCTCCTTGCATTGTGGGTGGTGGCACTGGTGGCAAAGGATTTGGATTGAGATTTGGAAAATGAGCTACTTGTGGATGCACGTACAAATCTAAATTGGTCCTTGGTGGCGTTAGTCAATGATATTCTGGTAGATAATACTATGAAGTTTGAATAGTAGCATTTGCTAAAGAGATAGGTCATGGGACATAGTATGCATAAAGGTTAGGTTGTTGATATGGATACTATTGGCATGGCAGTGGCATGGTCCACGCTTGAGGCTATTGCCATTACCAATGGTATTATTGCTATGACTGTAGAAAGGCTCCACTAGGATAGTACATTAGTTGAAGTTGTTTTCTATAATTACCTTGAAAATAAGATAACTGTTTGGGCATCTGCTTCTAAACAAGTTTGGGATTACGTGGGTATGCCCCTATTTCTTGTAGATGTATCACAACAAGACAACATCCCTTAGGATGTTTGTACTAACACACAGTACAACCTTCATCATCTATAGAGCTAGTATCTAAGACCTTAGCTACTAAAGCAACTTTACCTTTGCATCCAAGTTTTCTCTTCTTTCTTTATCTTTTCCTCTTGTAAAGGCTTACTCTAATCTTTCCTCTATAATATTTAATGTTGTTATACATCTTTCATCAATAGAATCTCAGATTTTTGCTACCTATGTAGTTACATCAACAATAAATTTTTGGATTGGTAGCATCTATTTTTAAATGACTTGATCTAAGGTTTTTTCCTCTTGGGTATATCACACTCATGCATCTCTCTTCCAGATTAATGACTCTCTATTGTATTCTTCAACTAATTCCCTTTTTCTAAGTTCTTCTTCTTCTTTGGCCACTTGGTTGATGAGTCTTTGAATCTAATGGATGATTAGTTTTGATAATCTTCCTTGGGTATCAACCCCAATGGTCTCTTTTTTTTTTGCTTCTCAATCCATCTATGATATGCTTAAGTTGTTCCTTTGATGAAAATTTGTGGTTTGGACATTTGTGTAACAATGAATAATATCTGCCCTTTGCTAAATCAAGGGTCTTGTGAGTCCCTTATTCTCAATTCTAGATTTGTTTTCTTAGATTTGACACTTGTGAATAGGTCTAATATTTATCATTAAATATTTCAAGGATGGTACTTTAGCATCTAATGGATTTAGGTTCCAATGACCTATACCAGCTTTTCACTTCCTTCATAAGTGTTCTAGAAAATAGCTTTAATTTTTGCTAATCAATCTCTATGTTTTGAAGCACACAGGCATTGTGGAATGCTTAAGGTGGTTCTGGGGATCAACGTTGTAACCACCTTCAAATCATGACATATTATTCATGTCTAGCCATTTGATTTGGCTATCTCTCATGTGCCTAGTCAACATGTAGATAGCTTCCTAAACATTTATCATACTTTGAGTTTTCATAAGGGGTTCATCATTGTGTTCATGTTTGTATGCTCTATTGTAGTGGTGATCCCTTCTATGCTCATGCCTCTCTTGATCCTCTCTTTTGTCTCCTCTTCTCCTTCTTTCATATTTTTCATCTTCTAAATCAAAGTACATGATAACCATGAGTTTGCCTTCATCCCTATCAGAGTCTTGATACTTTTGCCTTCTCCTACTAGAATCCTCTGACAATCATGATGAGGTAGAAGAGATGGTAGGAGAATAGTGCTAGCTAGTTCTTCTTTTGTGGCTCTTGTATGTTTCTTTATAAGATTTATTAGGATCCCTTGGCCTAGAGTCCCTCTTGTATCTTGAGTTAGTAGCCTCCCTCTTATGTGTCTCTACCAAAGTAGAATGAAGTTGGGCTTTGATAGGTTCCTCTAATCTGATAATAAGTATCTTTGAAAGCTCCTCATGGTTCTGGTGGAGTTGTTCTTAGATGAATTACTTAGCATCAAGTTCTTCTATGATAATAAAAATGTTTGTCTACTTCCCTTTGCTATGTATATGCTTGATCTCCATGGCAGCATCTCTTCTCATCTACTCCTTGGTGGATTCATAAGGTCTAGTCATGTGTTGAGTCACATGATACCCTTCCTGAACCTGGTCCAAATGCATTCCCCTTAGAGAAGTTTGTAACATGTTTAGTGTTGCATGTTCTAGAGGTAGGACAATGTTGCCTTGCATGTCTCTCTACCTCATTTGCTTGTCCTAATCGAAGATGAAAGTCAAATCTAGATGGTATGGATTAGTATGAGCATAAGTGATTTGTGTCTACATTAGCATCCCCCATTCCTCTTCATCAACAACTCTATCACTGCTTCTTCTTTTCTTCTTGTCAAGTGATGGTCGATCATTATGTGAAGTCATATTATAATTTTTAGAGGGTTTGAGTTAAAAGTGTCCTTTACCTATATTTGTTGGGTTTGACTTTAAGTTTCAAATACAATGAACTTTGAAAAATTAATTACTTAGCATAACATTAACTTGTCCTTGGCAATGATGCCAATGATGAGTGTTGGACTATCCAACACCCAATCATACGAGCTACAAGTGTTCATGCACGATCCTGATTGAATTCTGTAAACAAGGCAATGTGATTATGTGAGTAATTGATTAGAGTTCACGATTGCTATCTTCCCATGTGAGTTAGTAAATATGATGTGTATCATTTAACTCATGATGAGGTATATGATAGATGATATTGTATCAACTATAGTGCTCCTAGCTAAACTAAAGTAAATGTAGTAGTTTTAAATCTAAGTGCTAGTAGATAAATCTAATCTAGCCTATGTGATGAGCATTTGGTCTTGGCCTTTTGTTCACACATTGGACTTCATGTAACTACTACTAGGATTACTTAATATCACACTACTAGGTATACCAAGTGATAATACTACTGGGTTACCAAGTAGCTACACTTAAGTGCTCAAGATCAATTATACTCACTCTATTTAGCAATAGTAATTATAAAATGCATTGAAAGTAATTCATTAACTAATGAAAATACTAAATAGTAAGCTAAGTGAAAACAATAAAGACTAAGTGATGTTGCAATGATGTAGAGTAATCTTGATCTTTATTTTCAAGCATGAAATGTCTCCAAGTACATCACACTTAAATAAAGACACTATTAAATTACAAGACATCACACTACAAGCATACACTGCTAAGTGCTAAGTACTAAAATCAAGTAAATAAACTAAAAAATTTTAGCTACTATGGGATGAATACCCTTCTTAGATGATGCACCTAAGTTTTGTATTTATAGGCCTTGCACACATTAGTGATATTGGATATATGACATCATATCTTGGGCTTTGATATCGGGGATTCGATATCACAACTCTGATATCATAGCCTACTAAACCATGATTTATCACTAGGAAATCAAAAAATAGTTTTTTTTCTCTAATGTTCAACCAAAATTTTTTCCTGGGGTGTGCAGTGTGGGATCCTAGACTTGCTAGTAACTATTGGAAGAAAATGGAAGTTCAAAAGCATTTGTTGGTGGAAAAATTTCAAGTTGAAAATTAGGTATAATTTGATTTGGTGGTTATTGAAATAAATATGATACAATGTAGCTAATTACATTTTTATGTATACAAGCTTTGTAATAGTTTTGCACATCTAGGGTAACTTAGTAGAAAAGAAACAATTGTATCTGAGTAGCATTAGAGGAGGCATCATTAAGGAAGCATCTTATTTTTCTACCCTATATACCATAAACTACAATATCAAATTAGCTAAGCAAAATTAGGCTCTTACTATTTTAGAATTGAAACAAGAATATGGGTCAAGATTCCAAAAGAAGAGAGAACCTATTATGTATACAGTCAAGGTATTTTAAGATGAGCATCACATATTCCTACAAGATCCTCTTCTAGAGTAAATTCGCCACAAATGGAAAATTGTAGCTAATAGTTTAATTGACCTTTTTTAAATAGCACTAAGAAAACTTAGTACCTTATTGATGAAGTATTTACTATTGCATACTTTATATATTTCCTCTATCTAATGAATCTTAGGGACATGATAAAAAAATTTTTGTTTTAACCTAAGGCATGAACTTCAAGAAAAAACATGAGGTATCCACTTTCATGAACTTATGTTTAAACAAAATTCCTCCCTCCTATCCACCACCACTCCTACCCCCTTATTTTTATTGTGTTCTTGAATGGTATATTTCTTAACATAGTCCTTGGAATCAAATTAATGACTTGCAAATCAAAAGTCACTTGCTATAACCAAAATTGGTGATAGTATATGATGAGTAGCAAATATCCTCTAAACCCAACCATATGAATCACGAGTGTGCACTAGCAATGTAGTCAAATTTCGTAGACGTAATTACCCCAAGTATATGATATTTTTAAATAGTAAATCATGGAGTTTCAAGGGCATTATCTTCTTAATCCACACTTGTGTATTAACTATACATATTGTTAAGTATGGTTGAGGCATATGATGTATATTTTCAAAGTTATTTTTAATAGATTTTTCTCCTAACAACTAGATGATTAAGTAAAGGTTGAATAATTAATTACCTAACTAATTAACTAGTTTAATAACTAACTATCTTAATGTGGAGTACTATTTCCACTTATCATACACATCCTAAACTAGTATTAAAATTACTTGGTTACCAAGTGGTTATTACTAAGCATAGCAAATATCCACTGCTAGGATTACCAAGTGTTAATATGTTATGCTAAAAGTAGTTGTACTTACATATTATGATTAATTATATTAACTATTTAAGAGCATAAATGTAAAGTGCATGAAAACAAAGTGTTGAATAGATATAGTAAAATTGTTTAAGTGTTGTAATGGATGTAGAAAAACTTGATTTTATTTTCATTCATGTCAATGTGTTTAGGTACATAGCTTCCCGAATAAAGGTCCATACAATCTCTTTAAATCAGCACTCTAGACACTTAGGAAAAACTTGCAAGAGTTATGCTAAGGTTATGACTAAAAAGTGTCATAAATGCAAGGAGTGCATGCATTTATATAGGTTGTGACAAAATCAGTGTCAACATATCTATGTTAATGTATCTAACCATGTGTCAATGGGGATATGTTAATGGGGTTGCATCAATGTAGCTTGTCTTATTGAATGTTCATCATACCCCCACAACTAATCAAAAATGTGTCCTCAAGTAAACAAAAGTGGGACTGATCTTTTTACAAAATTGGAAGGTACGGAATTTATTAATAGAAAGAAAAACTAACTCTAGGTGCTAGATTGTACATTGTTTATAGAAAATGAGTGTTCATTATAATAAAATTTAAATATTTTACAAAATTTTCAGCACATGCCTATAGAATTACTGAAGACATGGTGAAGTTTCAAATAGTGCCTAGAGTTAGAGGCTCTTGGGGCTTTGATGATCACTCATCCCATCTTGGTGCTACTAGAGGTTGAGGTTGGCCTACTGTTGTCACTCCTTTTGCCGTACACTTCAAAGCATCTAGAAGTGATTTCATCTTTTCCTCTTTGCTCCATAGGTTGTATACGATCAATTTAGCTTTGTTGATATCGGCCACTATAGGAATGTTCCATGGGTACGACATTGAAGAAAATAATTCCTTTGTATTGGAAAACTAGGTTATGAAATTTTTATGTTCAATATCGAACATCTTGATAAATTTTTGCAATTTTTAGTAGTTATTCATCGTTCTAGCCAGGTTCTTAACAACAAATCTTTGATTAGTGAATTTTCTTTTGAGAACTCCAAGCTCCACAATGGTTGTCTTCAACTTTTGCTTTGTTTCCTTGTGGAGCTTGAATTTTGTCTCATAGAAGAGGTAGGAACTAGTCACTTCTCTAATTCTAACCTTAGCCTCCCTGCTATTAACATTATCAAGTTTGCATAATGGAGGTTAGCAAGCTTTATATACTCTATCATCTCTTCAATTTGCAACATCTTTAGGAAAATTTCATCCTTGTTAAACGTATTCAGTCCATCAAAGATGGGCTTCCATATGTCACCTCTTTGTTGGAGTTACTAAAAGGTCTCATTTTTCTTCACCTTTATTAACCAAATTTCCTTTTTTTTTTATCTTCTTGAGGAGTGCAACTTGGTCCCTATAGTGATTCTTTGTATGTTCAAATTTTAGGGCTTCATTCTTCTAAGCAGCTACCTCAATTATGATCTTCTAACAAAGAGCATAGTCTTTCCCCAATGAGATATTTTGATTTTTTGCTTCCAACCTTCTTAGGTTTACATTCATCTTCGTGAGCTACTCCTAGTATTGGTGTATCAATTTGACAATCTTGTCCTTTTATTACTTAGCATTGCACAAATAGTGATTGTCCTTTGTGAGGACCAAGCTTTCCTTCTAGACCTATGACAAGTCCTTATCTATGTTGAAAGCAATAGGTTCTAATAAGGATGCATCAAATATCGTAGCCTCATTTGCATTCTTAGCCTCTTGAAGTTTTTGTTAAAGCTGTCAGAAAGCTTCATCCCTAGTAAGCTCAAGTTTGAGAATCATAGAGTCAAAGAGATAAGCATGCAACTTAACAACTTCAATGGCCAACCACTAATTGGTTGCAGTGATCTTCTTAAGTTTCACATTGGCTATAAGAAGCTTGCTTTTTATCTTGAGAAACTGTGATTTATTTGTAGTGATATTATTTAGAAAATCAAAGATCTTCAAAAGAGGTTGCCCTGTTCCAACTAGTCTTTCCAATGCCTTCATGTGTTGGGTAGCACTCATCCAATTGCTTATTTGCTCTTGTAGATGCACAAATGTCAACCATTGCACCAATGTTAGGTACTAACACTGCAAGAGCGTTCAAGACTTCAGCAACCCTATCAGCCATCACCTTCACCACTTTCTGTTGGCCTTTTTGCTACATGAATAGGTCGATTACCACCTCACCTTCCTCCAACATGACAAAGAAGACCATGGTATTTCCTAAAATTTTAGAAATTATTTTTCTAGGGATGGATACTATGACCTCTTGGGCACTGAAATTTAACCTTGTAGGCACCTAGTTCCTTTGAGGTGAGAATAGCAAGGCATTCTTACTATCTAGCTAGCTAATGGTCCTTAAGACCTCATTTAAGTGGCTCATGGCTAGATAGTATACAAATGGTTCTCCACCACTTATAGCACATTGTTATTGCTCTAGCTACTACTCTAGAAGTTTTTTGATGCATTTTGCAATTACGAACATTTCTAGTATTGTTTCAAGTGGTGGTGGTAGCTACTTCTCCTTCTACAACTTAGCTACTACCTTATCTTTCATCATCTCTTGCCAAGATGTTATAGGAGCATGACAAACCATGTCATTAGAATAGTAAGTCATTCCTTCCCTTTTCCACAATTTGTAGATCAAGCATGAAAAGGGAAGCATCTTACTTTCCTTCTCAATTTCTTTGAAGAAATTTATAATTTCCAAAAAAAAAAATGAGTTGGGAAAATTTGATTGGGAATTTTACACTTAGAATGATGCATGCATGAGTGAAGAAGGTTATCACCTTGTTGGACCTCACCATTGGATTTAGGTGGTAGGTCGTGATCTTGAATTATGCACACTCCACCTTTGTGAGGGCATCATACTCCTTACAATCCACTCCATAGCATCATTGGACCCATTCTTTTTTAGCTTCTAGGTCTACCTACATTGAGATCTTAGCTAGTTTGTCCCTAGTATTTGACAACTCAAGGGCCTCTGCAATAGCCACAACTAAGTAAGAGATGATGATATCTTTGATTTTCACTAATGCATCTCCTTATTGGTTATTCTAAAATAAGTAGACCTCCCCGATGTACCATTCTCTACTGTTAGAAAGAATGTACCACATGGAAGACCCCTGTAGTTATGTATAGATCTCTTCTAATGCCAGCTCCAAGAAGGATCCAAAGTTCAACTCCTAAAGAATAGAACTTTGAACCTCCTTGGTTCTGATTATCTCTAAGTAGGCCTATATCAAAGTAACCTCCAAGTCAAGCCTTTGCCTAGAATCCTCATCTTACATTAACTAGAAAATTTCTACTGTGGGAATATTTCGAACAGATTCCACTTCTGGCTCCTCCCAAAGGAGTCATATTACATGAGTTGCTTCAAGTGCTTCTTCTTAGGGATATTTTCGTTATTGTTTCTAGCACCTTCCTCCTCTAGGTTTCTTATCCCTAGGATACAAAATCCCTCCCACCTATGATCCTCATTTTGGTACTAACTATGATGACAACCATAACCTATGATTAGTCCTTTTAGTTCATAATCTTAGTTATTTAGATACCTTTCTTATTAGATCATGTTATCTATAATTATTGGATGCTAAGAATTGGCATTTCAATACTTGTTTATAATCTTGGAAAGTTATATTATTTTAATATTATTATATTCATTAACTATTGGATTTTTTTGTTTGGATCAACCCCTTTATTATAAGTATTTTAATATTATTTTAATGGGTTAACCTTGGAAATTTAGAAAAATACTAAAAAACGTTTTGCAAGAGACCAAAGATTTGTGTCTCCCATGACATAGAGCTTACATCTGGTAGGTCAAGAATCAAAAAATGATTAAAACTAGATGAGCAATTTGAAAGTTAGGATGCTCAAAAGGTTCATGGGCTCTAAAAATGGTAAAAACTCCTTTTGCTATTTGGAAAATGATGCAAAAATATGTTAAGGGCCATACACATATATAGTATTTTTATGTTGTGTCGACAAGGCTACATCAACTCATCAGACTACATCAATGCAAATGTTTGTAGCAATATTTTGCATTGTGAAAATGGAGGAATTTCAATGAGTTCTGGGATGAAACAAAAGCTCAATGAAATCTAAAGAAATGTATAATGATGGAAAAAATACAAAAGAGGATTATATAAGCTTCAAAGAAAAGATTTGAACACATTCAAATGAATTTAAAATGCTAAAATCAAGCAAATCTAGATGTTTAAATGTAAGTTAATGGGATTGATCATGTAAACGGTTGCTAGGAGTTTTAACTTAAGGAAGACTAAAGGGAATGTAAGTGGATTCTTCACAAAGAAAGCATTATGCTTGTAGAACCTAAAAAATTTGGTCACTTAAAACCCAAAAATCCTAGGTGCAACAATCTAACCTTGGATCCCAAGGGCCTCCAAGAAATAGGATCCAAGGTGCCCTGGATATTCCAGTTAATCACCCATGAACTTAGAAAATGCAAACAAGAACAGATTTGTAGATTCGAATGAAAATAAATACTAAAATTAAATTCAAAATAAATTCTACACAACAAAAGAACTATAAACTTTATTGAACATCAAGAAAAATGCTTAAAGTATGGAGTTCGATTGAGTACAGATTATGTGCTAAAATGCACAAGAAGTTCACTAGAATGGAGCTTGAAGCCTATTGGGGTTGGTAGGTTGTGTTCTATAGTCAAAATCCATGATCCAAGTTCTTTCCAACTCCACTTGCTAAGAACTCCTTACTAGTTTTAACTCAACTTTGAAACTTTGGCTACTACTGGTGTAAATAGTGGTGTGAAATCTTATTCCAATGGTACTATGTTCAAGGTATCTTGTGCTCAATGTAGATGCCAAATGGAATTCAAGCACTCAAGATTGTAAAAGGCTATTGATTGCAAAGGTTCTAAACTCAAAAAATGTTTTCAAAACCTAAATAATGTTTTTAAGTTTGGCTTTTATAGGCTTGAAGGTTGTTATTTTAAGGTTGCAAATTTCTTTCATGATTACTGATAGATTTATGTCTATTTGTAGGCATAACAACTATGATTTCTAGTGTAGTTATCCACTTATGGCAATTTTTGATACATCAAATCCATTTGAATACTATAAATAGTAAATAGACTTTTTTTATGACGTTGACCTTCATCTTAACTATGTTGATCTTGAAGGACTATGCTAGCATTTATTGGTATCTGTTGAAAGATGTGGTGATTACATTGGCCATATTGTAGCTACTAAAAATCCATGATTACTACGTTGGCCATGCTATTACTACTGGAGATTGTCATGGCTATGCTAGCCCTTACTAGGAAAATCAAAAACCAAACAAATCCAATGCTAGCTAATAGCTACACTAGGTTTTGTGGTGACTACATTGGATCTACACTAGAGGTAGGTATTTCCAACATAGTTGAGGCTATACACCCATAAAAACACATGAAAATGCCAAATCTGGTAATCTCCAAGGCATTTTCCCACTTGGAAAGTAAGGTAACAACACTTTATGAGGCATTTTTCAGCCCCAAAAAGTTAAAGTATGCAAGATTGTAGCTCATAAGCCACAAGCCTTACATCTACAATAAGATCTTGCCTCAAGTTGGATGGTGAAGGTTACAAGTTACAACATGTATTTTCTTGGTGGTGTTTAATTGGCCCCTCTTTGTTGATGTTTGGAAGATCAACTTGAGAGACATCAACAAAGAATACAAAACACCATTACGAGCCCATCACCAACATTTCCTCTTCACACTTGATCTTGTAGTATCAAACCATGTCAAAGAATGCTTGGTAATGATGGGATAAGGTTATGATGGGGTGGTAAAAGTTATAGCTTACATTTGGTCACTAGGAAATGATCATGAGGGTTAACAATAAGTTCCATAGGTTGACATCATGGCTACAATATGGTACTAACATGTTGATTAATCAATAAGGTCTTTGTGCTTCATGATTTGAAGTGTTAGTCACTCAGTAATATTTTTGAGGAACCAACACCTCACTCCAAGGTTTCTTTGGCCTTTAATCGCCTCCATTTGGATGTTTGGAGTCATTGGTTTAACTATCAGTACTCATTGGCCATTTGGCTTCTTGACAATTTGCTTCCTCCCCCCACCCCCCTGCCCTACTTTTTCCTAGATGAAACCTTCATTGGGTTTCATTGTCAAGGTTAGATTTCATTTGGTTTTCCCATTGAATGAGATGTGTTACATTCAATGGACTTGATGGTGGAGCAGGACGAAGGAGATGTCACATGACCACAATGCATGAATGTTGAACATAGGTCATCATTATCATTCAAGATAAGGAAGGTCATAATTAGGCTACAAGTTTGGGCTCAAGGAGAGGTAATAAGAGTGATGTAAAATATGCACTCTTGGCAATGGAAGGACAAAAGTACCAAATATTATGCATCAAGGTCATGTGGTAACTTGCTACTATAATGAGTCGTACCTTTGCGATGACTTTAGGCTTCACCCTGGAAGCACAACTCCAAGAGAATAAGAAAACAAGACAAAGAAAGCATGTTGTCACACTACAATGCATAAGGCCACCTGAAAGAATTAGCAAACCAATCAGTCACAACTATTACACCAAAAAAGGATCTACATCTTGCACTATAGCTATTGCAAAATTTTTCAATTCATTTGTCATGCAAAAAGAGGTAAAGAAAGGAATACTGGGTCACTTGTTATTGGTCACTATGGTCATGGATGTTGATGTTGGTACCTACCAGGAAAATGTATTAAATGTAATAAGGGTTTAGATAGAAATGATTAACTAGATTAACCAATTTATTCCCATCCATGTCTACTATTATAAAGGCTCTATTGTCATAGGCATTGGTGATCAAGAAAGACCCTTCCCATTTAGCTAAGAATTTGTCTGCGTGCTCATGGAAAACTTTGAGGACCAGATCTTCCTTTTTGATCTTTCATTTGTTTAGGTTACGGTGAGGCTATTTTTTTTTACTCTCCTATTATCACTCAATGTGAACAAGCATTCATACATGTTCCTCCTCCATTGAGTCCTGGTCCATGGTATGCAGCTCCTTATTCTGTTCATCATTTATGAAGTTCGATAGAGTTATCCTCAGTGATGGAATCTACAATTCAAGAGGTAAAATAGCTTTATAGTCTTAAAAAAAGCTATATGAGGTTAGACTAGTTGTAGTCCAATAGGTTGTTCAATAGGACCAAAGTGCATGGAAAAGCTACTCATGAAACCTGCATATGCTATTGTTCAACATCTTTTAAAGAAAGTTTATGATGGTCTTGTTGCTAGCTTTAGCTTTTCCATTGGCTTCAAGGTAGTATGATGACATAAAGAAATGCTTAATGCCTAGGTCATGATAAAATTTTTTGGTTTTATGGATGCTAAATTATGGTCCATTGTTTGTGACTATGATCATATGGTATGCCAAAATGGGCTACTATATTGTCTAGTATAAATCTATAGACTTGTTGAGAGATCATCTTCCTTAGGGAAATAGGTTCAACCTACTTTGTGAAGTATTTAGTTGTAATGATGATAAAACTATGTTGGATGGAAGACTTAGGTGTTATAGGTTCAATGATGCTCAATCCCCACTATTGGAATGGCAAGGTTATCTGAGTGGTATGTAACTTAGTTGCTGGTACATGTATTACCTTACTATGTCATTGATAAGTGTCATAGGTCTTGATCTTCTGTAGGCAATCATTTTTCATATAGGATTAGTAATAGCCTAGCCATCCAATCTTAGTAGCCATGGTTCTATATCCTATATGTCCTCCACATATACCCTCATGAACTTGCTTCAGGACTATGCGGGCTTTGGTTTTGCCCAAGCACACTAACAATATGCCATCATAGGAGTCGACATAATGTGTTATCACCAACAATGACATACTATCTTGATCTTTTATGTACAACATCCTTTTAAGAAGTAGTCAGGCCCTATGGAGATTCACCATGCATAAGGTAAAACTTAATAGTAGCTACTACCATTCCCTTGGAGGGGTAGTACTAATGGAGGCTACAATGTTATCCTTAGTTTTGTACATAATGGAAATAGCATAGTTCACAGTTAAGAAAGGAAATTTGCTAAACACATCATGTGTCACACTGAGAGCTAAGGTTGTAATGGCATCAGCTAGCATGTTCTCAATTTGAGGTACATGTTCAATATCAATGTCTATGAATTGTTGTATCAGTTTCTTTCCTAGGTCATAGTAAGGTTGCAAGTGTTTGGCTTTGCATGCATAAAGTTTAGTTACTTGGTTAACCAAAAGTTTTGAATCACATTTGATCATTACGTGTTTGATTCCTAGGTCATAAGCTACCATCATCCCTCTAATCAATCCTTCATATTCCTCTATATTATTGGTACATGAGAATTCGAAATGATAAGAAAAGGGTTGGATTTCACCATATGGGAGTGTTATGATGGCAAAAACACTAGTCCCATGGGAATTCGAAGCTCCATCAAAGTGCATGACAACCTCATAACTCTTAGGTACATTGTTAATAATGTTGACATGTTCATTCAGGAATTCAAGGTCTATGGTTGCATGGTCTTGTACTAGTGAAGTAGTAAGTTGTGTGACTATAGCTTAACCTTTCATTAAGGCTTGAGAGACATAATGAAGATCAAACTTGGCCATTATGGCTTTTCAATGAGTAATATGGCTATTTTCATAGATATTAGTCATGATGGCTCCAAGTACATTATCCTTACAAATGATGTTGACCTGGCTCCTAAAGAGGTAGCACCACCACTTCTTAAGTTAGAAGACAAGTTTAAATAATACTTCTCTACTTTGGTGTATTGGGTCAATAGATGTATCAAAGATAGCAAGGTGGATGTAAAAAGGTTTATCTTCTTATGGTAGATAGAATATAGGTAGTTGTGCCAACTCTTGCTTAAAGTTTTTAAAGGCTTCTTGGCATTAAGTCATCCACTCATAGTGAACTCATTTCTTAAGAAAGTGTTACATGGATTGTAACTTATTAGTAAGCCTGGTGATGAACCTATGGATAAATAAATATCTACCTTGTAGTCCTTGAAGCTCCTTAAGGTTAGTTAACACTGCCAAGTTGGATATGGCCTAAGCATTATCAAGATCGACACATATTCCAAATTTAGATACTATAAACCCAAGCATCTTACTATGTAATCATAAGGTAATGCACATGGTTGTTGGCCACTTTGGACTTAATGGCTATATCTTCTATGTAATCATTAAGCAAGCCTAGCATATAATCACTAAAGATATACATCATAGCTCTTTCATAGGTTGCTCCTGTGTTCTTTAAGCCAAAGGGCATCATGATATAACAAAATGTACCCCAAGGGGTCATGAAGATCATACTAAGTTGATGTTCTAGGTTAATTCTAATTTAGTTGTATCCTGAAAACCCATCCATGAAGGACAGCAAGGCAACTCCAATTGATCTATCGATAAGTTAATCAATACTAGGTGAAGTAAAATCATCTTTGATGGTTGCCTTATTCAGGTTTTAAAAATCAATACATATACATATACTCTCATTTTTCTTATGGACTACCACTATGTTGGATACCCATTCTGCATAATAGACAACTCTAATGAAACTAGCTTGGTATAATTTTGTGATCTCATCATAAACTACCAAGGCCGAATCTAGCAAAATTTTGTGAAAATTTTTGCTTAACTAATCTAACACTAGGATTGAATATGATGTTATGTTGCACTAGGTATGGATCAAGACCCGACATATCTTCATACAACTAGGCAAAGGCATTAATGTTATTCTAGAGCACCTTGGTGATGTATTAAGCCTATTGAGATTCCATTGAGGAACTTAATTTTAGTACTTTCTCCTAACCACTGTGTGTCATGATAGGAACCTCAACTAGAGAGTCCTTGGTAATGTCATCAGCCTCAAGGTTAAGGCCTTTGAAGAGGTTTTCAAGCCACTCTAGAGGTTTCTTTATTAAGGCTATGTGGTCAACAAAAATCTCAAGCTTAAGATCTAGGCAGTTAAGTTCAATAAATCATTCAACATCACTGTGAGGTCCACTTAGGTTCAATGGTAAACTAATTTAAATCTAGGTGTCCATACTCCAATCCTGCATATCAACCATAAGCACATTAAGTGACACCTAGGTAAAATGAATAACTAATGCCAAAATGATATAAAATTTTCTATCAACTATGCATGGATTAGCCAAAACATGCAAATTCATAGTCAAACAAGATGCAAAAAAGGATAACAAAGGCTATAAGAGGTAGGTGAAGAAAAATAAAGATACATAAGATTAAATAAATGCTAAACAATGTGAACACATGGTGGAATGGAACCAAGTGATGCTTCAATGAAGCCAAATAACATCACAAGGCCAAAGAATGAAGGTTAACAAGGTCAAATCAAGCTAAAATACAGTGAAACAAGGATGAATAAGTAAAGGTATAAAAAATAAGGTAAAACAGGATTAATGTTAAGCAATCAGGGTTATATTTTACTAGTTTTAGGCCTTAGCAAGCCATATTGCTAGTTTAAGACCTTGGCGAACCATATGATGGTCAAATGATGCTAGATGATGGTCCAAGGATGGCTGAACCCCACCAAATAACATCAATCGAAGGACAAACATGGTTAAATAAGGTGAAAAAAGAGATAAATAGTGAGATCAAAGCCAAGTAGAAGTTGAATGAGATTAACTAATGATCTCTAAAAGTCAACCATGCATTGAAATATCGAAACAAGTCAAAACACCACAAAACAAGGTCAAATTAGTTAAGGTGGAAAACATGTGATAAAAGAATATCAATATTGCTCAAATAGGATTAGATTTTCCTATTTTAGGCCTTAGCAGACCATAGTAAAGGTCTACAAGGTTGACAAGTATGTTTCAGCACATGATGAAGTTATTTCAAGGCTATTTGAAGGCAAAAATAACATCTTTTGATGTGACTATGTTGGGCTCTCTTGGTGACTACGCTAGCCAACATAGTCAAAGCAAGCCCCAACATTGTTGATGATAGTATATGGTTTCCCAAGTTCACTATTTCCATTTTTGAGTTCTTGATGATCTTTATAACTAGGATTGTGGGCTAGGGTTGAAGACTGGTTCATTTTGACTTCGTTTTTATCCTTGGAAAGCTAGAAATAATGCCAAAATGGGTGATTACACTAGGAATACATTGGCTAGCATAGTCCATACTTTCTCTAACATAGATGCATGTGAGAAATGGATTTATAGCGTTTAAGAGTTACTACTGATATTCCATCAGCTCCCTAGGGTAATGCAAGGTATGGAAAAGACTAAATTAGTCCTTTGGAAGGTAAAATAGGCTACTAAACGTAATTTTTAACACCATTTACCACTGGAATACACTAGCTAATGTAGTTTAATATTTCCCTAGTGTAGACCAACTAAATCTAGTGTTTTCATGGTCAAAACAAGATGGAACTATTGCTGGGTAGGGTTGAGCAAGGTTTTAGGCTTTCAAGCTAGTTTTTGGATAATGTGTAGTGTCATGGCATTGCTAAAACTTGTCCAACACCATGACTACACTAGGACTACACTTGCTAGTGTAGTCCAAGCCTATCTCAACATCATTAAGATAAGTTTTGAACTTTTCATGATCAAACAAGGTCAAATTACATCTAACTTTAGGACTTTAGGATTCTAAGATTCTGGAATCAAGTTTTTGGTCCTTTTAATTGTTGATGGGTTAGTTAAACCACTTTATGATAAGGACTACACTAGGACTACATTGGTCAATGTAGATCCAAGCCTAGCTCAATGTAAATGAAGGTAATCTAGCATTTCCATGGTCTAAATAAGGTGAAATTATGACTAGGCAATGTTGAGTAATGTTCTAGGTATCTTAAGTCAAATTTTAGGTCATTCGAGATTACAAGATACTGATTTCATCAATTTCCAATCAGGACTACACTAGGACTACACTAGCTAGCATAGTCATGACCTATTCCAGTGTAGCAAGGGGTGAAATCTAGCTTTTGATTGATTCTTGCAATCAATTAACCAATTTCTTGGATTCCTAGGATTACCAATGCTCCTAGATAGGGTTTTGGCTTGGGATGGTCAATTCCAAAGCTTTTTTTAGGCATTAAAATGATGATTTCCTATTTAGACTACATTGGTCAACATACTTAAGTCTAGCCTCAATGTAGATGAGGTAAATCTAACATTTCGAGAATCAAAACAAGGTGGATTTGCAACTAGGCATGGCCAAATGAGGCTTTGGGTTTTCAAGTCAGGTTTTGGGCTGTTTAGAGTGTCAACACACTAGTTAAATCAACCTAGGACCATGACTACATTGGGACTACATTGGTTTGCATAGTCCAAGCCTCCTCCAATGTGTTCACAATATGAATCTTGGATTTTGGTGAAATTCGATGGTCGATTGAATAGGTATTTAGGTCAATGAAATTTAGAACTAGGAGTTTAAGCTTAGGATGGTCAATTTTGATGGTTTTTTTTTATTTTGAACTAATCCTACACCCTTGGACTATGCTGGCCAACATAGTCCAGGTCTTCTCTTGTGTAGTTGAGGGGTTCAGGATGATGATACCTATTGGGGAGAGTTGGAAATTTCTAAAAACTTCAAGCAAGAGGCCCTTGAACTAAAAATGCTACCAGCCAGCATTGAATATGTATTCTTAAAAAATGGAAAGCCAATCATAATCAATGCCAATCTTTCTTCATATTAGAAAAATATGCTATTAAAAATGGTTGAAAAATGGTCAACAACCTTTGCCTAGTCATATCTCGAACTCACATGGATTGATCCTAGGATATGCCAACATGACATGTACACTAACCTAGTCGTGAAGCTAAAGAGACAACCACAAAGGTAGTTGAACCCCAAACTAAAGCAAATCGTTAAGGAGGAAATTGAACAACTCCTCAAGGTGGGGTTCATTTATCCCATTGCAGATAGCGAGTGGGTTAGTCCACATGATATTGTGCCTAAGAAAGGTTGCAAGTGGCAGGTTTGCATCGAATTTTGACTACTAAATATTGCAACATTCAAGGATCACTTTCCATTGCACTTCCTTAATTAGGTATTAGACATAATATCTGTTTATTACTACTATAGCTTTCTAGATGGTTATAGTGGCTATAACCAAATCCAAATTACTCTAGAGGACCAAGCCAAAACAACATTCACAAGTCCATGGGGGACTTTTGCATATCGCAAGATGCCTTTTAATATGCGCAATGCCCTTGCTACATTCCAACACCTAGTCTTAAGCATTTTTCAACAGCAAATTGGTAGTGATGTGGAAGTCTTCATGGATGGCTACTCCACATATCAAGCTACATTTGAGCAAGCATTGGCCTTCCTTAAGCAAGTGTTAAAATGATATGTTGAAATAAATTTGTGTCTCAATTGGCAAAAGAGTCACCTAATGGTCAAGGATGGCATTGTATTGGGGCATAGAATATCACAAGTAGGAATTGAGGTTGACCCTGATAAAATAAGGGTCATCCAAGGAATAACCCAACAACTAGAAACTGTCAAAGATGTTTGATCATTCCTTGGGCATAGTGGCTACTACTGATGATTCATAGAGAATTTCTCTAAGATTACAAAACCATTGGTAGAGTTGACAAAGAAAGATGCTCCATTTGTCTCGGTTGTGGAATGTGAATAAGCATTCCAATAGCTGAAAGAGAAACTTCTAGAAATTCCAATTGTACAAGCATCCAACTGGTCCAAACCATTTTATGTTATGACGAATATATTAAATTATGCTTTGGGAACTATGCTTACATAGATGGATGATAAGAAATCCATATTACATCCACTATGCTATCTAAAGCATTGTGGGTGCACAATTGAACTACACCACTATAGAAAAAGACCTAATGATAGTGGTGTTTGCTCTAGAAAATTTCAGGCATTATGTGCTTGGATACAAAGTGTTTGTGCACACAAACCATAGTTCCATCTCCTTCTTGATCAACAAGCCAATGGTGAGCTCCCATGTCATACGATGGTTGGTGATCTTATAGGAATTGACCTTATGATGGTAGATACAAAGGGCACTGAGAATGTGATCACTGACCACTTATCTTGGTTACGATGGGACAACAAAGAGGAGGAGAACCTGCTATCTAATATGTTTCCTAATGAACTCCTCTTTGTTGGGACTATAACTAAAAAATTTCCCAATGAGCCTAATTGGTAAGATGGCATTCTCACCTATCTTCTCACCCAAGAGATGCCACAAGGGTTGGATCACTGAAAGAAACAAAAATTTCTTCACTAGGTAAAATGCTTCATGGAGATCAATGGACACCTCTACAAAGTGTGCGTTGATGGCTTGGTTCATTGGTATGTTCCTAATGCTAATCAACTATGTGTTCTCCAAGACACTCATGAAGGTCCTTGTGGGGGCCACTATGCTAGGACATGCATGGCCATTAAAATCTTGATGGCAAGGCACTATAAAGAATTGGAAAATTTTGAAAAAATATAAAAATGAAAAACAATTGTAAAACGAAAAGTGAAAATCCACTTGTTAGTTCTTGATTCAAGATGGGACATATCTCTCATGACTAAACTTATGGACAAGTATTTGGAAAATGGACTGCACATTCCCTTGGTTATACACCATAAGTTTTCCATTTATCATCTTTAATGATTTAAGTTTTTTGCTTATTAGCACATTTAACATTGATGATAATTAGGTTTCAATAATTTGGAGACATATATTCAGCTAAAGGATCCAAATATATTTTCTTTTTGATTTTCTATTTTAGTTCTTCGATCTTCTTATTTAACATCTTCTTTTAGTGTATAGTCAATGTGTAAGATATCTCTTTTTAAGTTCTATGTTTGGTTCATTTTCTTAGAACTAGAACTAATAAGTAGCTTGGATGTTCTTATGCATCTTTTGAATGATTTAGTATTTTAATTTTCTACCCACTAGCTGTCTTTTAATTTAGTTGCTATTGTGTAGACATAGTTTTGTACACATACTTATTCCTCAAGTTTATTGTGGGTTGGTATAGGAATCATATTAATACTTTGAAATTTTAGCCTGCAACCGCACCCTTTATCATTATTAGTAATGCATGAAATTATTTGTTTCTCCACAATGATAGGTTCACTTTTATGTTTTATATTGAAGTGATAATGGTTGTTGGCTTTTACATAGGATTAGGAGCCATTATTTTTTTGAGGAAGGAGGTTGCACCAAATTGGCCTTGTGCTAGCCTTGATGAGCTAGTAAATCTACTAGTTTTATTCATATGTGTGGGAACTATCCCAAAGAAAGAACATTTTTGAGACTTATGCTCAAATCTACTAACATTATCATTTACTTGTATGTTCATGGTGTAAGTGACATGCTTTTATTGATGTTGTGGTGCCAATCCTTCCTACATCGTTGGTGGTGACATATGTTAGAGGGAAGTATGAAAGTATTTATAATGTGATGGATGATGAGAGGCATGGGATGGTGATCCCACAGGAGATGCTATGGGTTGATGATATTCAAGAGAGAAGTAGTAATGTGTTGAGGTATGGGAAGTAAAACCATTAAGAGAAATCAGTTGTTGAACATAATATCCATAAGGATTTGGTTGGTAATAGGAGTATTACTAGTTTGTTGATGGCATCCCCCATGAATATGGATTTTATCATTGTAGTTTGTAATAGAATTAAAGTTAATAAAAAGTCCTACTAGGATAGTATCATTGGTTGTAGGATTATCTATAATTGCCTTGTGGGTAAGACAATCTCCTAGGTATTTTCTTTTCTATGAACATGGGATTCAAAGCAAAAGTCCTAGACTCTTGTAGGTGTAACATAACTGGATAATAACCTTTTATATGTTCATATTGACAAATTTCACATCCATCCTCCTTCAATGTATTTGAGTTTGCAACCTCTTGTACTACAATTATTTTCACTTTTTGCTAATAAGTGTCCCTACTTGTTTTCTTGTTCTTTTCCTCTTCTTGTTTTGACCACTTGATCCTTTTAGCTTTACCTTCGCCTCTATGATCTTCAAGTTGGTTGTAACTTTTTTATTCATCCACTCCCACATCTTATCTACCCTTACTTCAATCTCTACAATAGATTTCACTCATCAAGGGAGATCTTTTTTTTTTCTAATCATAAATATGGACCTCTTCTTTTATGAAGGGTTGGATCCCAATTATATTCCCCTACACTCCCCCTTTTATACAACTCTTCTTCTTCCTTTGCCACATGTTTAATTAACCTTTGTATTCAGTGGGCTCTCAACTTTGATAATTTTCCTTGGGTATAGATCCTAAGGGTCTTCTTCATTTTGTTGTAAAGTTCATCTATGATGTGACGAAGCTATTCTTTTTGAGAAAATTTGTGACTTTGGCATCTATGTAGTAGAGAATAGTATCTACCCAAGGCTACATCTAGGGATTCATGGTTTTCTTATTTCCACCTTGTATTTATTTTCTTAGATTGGACACTCTTGAATATGTTTGGTATTTTTCATTGAAGAGCTCAAGTATTATAAATCATTAGTGGATTAAATACAATTCCAACAGTGTATACCAATTTTCAACTTCTTTTATTAGTGTCCTAGGGAAGAGCTTAATCTTTTGCCACTTACTTTTGATGTTTTTTAAGGTGCAAGCATTATGAAAGGCTTGTAAATGATGTTGTGGATCAAAGTTATAGCCTCCCTAAAATTTAGGAATGCTATTCATATCAAGTTGTTTGATCCAACTTTCCCTTTGATGCCTATGTTGTATTCTAACTATCTTCATGATTTGTATCATGCTTTTAGTAGCTAACAAGGGTCCATTAGCATCAAATATGTCATGGTGGTAATCTTGTTTTCTATTTGTTTGATTATGCTGGTCTTTTCTATGCTCCATTTGATAACTTGTATCTTGTCTCTGATATCCATGTCTATCTTCATCTTAACCCCTTAGTGTATCTCTATCTCCATACCTACATTCATCTTCGTTAGAACTAGACATTGAAGATGAAGAGGAAGATGGAAAATTAGGAGAATCATCATCATTCCTATATCCCCTCCTATGGTTCCTTGATTCATCTCTTCTAAGGTTGGAGGAGGGTCTAGGCCTTGAGGTCTTTTTTGTTATAAGACTTGTTGCATCCCCCCTAGGATTGTCCAGGATAGTTGACTGTATTCTTTGAATATAGTAAGGGTTAGAATGAGCATATGAGACCCCTACATGTAGTGGTTCACTCCAATTCTCTTCAATATAAATCTTATCATTTATCCTACTAGTGTTATTATCGTGTAAAGAACTATAGGCCCTATGTGAATGAGACATGTTTGTAGTTAATACTATGTATGTGTAACTTAAAGTATTAATATTTCCTAAAAGATAAATTATTAATGCCTTAATAATGATTGTTTATAATATAACTAATCTATATCACTATCACCATTGATGAATCGTGCTTAGATGTGCTCCGATATTAGATATGCAATATTGGACACCAAGATGTGATGCCGAATATCTGATATCACTAGGTATATGTTGGCCTATAAATATAGCACTTGGTCACATGGTTTCCACTTTAGTTTTACAATAGAGTAAAAAAGTTCTTGTAGTTTAGCCATTCCCGAGTTAGCATCTTTTTGAGTGCCCGTAGTAGGAGTCTGAGTCTGTACGGATCTTTATTCAAGCATTGATGTACCTGAGCACAACAGTGTGATGGAAATAAAGACAAGCCCTTTTGAAAATCCTTACAGCACTAAGAATAGATTAATGTTTCCTTTAATGTATTTAATCTTCATGCACTTTACCTTAATGCACTTTAATTAAGCAATTGATTTCTAATTGTTATTGAACATAGGCATTACTACCTCAAGCATACGTGTAGCACTTGGTAACCTAGAAATGCTTAACATTTGGTAACCTATGAGCACTATATGCATTTAGGATATGTCTGGAGAGTGGGAACGAGTACTAGTGTTAGGCTAGCTAGGCAATAGATTAATTAGATATTAAATTCCTCTACCTTTCATTCTTGATCTAGACAATTAAACTTATAAAATATAAAATGATAAAAATCATATACCTCAATTGCACTTAACCATACACTTACGCCTCATAAGTGAAACTGAGAAGACAATGATCATCTCGATTATATTTCACTTCCTTCAACTAGTGTACTTAGAAACTTAACATCTACAGAGTTCAATGGGATTGCGTGTGAACACTTGTGATTCGTATGGTTGGGCATAGGAATACCTCATCGCTTATCATTAGCACTATTCTTAGGGATCTTTTAGTTGTTACGTGCACTATCTAGGATTTAGTACAAATTTATTCAAAATCATTGCAAAAAAACCTAGAGTCATATCATACTTTAAAATAACTACAACAATTTTAAAAAAGCACATTGCATTTTTATTTTCTAACATAAGATGTCTTCTTTTCACTGGAGTGATTCTTTGCCTAAGTCTAATGGAGTACATCAACATGTGCCACAACAACACAAAGTGGTATATGCTCATGCTAATAAGTATGTACCCAATTTCACTTTCATTCTACACTAGGATGAACAACTACAATGGCATGACATGGAGGGCAACATCATGTTGCTACTTGATCAATCTATTCTTGCAATGCTCCAACAAACTCTTGTGTGTTTGGGCCTTCAAGGACTTCATGCTGAGTACATTATATAAGATAGTGATGCCAAGGATTATCATCCCACTGAGGCCCAATGTCTAAGGGATTGATAGCTAGAATAGTGCTATGAGTTTTTCAAGGGGAAGTGGTTCAATGATTCCCCATACTTGTTGTACTAGAAAGATGGTGGAGAACCCTTCTCTAGGGGTTTTCCATTCAGTGAGATTCCTCTCTTTAACTTTGGTGAAGGAGGTCAAAACCAGAACCTACAATTTACAACCCAAAATCCTAGTTTTGGCAAGAATAGACCCAATGAAAAATGAGGATCCAAGGAGGAGAGTTAGGCTAGGGATGCAGAGAAGAAACAAGATCGTGATTGTGGCTGTGATCAGCAAAGAGGGGGGTAGTAGGCACCGTGATGATGTTATTCCTCCTTCCTCTTTACCTTCATTGTCATCTTCTTCCTCTTATGGCTTTGATCATAATCACAAAGGGTGTGACCATGATGGAGGCGATCGATGGGACCGAGATGGTTGAAGGGATCATTAAGCAAGTCAAGACCAAGGACGTAGGTATTCAAGAGAGACCCATCACCATGAACAAAGGGGTAGTAGAGGGCATCATAGGCACCAAAATCATGACCTCAATGAGTCTTTACTTACTACTCGGAGTATGCTAAACATTGCAAAGGTAGTACAAATTTCCAAAAAATACATAAAGGATAGTTGAATCAAGAGGCTAAACATGAACAATATCCCTTGGTTTGAAGGAGAATACAACTCAGATCCACAAATTCTTGTCCAAGCTTTTCAAGATGCATGTGCCTTACAGAACATAGAAAATGAGTGGCTGAAGCTTAAGTTGTTTCCCAAGACACTCGTTAATGAAGTACAGAACTGGCACTAGTTCTTAAAATTAGAATCTATTAGATGATGAAGTACAATGCTTGAATTGTTCAATCACAAATATCAAACATACTCTCGAGTGTCCAACTTGAGATGGCAAATCCAAGGCTAGAAACAAGGAACACATGAACCCTTAGATGTCGCCATAGGTTGATACTATTCCTTATTGATATCTTAAAAATTACTAAGGAGTCCAAGGAACAAGGCAATGAACGTAATTGCAAGAGGCACAAGGAAGCTAAATGTGCCAATCAAAGAGGTAAGGACAAGATTGTTGCAGTAGGAGAAGTTGCAGGAAGTGAATCAAATGATGATGGTAGATGTGACATCTATCATTATGAATATCCTAAGGGATGTTTCCCCATTGTGTCACACTTATAGGAGTCTNCCCTAAGGGATGTTTCCCCATTGTGTCACACTTATAGGAGTCTGGGGTGTATGCTCTGAATCCATAACTAGTGCAAAGGAAAACACCTAGAAGATTGTCTTATCTTCAAGGCAGTTCTAGGTAGTTCCACCAACAACAATAGTATTATCCAAGTGGAACTCCTACACAACCATACGAGCAGCATCAATAGTGCCAACAACCACAATCATGGATGTTAGCACTGCCAAGGTAGCAATACCCTTATAGACAACCTAATCTATATGGGTACTACATTCAGCAACCCTTGGCCCCAAGTGATTCTTCTAATCATGTTTCTACTTTCCAACCTCACTACTACCCTCTTAATTATTATTGAACTCATTCTCCACATGCAAGGAGGGATATCACCTATTACCATTATCCTCCTATTCCTGCACATGTTCCTCCTTCCTTCACACAACTACCACCTACTCCATCTATGCAAGGTAAACTCCCAGCTCAATCGCAACAACACAATGCCACTAGGGTCGTTAATCTACAACTAGTTTATCAACCAAGTGGTTTGGACACTTAATCAAAGAAAAAAAATTTCCAACCTAATAGCCCACCTAAGCCCTCACATACACATGTGGATGGCAATCCTACTCCTCCATCTCCCTTTATATCAAATTCCTTTGAGTTCCCTTTTGATGAGACGCGATATCACATGGGCTACGATATCGCGTATGTGATATCGCGGCAGTCGCAATATCGCATCGTCCCCTACGATATCGCGTATGCAATATCATGGCCCACCGCCAAGTCTATAAATAAGAGATAGCTCTCCCTTGTTTCCTCATCCTAGGCTAGAAGTAGAGAAACTCTGGCAGATTGATCACTCCAGAGATAGAATAGTTTCCATGTGCCCACAGTAGGAGTCCTAAAGTGAACAAATCTTTATTCGAGCAATATTGTACCTGAACACAAGTTGTGTATGACAATAAAGATGAAATTCCAAGATAAACCTTGAAGTGCATGGAATAGGATTTTATTTTAATNAAGATAAACCTTGAAGTGCATGGAATAGGATTTTATTTTAATGTTATTTATTACTTTCTTTCTCACCCTTAAACTCCTAGAACGCGGAATGAGTATGACTTGATTACGAGCATCTTAGCGTGACTACTTGGTAACCTAGTGGCGTATCCAGGATCTATGCTTGGTAATCCCAATGGTAGTCATGCACAAAGATGTGCATGAATAGTCAATGAATCGGCTGCTCATCACACTTAGGCTAGATTAGATTCTCTCAACCCTTTCCTCCTAGTTAAGTGCCTCAGTACGACCACTTCGAGCATGTGCGTTACGTGTGGTAATCCCAGTAATGATTAGCGTTTGGTAGCCACGGTTACATCGATTCAGGGTATGTACGGTAAGTGGGAACAGATGTTGATGCTAGGTAATTTAGACTTAGTCATTAGTTAGAATCAGTAATTAGTTTCTCAACCCTTCAACTCAATAGCATAGGAGAAAAACATAAAAAGATATAAAAATCATATACCTCAAACTTACTTAACCATACACCGTGACAACTACAAGTAAGTCTGGGAAGGCAAAAAATGGTTAACCTGAAGTGTTCCATGAGGCATGTAGGCATTTATTCTGTGGATTTTGACCGGATCATGTGTGCTATGCTCGTATTCGTATGGTTGAGCGTAGGGGTACCTCGCCACTCATCATTGGCATCGTTGCCGGGGACTAAGTGTTTGTGCGCTGAATAGAACATAAAGGATATCACTCACATCGTTGGGAGCCTAAATGAACCTTTGAGTTAATTAATTAAACAAGAATTTATATAATGGTGAAATAGCACACCAATAAATCAAAATGTCTTCTTCTCACAAGAGCAACTCACCACCTAGGGACAATACAAAGAACAGTCAGCAATCAAAAACACATAACCAAAATTTGCCAAGTCCTAATCAATACCGGATAGTCTATACTCATCTTGATGAGTATATTCTAGACTTTACCTTTATCCTCCATCAAGATGAACAACTATGCAGGAGGAATTTGCAAGGTAACATCATGTTACCTCCAAATTGATCAGTCCCAAAAATGCTTCTCCGTGCTTTGGCACAAATCAACATTACTCAGCTCTATGCTGAATACATTGTAGGTGACTTTGATACAAGGGATTATTATCCCACAAAAGCACAATGTATGAAGGACTCAAGGTAGGAGAGCCAACATACATTGATGAAGGGCAAAGGCCTGCACGTCCTTAGCGAAATAAGAGATGGTGAACCACTCATAACGGGTTCACTATCAAAAGATGTTTCCCCTCCTAATGATGGTGAGGAGGTAGGGTATCAGAATCTATGATCAACGATACATAACCCTGGTTCTGATACCCGTGAACACCAACTATTCACCGAGGGAACAACAACTTATGATAAGGACGAGCACTTAGATCGTCACCACGATCGGGGTCGAAGCAGCCAAAGAGAAGGTAGGAAACATCGTCATGGCGATCATGCTCCTTCTTCTTCTCCTTCATCTCATCACACACCCTCTCCTTCCATCTCTGGGCACAGCCACCATGAACATAATGGTGAGGATAGAGGAAGGAAAGATGAGAGACCTCGATGGGAAAGTTGAGAGAGAGGACAAGGGCAAGGACAAAGGAAAAGTAGGGAACAACAAAGGCATCATAGACGTCATGAAAGAGATGATCATGATGAGCCCTACTTGCAACCCGAAGTATGCTTGATATAATGAAGGCTGTGAGAATTTCCACGAGGTATTTAAAAGATAGTTGGATCAAATGCTTAGACATGAATAACATCCCATGATTTGAGGGGGGATACAACGCTGATCCGCAGCATCATTTACAAGCATTCCATGATGCCTACGCCTTGCAAAACATAGAGAATGAGTGGCAGAAACTTAATTTATTTCCCAAGACACTCACCAAGGAAGCAGAGAGCTGGTACTAGTCCTTAGAATCGAAAACCATCAGGAGGTGGAGTACGATGTTAGAACTCTTCAACGATAAGTATTAGACGTACTCCAAAGTGTCTAATTTGCGTAAGTAGATCCAAGGCTGAAAGCAAGATACTCATGAAGCCTTGGATGCTGCCATGGCCCACTACTACACATTGTTACATCGTTGCCTAAGCCATGGATGCGCTCAGCGAGATCAACTTCGCCACATCATAGATGGGCTAAGACATGAGACGAGGAGAACCCTTGGGACTTATGCCCAAGGGAGATTCTCACAAATTAGAGCCCATGAAGTACATAGCTTGTTGGACAAGTAGCAAAAGAAGAAGGTGAGCTATGAAAAAGAGAGATTGTGGAAGAATACAACCATGATCCCTCTCTTCGAAAGAAGGGAGAAAATTCTATGATGAAGAGGATGAGTCACCACTCAAAGAGTTGGTGAACAGAAAAATCTTGCTGATTCAAAAATTAACAGCAAAAGTATCGGCTAAGATGGATCAATTGTGGGATTCCTTAGACTCTAGACTTGAAAGTATCTTGAAAATCATAGAAGAGTCTAAGGAGGAACGAAGTAGTGACAAAGATAATACAAAGCAGAGAGATTCAGGCCCTGCACATAACAAGGGTAAGGGGAAAATTACTATCTCTGATGAGGTTGTGGATTCAGACATAGACGATGACGATGGATGTGAGATCTGCCATTATGATCATCCCAAGGGATGTTGTCCAATCATCTCACATTTACAAGAGTCTGGGGTGTATGCACTTAATCCAAGACTTAACCAACGGCAGACACCCCAAAGGTTACCTTATCCTCAAGGTAACCCAAGGTAGTTCCACCAACCACTAACATACTATCCAAGTGGAACTCCACCACAACCCATCGGACAGCATCAGTAGTGGCAATACCCGCAGTCATGGGGGATGCCACCGTCGAAACATTAATACCCTTACCGGCAGCCCGATCCATATGGTTATTATGTGCAATAGCCAATTTCTCCAAGTGACTCTATAAGTCACACAACTCCCCAACGTCACTACCAAGTTCAGGAGTACTTTAGGAGGACTCCTTCTCCTCTGAGAGACATCCCACATATACACCATCCTCCAACTCCATCCGCACATCTTCCACCTGTAGTTCCCACAACACCTCCTGCTCCAACAATGCAAGGGAAACTCCCTACTCAACTGCAGCAACATAACGCTACGAGAGCTATAAACATTCAACCCACTACTGGTTCTGACAACTGTAAAAAGAGAAGATCTTTTTTCAAAACCAAAAGCCTAGACAAGCTTTCACAACAAGCGGTTGAGTCTAGGTACACTCCTCCACCATCTAACACTTCGGAGCACCCTTCAGTCCAATAGAGCTGTATGCATATAGTTATGTTAACGCATACCATAATCGACTAGATCAAGGTAGGCCACCTTCCCAGGAAACTAACTGATCCTAGAAGCCCCTTAATCTATTTACAAATTGCCAGGAATGAACCACATAAGGCTCTTATTGACTTAGGTTCCAGAGTCAATTTAATATCATGAGAGATGTATCAAGCCTGGAACCTGCCCCAACTTAAGAAGAGCAACATCCAACTAGAGCTAGCAAACCAGTCCATTACCATTTCCTTAGGATTGGTGGAGGACATTGTTACCACTATGTGTGGTTGGTCCTACCCATTTGATTTCTTGGTGATTGAAGTTAATAACAACGAAGGGGACTTCCCAATTATAATGGGAAGGGCATGGCTGAGTACAATAGATGCATGCCTTAGGATCCGCGATCTTTTCTTGGAGATATCTAAGATAAACATTTACGAAAAGATCGAAAAGAGGAAAGTTCCATGCATCACATACAGTGATTCATCAGGTGATGACATGGAGGAATGCCCATCTCCTCCATGTAACAGGTGTGCCCTTGAAACTTTGAAACAAAGATTCCTGTATGTAGTAACCACACAACAAGTAGTAGAGACCCCGTGGTTGACAGCTACTCAAAAGAGCAAATAAATATGCATGGAACAAACTGAAGAGACAAACCATGCCAACAACGAAGGCATAGACACATTGGAATATGAGCATTGCCAACTTCCACCCCTTAATCTAAGAACATTAATGGAGAGAAGTTGGGCACTTCTACGAAATTCAAACAGGCACTCATTATTTCGGATCTCTTCCTTTCCATTCATTCATGGGGGAGATGGCCACCTATGCTAACCATATGGGACCCTCAGTTCTTTTAAGTTTTTTTTTTTACAACATTTTTTTTACACCTTTTTGTTTTACATGTTTTTGTCTTACACATTTTTGTTTTACAAATTTCTTTACCTTTTTTTTTTTTTTTTACACCATTGTTATACTTTTTCATTGTGTGTGTGTGTGTGTGTGTGTGTGACCCACCTTGTAAGTTTTTCACCCAATAAGTGTTCAGAATGATGGTATAAACTATTTTCATGTTGATTGCTAATGTTTGGTTTTTACCTTTAAGTCACAATGTTGATACTAAGGTATGTTTCTTTTGATATGGTAGGCAATGAGATCACTTCATCCATTCATCCGCCAGTTCTATTGTCTCTCTTGGCTTGGAAATGTACAATCCCTTCATAATAAGAACTTTAACAAATCGGTGACTGGGTATTTCTCAAACTAAGGAAGGACTCAAGGATTGAAAAGGGTGTGACTTCAAGGGAACTTGGTGCATTTGTGTTGGCCGTTCTCTTGGGTGCTTGGATGTTTTCTTCTTGATTTTTCTTGCCATTCTGATATTACCCAATTATCAAATGCTAAGCTAATAAAAATAATCAAGTCTTTGCATGGTGTGGTTCTCATGCATAAAAACACAAAACAAAACAAAAAACAAAAGTGAGAATTCAAAGCACACCCCTTACATGAAATAAATATTTGGGTTGCAAGCACTGGTTATGGAACCAAAGATGTTCCCTCTAACTAAGGCACTTCTCGCTTCCCATTCTTTCCTCACTTGTTTCATCAGAATGGTGGTGACTCTTTGGAGATGCATTCTTGTTACTTCAAGAGGATGATTTAGCCGAATGCATTGATGCAAAGTCACTGGATGTGGTTGGTTCGAGGCCTAATTTGGAATGAGACTTGTCAAGTCACATTAATCATAAAATCCACAAGGGGTTGTACACCATCTTGTTCTTGGGATTCCATTCCATTTTCTTCTCTCCATCCTTCTCTCCATTATTCACCTCATTGCCAGTTGTATCATTAGTGTATATATTTTGGTTGATGCATTGTTTTCTTTTTGGTAAATTCTTATGGTTAAGACTTTAACTCTTGTTCCAAATGACATTCTCAGGGCCTACGAACTCTTTGAATGTGGGTTTGTCAGGGCATTAAGGGCTTGCACCTGCTTTGGACAAGACCCACTAACATTCCTATTTGGTGCATCAGTTAACTTCTTTTCCCTAACATTTTTGCAATTGATCTTATTTTGTTCATTTCCATCTTGACATCCATTTCACTGATGTTTTCAGTTGTCCCTTTTTATCTATCTTTCTTACTCCTTTTCTTTCTCCATTCTAACACTACCAAAGGTTCACAATTAGTCATGGGGGTACGAGGCCTGATTTTTTCGATTTTCTCCTAGCCCTAAATTTTTTGATTTTCTTCCTAACCCCTACACCTTCGATAGTCATCATTAATATATCTCCAAATCCGTATCAGCCATACCACAACTCAGCCAATGGACTTACACAGAAGCAAGGTATCAATTTCATGATGATTAATTTACCCTTGTTAATATAAGATTTTGTTATGTGTGTAGATGGCAATCATACAACAATGGAATTGGATCTGAAAGGAACACATGGAATGGAGCGGCACTGGAAGCAGCTATGCAAGGAGCAAGATCGATGGCGTGCTTACCGATGGACAATGAAAGGCACAATCTTGGTGTTGGCAGTAGCAACACTTCTTTCTCTCTCTCTCTCTTTCTCAACTACCAACTAAGGCCTGATGTCATTGTAATAAGGTGTTCACCCTTGTTGTTATGAACACCAGTTTTGTCAAGTCTTGTAATGATGATCCATTCACATGTCATCCCATTAGTTCCATTCCCCTCAATAATCCCATACCTTCCCAATATTTTGTAAGGAACTCAAGCACGAGTTTTCATTCAGTCATGGGGATATGATGAGATGCGATATCGCATGGGCCGCGATATCGCGGTAGTTGCGATATCGCATCCCATGCGATATCGCGTACATGATATCACGGTCTGTTGCCAAGTCTATAAATAAGAGGCGACTCTCCCTTGTTTCTTCATCCTGGGCTAGAAGTAGGGAACCTCTGGTAGATTGATCACTCCAAAGATAGAATATTTTCCATGTGCCCATAGTAGGAGTCCTAAGTGAATGGATCTTTATTCGAGCAACATTGTACCTGAACACAAGTTGTGTACGGCAATAAAGATGAACTTCCAGGATAAACCTTGTAGTGCATGGAATAGGATTTTATTTTAATGTTATTTATTACTTTCTTTCTCATCCTTAAACTCCTAGAATGCGGAATGAGTACGACTTGATTACGAGCATCTTAGTGTGACTACTTGGTAACCCAGTGGCATATCCAAGATCTGCGCTTGGTAATCCCAGTGGTAGTCATGCACAAAGATGTGTACAGATAGTCAAGGAATCGGTTGCTCATTGCACTTAGGCTAGACTAGATTCTCTCAACCCTTTTCTTTTAGTTAAGTGCCTTAGTATGACCACTTCGAGCACGTGCATTATGCATGGTAATCCCAGTAACAATTACCGTTTGGTAGCCACGGTTGCATCAGTTCAGGGTGTGTACGGTAAGTGGGAACAGATGCTGACGCTAGGTAATTTAGACTTAGTCATTAGTTAGAATTAGTAATTAGTTTCTCAACCTTTCAACTCAATAGCATAGGAGAAAAACATAAAAAGATATAAAAATCATATACCTCAGACTTACTTAACCATACACCGTGACAACTACAAGTAAGTCTGGGAAGATAAAAAATGGTTAACCTTAAGTGTTCCATGAGGCGTGTAGGCATTTAGTCTATGGAGTTTGACCGAATCGTGCGTGCTACACTCGTATTCGTATGGTTGAGTGTAGGGGTACCTCACCACTCATCACCGTTAAACAAAATACCATTTAGAATCCATACTTTTATGCTTACTCAAGCCATATCTGATTGGATCTGTGTTGGCAACCTTCCCAGTAAATTAGCATATCATGGAAATTCTCTTATTTATTTAAATATTACTAGGAATGAACCATAAAAAACTCTTCTTAATTCAGGTTCCAGTGTCAACCTGATTTCTCATGAGATGTACACTACATGGAACCTACCTCCTCTCAAGAAAAGCAATATCAAATTAGAATTGGCAAACTAGTCCATCACTATTCCATTGGAATTGGTAGAAGACATTGTGATCACTGTCTATGGGTGGTCTTATCCTACTAATTTCCTAGTAATCAAAATGGAGAACTACAAAGGGAACTTCCCAATCATCATGGGAAGGGCATGGCTAAGTACTATTGATGCAAGAATAGGCATCAGAGATCTTTTCTTGGAAATATCTAAGGAAAACGCATTTGGGAAGATCGAGAAGAAGTTAGTTCCATGCATCATGTATAGCAATAAAGGGTGTAATTATGTGTAGAAACTTTGATCAGTGAAATGAGCATCCATCTCTGCATGTAAGCAATGTGCACCAGAAGTGGATATTCAAAGGTATCTATACACAGTAGCCACAAAACAAGAGGGCACCTAGTGGCTAACTACTGATTTTGAGAGTAGAACACTTTGCATGGAACATACTAAGAGCCTAACATGCACACATGTTGAAGGCATGAATGAACTAGAGTAAGTTCATCACCAACTCTCTGATAATGAAGATGATGATACTTATTAGGGAGAGTTGGAAATTCCTAAAAATTTCAAGTAAGAGCCTCTTAAATTAAAAACTCTACTGACCAACATGGAATATGTATTCCTAAAAAATGGATAGCTAGTAATAATCAATGCTAATATTTCTTCAAAATAGAAATAAATGCTATTAAATGTGGTCAAAAAACGGTCAGTAGCCTTTGCTTGATCATATCCTAAACTCACAGCAATTGATCCTCTGATATGCCAACATCATATCTATACCAACATAGCCATGAAACCAAAGAGGTATCCACAAAGATTATTAAGCCCCAAACTTCAAATCATTAAGGAGGAAATCAAATAACTCCTCAAGGAGGGGTTTATCTATCTCATTGCGAATAGTGAGTGGGTTAGACCACTCGCGATTGTGCCAAAGAAAGGTGACAAGTGGTGAGTCTACATCAATTTTTGATTACTGAATATGGCAACATTCAAGGACCATTTTTTTTGTTCATTAATAAGGTATTAGACACAATCTTTGGGCATTGTTACTACAATTTTCTAAATGGTTATAGTGGCTATAACCAAATCTAGATCAAGTGAGAGGACTAGGCCAAGACAACATTCACGAGTCCCTATGGGACCATTGCATATCGCAAGATGCCTTTTTTTATGCAATTCTCTTGCTACATTTCAATGCCTGGTCCTTAGCATTTTTCAATAGCATATTGGTAGTGATGTGGAAGTCTTCATGGATGACTTCTCCACCTATAGAGCTAGATTTGAGTAAGCCCTAGACCATCTTGAGCAAGTACTAAAGAGATGTGTTGAAATAAACCTTTGGCTCAATTAGCAAAAGAGTCATCTAATGGTCCAAGAGGGCATTGTATTGGGGCATCAAATGTCACAAGTAGGAATTGAGGTAGACCTTGGAAAAATAAGGGTTATTTAAGGAATAACCTACCAACCAAAAATAATCAAAGATGTTCAATCATTTCTTGGACACACTAGCTACTATCAATGATTCATAGAGAATTTCTCTAACATTGCAAAACTGTTGGTTGAGCTAACAAAGAAAGATGTTTCATTTGTCTAGACCACGGAATGTGAAAAAGCATTCTAGCAACTAAAGAAAAAACTTAAATAAATTCCAATTCTACAAGCACCAGACTAGTCCAAACCATTTCATATTATGATGGATGCATCAAATTACACCTTAGGAGCTGTGCTTATGTATATTGATGACAAGAAACACCATATTACATCCACTATGCAAGCTAAAGCATTATGGGTGCACAACTAAACTACACTATCACAGAAAAGGAATTGATGGCAGTGGTGTTTGCTTTAGAGAAGTTTAGGCATTATGTGCTTGGATAAAAAGTGTTTGTGCACATGGATCATAGTGCCATCTACTTCCTGATGAACAAGCCAACAATAAGTCCCTGTGTCATATAGTGGCTAGTGATCTTACAGGAATTTATTCTTATGATGGTAGATCGAAAGGGCACTAAGAATGTGATCACTAATCACTTGTCTCAGTTGCGATGAGACAACAAAGATGCCGAAAGCCCACTATCTAATCTGTTGTCTAATGAACTCCTCTTTGCTATGGCTATAACTGAACAATTACCCACTGAGCCTAAATGGTATGATGGCATTCTCATCCATTTTCTCATCCAAGAGATGCCACAAGGGTTGGACCACCAAAAGAAATAATAGTTTCTTCCCCAAGTGAAATTCTTCATGGAGATCAACGAATACCTCTACAAGGAGTGTGCCGATGGCTTGGTTTGTTGGTGCATTCCTGATGCTGATCAACTATGTGTTCTCTAGGATACTCATAAAGGTCCTTGTGGGGCCCACTATGCTAGGAGATGCACAACCATTAAAATCTTGATGTCAAGGTATTATTGACCAACAATCTTCGGGGATGCTCATCAATATGTCCACTCTTGTGAATGTTGCCAACGAGATGGTGGAATGATTACTTAACTGGAGGAACCTCAATAGTGGATCCAACCACTAGAACCCTTTGACATATGGGCCATTTATTTCATGGATCCCATCATGCCCATGTTAAACAAAAAGGCATACATCATAGTCATTGTTAACTATTGTACAAAATGGGTAGAAGCAACAACCATCATCAATTGTACATCTTCTACTACTACTTAGTTTGTACAAAAAAATATTGTAAATAGGCTTGGTGTGCCATGTGCATTAATTTCTAACTATAGAACCCACTTTATAGGCACTACCTTTCAAGAACTCATGCAACGCTTGGGGGTTGAACATAAACTAAAACCCTACCATCCCCAAGTCAATGGTCAAGTTGAGGTTACCAATAGGGAAATCAAAAAGATTCTAATAAGACCTGTTAACAAATATAGAAAAGCCTAGAGCACAAAACTCAATGATGCCCTTTGGGCCTACTGTTGAACATGGAAAATTCCTATAGGCTATTCCCCTTATGAGTTGGTGTATGGGAAATTACCAACACTTCCTATTCAAACTAAGCTTCGTACACTTTCAATAGCCTATGACCTTAACCTTGACTTAAGTCTAGCACAAAAAGAAAGACTAATGAATCTCAACTTGCTAGATGAAAATCAATTAGTGGCCCTGTCATCTAACAATTTGCAGAAGGCATTCAACAAAAAGTTCCATGACCTTAGAATTAGGAAAGTCAAATTTCAACTAGGAGATAAAGTCCTCTAGTGGAACCCCACACATGTACCTCAACAAACTAAGTTCCAGACATTGTGGGAAGTACCTTATATAATTGATAAAACTTTTTCTTCTGGGGCCATGATGATCTACAAACTTGAGAGCCTAGACAAGAAATAGCTAGTCAACATACAAGAAGTCAAACTTTTTCATGAGCCTAAGCTAGCTAATGCAACAAATGCCTCATCAAATGGACAACCATGCTTAATATTTCAAATCTCCTCCTTTCAACTTAATTGTGAGGGAGATGGCCATCCATGCTAACTATCTAAGCAACTCCTTAGTTTTTCATCTTTTTGTTTTACACCTTGTTATTTTTACAACTTTTTGTTTTACACATTATTTATCTTACACTTTTTTATTTTTATATTATTAATTTTCCAAATTTTTTATCTTATAATATCATTAGTATGTTTTATTTTTCTTAACTATTTTACACTTTCTTGTATATTTTCATTTATTTTGGATGTGATTTTCTTGTTATGTTTTACTAATAACATGCCTTATTACCAACTAGGTATAATGTGTTTGATTGATGTAGGCATGTGCTATCTAGTTATTTGAGTATTGGTGTCTAGATTCTAGCTTTGAATTTTGTTACTGATAACTAGGACATGGTTTCTTTTTCATGAAATAGGTAGTGAGTCCATAACATCCACCCATCCACAAACTCTATAGTTTTCCTTGTTCTGGAAGTTTGAGGTCCCTTTTTCATTAATAAAAATTTAATGAACTTGTGACTTTGGTAGTTTTCAAATTTGGAAAGGATTTAAAGGTTTGAACAAGGTGTGACTTCAAGGGGATTCAGTACTCTTTGTGCCTTTCTGCTTACTTGGGTGCATGTGTGTTTTCATGGATTTCTTACTATTCTATGTTTACCAATAATAGGAAGTTAAATAACTCTTTGCATGGTGTGGTTTCCATCATAAATAATAATAAATTTAAAAATGATGGAAATTCAAAGCACACCCCTTAGACACAATAAATGGGCTAAAAGCATTGGTTATAAGACAAGAAATACATGTTACCAATGAAGGTCCCCTCTAACTAAGGCCCTTCCTCATTTCCTACTTCTTTTTTCTTCCCTAATAAGAAATGGTGGTTGTTCTGTGGGAGCAGTCTTGTGTCTGAGGGGGTGGACTGGTCTTAGAATGGTGATGCAATGTCACTAAATGTGGTAGGTTTTGGTGTAGACTAAGGATGGATTTTATCAATTAATTTAACCACAAAATTCACAAGGGACTTTATGTGACCTGAATCAGGAACTCCATTTCACTCTCTCTCGTCCATTTGTGTTTTTCATGTCTAACCTCACTACCAGTTTCATGTTCTTTTTTGATGTCTTGGTTTGATGTATCTTAATTCTTAGGTAGTTTCTTCTAGGTTTTTGTCTTTAACTTTTCATAACCATTAATCATCTATGGGGCCCATAAACTCCTTTGTTTCAAGTTATGCAAGGGCAATAAAAGGCCTATGCCTGCTTTGGGGAGGACCCACTTGCATATCTTTTGGTTGGGTTAGTTAAGTTCTTTACCCTTGGACACTATCACAATCAAACCATTTTGCATGCCTCATTAATGTCATCCAATTGTGCACATCTTCATAACATTTTACAGTAAAAACCTTTTTTCATCATTGTCAATTCTTAAACCCTCAAGCATTTCATTTTGTTTGAACTTTTTAGAATTTAATGGACTTCTTATCCATTTCACCTCTTTTTCAACCTTCCCACTAACACTATTAAAGGAATCAACCCATCATAATCACAACCTAGACAAGTGTAACAATTGATAAGACAAGGTACTTAAAAACATTCTATGTTACACATTGCACACTAATCCATGATTTTGTTGTGATTGCAGTGGGAGGTGCAGACTAGAAGCAGGACTATCTTCACCAAAGGATAAGTAGAAGCATCATGTGATAAGGATCCTACATGCTTGTTGAATCTTCTCCCTTGCTCTCAATTGACAAAGGAGTTGGATGTCAGTTTTGTCTAGGGTGTTCACTTCTCTTGTCATGAACATCCAATTTTGTAACAGATTGTAACTTCGTACACTTGGGCACTTAGAGTCTATTTGTTCCATCTGATTCAATCTATATGTTAGTCAATAATCCCATACCTACCCAATATTTTGTAAGGAGCTTGTTCCTTCTTTTGTTCACTCAAGGATGAGTTTTCATTCAATCATGGGGGTATGATGAATCATGTTAAGATGTGCTCCAATATCATATATGCAATCTCAGAGCCTCGATATTAGATACATGATATTGAACCCCAAGATGCAATGTTGAGTTTCCAATATTGTGAGGCATGTGCTGGCCTATAAATATAGTGCCTAGGCACATGGTTTTCACATTAGTTTTTAAATAGAGTAATGAAGTTCTTGCAGTTTAGGCATTCCAAAGTTAGAATATTTTTGAATGCCCGTAGCTGGAGTCTGAGTAAGTATGGATCTTTATTCGAGCACTGATGTACTTGAGCACAATAGTGTGATGGAAATAAAGATGAGCCCTTTTGATAATCCTTGTAGCACTAAGAATAGATTAATATTTTATTTAATACATTTAATCTTCATGCACTTTACCTTAATGCACTTTAATTAAGCAATTAGTTTCTAATTGTTAATGAACACAAGCACAACCACTTCGAGAATACGTGTAGCACTTGGTAATCTAGAAATGCTTAACGTTTGGTAATCCATCAGCACTATATGCATTTAGGATGTGTTCAGAGAGTGGGAATGGGTACTTGTATTAGGCTAGCTAGGAAGTAGATTAATTAGATGTTAAATTCTTCTACCTTTCATTCTTGTTCTAGGTGATTAAACTTATAAAATATAAAATGATAAAAATCATATACCTCAGTTGCATTTAACCATACACTTGTACCTCACAAGTGGAATTGAGAAGACAATGATCATCCCAATTAAATATCACTTCCTTGAACTAGTATACTTAGGAACTTAAGGTCTCCATAGTTCGACCGGATCACGTGTAAAAGCTTGTGATTCGTATGGTTGGACATAAAGGTACCTCACTACTCATCAACCATCCTCAGCAATAGCACCAATGATGAGCAGTGGGTATCACCTATGCCCAACCATATCAAATATGTGTGTTCACATGTAACTTGGTCAAATTTTGTGGATGGAATTAGTGTGGTATCTAGATTGTTAAGCATTGATTGTAGGTCACTATCGTTTGACTTAGACTAGTGGTAGCTTTATCATGTATAGTTTAGTCCAAAGTGAAGCATATGATTATTGATGTTGTTGGGGCCTTAAACTAACTAAATAATAACATAAAAATTTATTAATTAATCTAATTAATAATAAAATAAAATCTAAAACTATCCTAAGGACAATGAGTGTTTGTTCCGAACTTTTTGTACATGTTTTGAGCTCATGTACCCACTATTGGAATTATCAAGTATTTTTCTACTCGACAAACTAACCAACAATGCTATTGGAATTACCAAGTGAATACATATTTACATTCAAAACTAGTCACACTCACTCCACCAGTTGATTAAAGTGCATGGAAATGTAAATATTAACCAAGTACATAGAAAGTAAATTGCATTGAAAGTAAATCTATTTTAAGTCAAAGTGCTACAATGAATATGAATCAATCTCAATCTTATTGTTGTTCAGGGAATATGTCCAAGTACAATGCCACTCAAATAAGACGTCATAAAATTGACTCAAATCCATGCTATGGGCACTCACTGACTATTTGCTAAGATTACAAAATAAAATTGCAAGAGTTCAAATATACTATCAACCAAATGGTGCTAAACACATGATGGGTGATCTCGTATTTATAAGAAAATATTGATGCTACATGGATGGAGATACATTAATTCATTTGGCTTTACCAATGGGTATGCATCATACAATTAATTTGTAGTAGATGTGATATAGCCTCTATGATATAGCAAATGTGATGTAGTATCTACAATGTAGAAGCCAACTAAGACACATCAATGGGGATGCTATAACAATGTAGCATCTAGAATATCTTAGCTAACTAATACACTTGAAAAAATGATGCTTCATCATATTCTACCACTCAACTACTCAATATATCAGGTTTCATCAAAATCTAAGGTCAAGAAGACAAAGTATGTAAGCTACACAAGCCTATTTATGAACTCAAAAAATCACCAAGGGTGTAGTTCCATAGAATCAATGAATCCCTATTCAAAAGTGGCTACAAGAGATGCATAATTAAGCCCACTCTTTATTTCAAACATATGGACATAAATGTAATTAAGATGACTTTATATGTTCATGACCTAGTCTTCCTATCAAGTTTTTAAAAATGATTTCAAACTTTAGAAAAGATATGAAAAAGGAACATAAAATGAACAGTCTAGAAGTACTAAGATATTTCCTATGAATCCAAGTGGAGTAAGAGGAGGATGCATTGAAGATTCATCAAAAAAAATATAATGAATTAATCATAGAGAAGTATGGCCTAAATGATGCTAGGATAGCAACAACTATTCCTCCTAATATCAAGTCATAAGTGAAAGATGAAAGGTTATTGGTGGATGCCTCTCTCCATCAATACATGATAATATAGATTTTTCAACCTTTCATCTCTCTAGGTTCATGCAAGAGTGTTGACAAACTCATATGAATGCATTTAAGCATGTCTTAAGATATGTAAAGGACACCATAAATTTGGTCATCAAGTTTTCCAAATGGGATGAAAATATTAATGCTTTCTATGATGAGGAGAAGATCTTGTGAGGCTGAATTTATGGCCATAGCTAATTGTATTCACATCTTATGGTTGAAGAAGTTCTTCGTTCAGTTATAATTTAAAATCTTTGTACTCCTTGACATGGACATCAATTTTTTCCTACATAAGAAGTCAAAGTACATGGACAAAAAATATTACTTTGTCATGCAAGAAGTGAAGAGAGGCAAGCACAAGATTTCCACAAAAATTCATATGGAATGATTCTCACATTGTGCACACTAAAGGGGGATGTGTTAAAAATAGTATGAATTCCTCACATCATAATCATATGTCTCACATTGGACTAAACCATACATATTAGAACTACTTCCAATTTAAGTGGGAATGTAACAATTAGCAACTTAATAATTAACTTCCTAGACATTAACATCAATATCATCCATAGATTACAACAAGGTTTACCATGATACTTGTAGATTGTATGATGGAGTATTGGGCATACTCATCACTCATTAAAATGAATGTAAATCAACCTTCCTTAATAGTGTGTTAGAAAAGAAAGTGCACATGCTCCAACTAGAATGGTTTGAATTCTAAGGTTAAGAAGATAAATTATAGAAGCTCTACAAGGCTATCTATGGACTCAAACAAGAACCAAGGGTGTAGTTCCATAGAATCAATAAATTCCTATTCGAAAGTGGCCACAAGAGTAACATATTTGAGCCCACTCTTTATTTCAAACATGTGGATAGAGATGTAATTAAAATTACTTTGTATGTTGATGACCTAGTCTTCCTATCAAGTTTTGAAAAATGATTTCAAACTTTAGGAAATATATGAAAATGGAATATAAAATGAATGGTCTATGAGTACTAAGATATTTCCTATGAATCCAAGCTAAGTAAGAGGAGGATGCATTGAAGATTCATCAAACAAAATATAATGAATTAATCATAGAGAAGTATGACCTAAATGATGCTAGGATAGTGAAAAATCTCCCTCCTAATATCAAGTTACAAGTGAAAGATGAAAGCCCATTAATGGATGCCTCTCCTTATAGATGCATGATAATATAGAGTTTTCAGCCTTTAATCTCTCTAGGTTCATGCAAGAGCATTGACAAACTCATATGAATGTCCTTAAGCATGTCTTAAGATATGTAAAGGGCACCATGAATTTTTTTCATCAAGTTTTTCAAAGGGGATGAGAATCTTAATGCATTCTATGATGAGGAGAAGATCTTTTGAGGTTGAATTTATGACCACAACTAATTGTATTCACATCTTATGAAGTTCTTTATTCCATTATACTTTGAAATATTTATACTCATTGGCATGGACATCAACTCTATCCTACATAGGAAGTCAAGGTACATGGATATCATATATTACTTTTTCAAGCAAGAAGTGAAGAGAGGCAAGCATGATATTTCCACAAAAATCCAAATGGAATGATCCTCACATTGTGCACATTGAAGGATGATATGCTAAAAGTAGTATGAATGTGTGATCTCCTTATGATGAGTGGCGAGGTACCCCTACACTCAACCATATGAATACGAGCGTCTCATGCATGATCCAGTCGAACTTCAAGGACTAAGTGTTTACGCGCCTTAATGAAACACTTAAGGTTAATCAACCATTGTCTTCCCAAGCTTACTTGTATTGTCACAATTGTATGATTAAGTAAGCTTGAGGTATATGATTTTTATATCTTTTATCTTTTTAATGTCTTATGCTAATAGGGAAAGGTGAAGAAAACTAAGTGACTAACTTTCATTAACTATTCATTAACTAAGTTCTAATTGTCCTAGCACCACTATTCATTTCTACTTTCAACACATACCCTGAACTAGTGCAACACTACTAGGATTACCAAACTCTACTCATTACTGGGTTACCAAGCATTACACACATGCTCGAAGCGGTCGTACTGAGTGCACTTCGCTAGGAGAGTCAAGGGTTGAGAGAGATTAATTAACTAGGAAAGCATTTAAATATTCAACAATAATTAATTCCTATTTAGCTTTGTCCATATGCTGCAAGGTTTATCAGAAAGTTCATCTTTATTGGCGTACACAAATGTGTGCTCAGGTACAATTTGCTCGAATAAAGATCTATTCACTTTAGGACTCCTACTGCGGACACATGGAAATTATTCTAGCTCTGGAATGGTAAAACTACAAGAGTTTAGCTAAGGGTCTAAGTCTAAGTGCCTAGAATAGGGAAAGCTACCTCTTATTTATAGACATTATAGCGGGCCGCAATATCGCGGGGATGGATGTGATATCGCAGCTCATCATACCCCCATGACTGAATGAAAACTCATCCTCGAGTTCCTTACAAAATATTGGGAAGGTATGGGATTATTGACTTGAATGACACTAATGGTGAATGGGGTGACATGTGCACGGATCATCATTACAATACATGACAAAATTAGTGTTCATGACAACAAGAGTGAACACTATACACATTTGACATCCAACCTTATTTGGCAGCTGAGAGAGAAGAGAGAGAAGAAAAGAAGATGTGTTGCTACCAATGCCAAAGTTATGCCTTCCGTTGTCCATCCATAACCACGCCATCAATCTTATTCCTTACATAATTGCTCCAGCACCAGTCCATTCCAAGTGTTCCCTCCAGATCCAATCCATTGGTGTATGATTGCCATCTACACACACAACACAATCTTAAATTAGCAAGGGTAGATGAATCGCAATCCAGTTGATACCTTGCCTCAGTGTACGGTCCATTGATTGAGTTGTGATATGGCTGATGCATATTTTGGAGATATAACACTGGTGACTACCCAAGGAGTAGGGGTTAAGAGAAAATCGAAAAAATTGGACCAAGACCGCCATGACTAAGAGCGAACCTCTGGTAGTGATAGAATGGAAAAAGATAAGGAATAAGAAAGATGGAGAAAAAGAAACAACAGAAACATCGATGAAATGGATGTCAGAGATGGAAATGAACAAAATAAATGTTGATTGTAGAAATGTTTAAGGGAAAGAAATTAACTGAGGCACCAAATAGGAATGCTAGTGGGTCCTCCCCAAAGCAGGCTCATGCCCTTAATGCCTTAACAATACCACATTCAAGGAGTCCGTAGGCTCTAGAAATGTCATTTGGACGCAAGAGTTAAAGTCTTAACCCTAAGAACTTACCTAAAAGAAAACAATGTATCAACCAAAATATGGACTATTGATATGATCGACAATGAAGTGGAAAATGGAGAAAGAATGATGGACAGAAAAGAATGGAATGGAGTCTCAAGAACAAGGTGGTGTACAGCCCCGTGTGTAGTTATGGTTAATGTGACTTAGTAGATCTCATTCCAAATCTAGCCTTAAACAATCCACATTCAGTGACTTTTCATTAATACACTTGGCCAATCCATCCACTTGAAGTAGCAAGAATGCTTACGCCAAAGAGTCACCACCATTCCGACAAAACGAAAAAGGAGAAAGTAGGAAGTGAGGAAGGGCCTTAGTTAGAGAGAACATTTTTATTTAGTTCCATAACTAGTGCTTGTAGCCCGAATGATTATTTTGTCTAAGGGATGTGCTTTGAATTTTCACTGTTTTTCACTATTTTTTTTTTATGCATGAGAACCACACCATGCAAAAATTTATTATTTTTATTAGCTCAGCTTCCTGATAATGGAGCAACATCAGAATGGTAAGGAAAACTCAAGAAGAAAACATTCAAGCACCCAAGAGAATGGCCAGCACAAATGCATCAAATCCCCTTGAAGTCACACCCTTTTCAATCCTTGAGTCCTTCCTTAGTTTGAGAAATGCACAGTCACCAATTCATTGATAGTTTTATTATTGAAAGAAAGGGACTGTACAGTTCCAAGCCAAGAGAGACCATAGAAATTCATGGATGCATGGATGACATGGACTCATTGCTTGTTATATCAAAAGAACCATACCTTAGTATCAACATTATAACTCAAAGGTAAAAACCAAACATTAGCAATCAATGGAACATAGTTCATACCATCATCAGGAGCACTTATTAGGTGACAAACCTAACAAAATAAATAAACACACAAATAAACGAAAAAGCATGAACGATGTTGCAAAAAAAACAAGAAAAGTTAAAGAAATTTGTAAAACAAAAATGTGTAAAAAAAAACTTAAAAAGGAACTGAGGGCCTCAAATGATCAGCATAAGTGGCCATCTCCCCCATGACTAAGTTGAAAGGAAGAGATTCGAAATAATGAGCAAGGTCGTCCTTTCTCCTATGTGTTATGTGCATTGACTGTTTTAGACTCATGGTAAGGTTTGGTTTGTTGCACATTAACTAGTAATCTTTTAGCGGACTGTTTGTTTGAAATTTTTAGGAATTTCCAGCTTCCCCCTATTGACATTTTTAGGTTAAGGGTTGGAAGTTGGTGACGCTCTTGCTCCAGTGCATCTATGCTTTTGACGTGGATGCAAGTTGTTCCCCCAGTTAGTTCCATGCATGTTGGTGAGTTTCTCTCTTGATCAACTATCAACCACTGGGTGCCTTCTTGTTGTGTGGTTGCTACATACAGGCACTTTTGTATGTTAATTTCTTGGGCACACTAGTTGCATGCAGGCAATGTTGAACATTCCTGTATGTAATCACACCCTGTATCACTGTATGTGATGCATGGAACCTTCTTCTTCTCGATCTTCCTAAAAGTGTTTTCCTTAGATATTTTCAAGGAAAGATCACGGATTCCTAGGCATGCATTTATGGTACTTAGCCATGTCCTTTCCATTATTATTGGAAAGTCCCCTTTGTCATTGTTTACTTATATTACTAGGAAATTAGCTAAGTATGACCACCCACACACAGTGGTAACGATGTCCTCCACTAGTCCCAAGGGAACTGTGATGGACTGGTCAGCCAGCTCTAAGCGAATATTACTTTTCTTTAGTGGAGGTAGGTTCTAGGCTTTATACATCTCTTATGATATTAAGTTGACTCTAGAACCTAAGTCCAAAAGAGCTTTACATGGTTCATTCCCAGCGACTTGGAGATAGATTAAAGGACTTCCAAGGTCAAAGAATTTCCTGAGAAGGTGGCCCTCCTTAATCTAGTCAGTGACGGCATGTGTTAACATAATCGTGTGTGTTGAGCTCTGTTTTTGGTTTGAAGGGAGCTCTGAAGTCTTATTTGATGGAGGAGCGTTTAGAGGCTCAACCGCTTGTGGTTTTGAGAGCTTGGTTGGACTGTTGGTTTTAAAGAAAGGTCTTCTCTTTGTACACTTGTCAGAACCAACAGCGGGTTGAAGGTTCTCAGCTCTCATAGCATTGCGTTGCTCTGGTTGAGTGGGGAGTTCCCCTTGCATTGCTGGAGCAGGTGGTAATGGAGCTATCGGTGTGAGAGTTGCGGATGGGTTTGGAGGATGGTATATATGTGGGTTGTCTCTCCTAGGAGAAGGAGTCCTATAATACTCTTGAGCTTAGTAGTGACGTTGTGGTGTCACATGACCAACAAAGTCACATGGAGAGATTGCCTGCTGCCACATAGTAGCCATATGGATCCAGTTGTCGGTAAGGGTATTGTTGCCATGGCAGTGGCATCCCCCATGACTGTGGGTATTGCCACTATTGGTGTTGCTCAATAGGTTGTGGTGGAGTTCCACTTGGAAAATACGTTAAAGGTTGGTGGAACTGTCTTGGGTTACCTTGGGGATAAGGTAACCATTGGGGTTCTTGCCATTTGTTAAGTCATGGGTTGAGTGCATACACTCTAGACTCTTGTAGATGTGAGATTACTGGGCAACATCCCTTAGGATGGTCGTATTGGCATATCTCACATCCACCGTCATTATCTGTATCAGAATCCACAGCCTCTTCTGTGATGGCCATTTTACCCTTACCTTTGTTATGTGCATTGTCCATGTCCTTCTTTTTCTTTTTGTCATAGTCACTACCTTGCTCCTTAGACTCCTCTACAATTTTGAGAATGGTTTCAAATCTACTATCTAGGGAGTCCCACATTTGGTCTACCTTTGCTGACACTTCTGTTATTAATTTTTGCAGCGGCAAGGTTTTCCTATGCACCATCTCTTTAAGTGGTGACTCTTCCTCCTCCTCACAAAATCTCACTCCCCTTTTTCAGAGGGAAGGATCGTGGTTATACTCTTCCACACTTTCTCCCTTACGTAGCTCTCCTTCTTCCTTGGCTACTTGCTCCAACAATCTATGAACCTAATGGGACCTAAGCTCTAATAATCTCCCTTGGGCATATGTTCCAAGGGTTCTCCTAGTTTCATGCCTAAGTCCATCTACAAGATGACACAGTTGATCCTGCTGCAAGTAACCATGGCCCGGGCAACGATGTAATAGTTCATAATAACGGCCCATGGCAGCATCCAAGGGTTTATGGTTTCCTTGCTTCCATCTTTGGATTTGCTTTTGCAGGTTGGACACCCAGGAGTACATTTGATACTTATCATTAAATAGTTCTAGCATCATACTCCACCTTCGAATAGATTCCAGTTCTAAGGACTGGTACCAGCTTTTCGCTTCTTTTACTAGTGTCCTTGGGAACAACTTTAGTTTTTGCCATTCGTTCTCAATGTTCTGCAAGGCACATGCATCGTGAAATGCTTGTAAGTGGTTTTGAGGATCAGCGTTGTATCCCCCTCAAATTGTGGGATATTATTCATGTCTAACCTCTTGATCCTGCTATCTTTTTGGTGCCTTGTGGGAATTCTTATGGCCTCCATGATATCTAACATGCTTCGGGTTGCAAGTAGGGGTTCTTCGTGGTCATTTCATTCATAGTGTCTGTGATGTCTACGCAATTCCCTACTCTCCCTTCTTTTATGCCGTGATTCTCTCGAGTGCCCTTGTTCTCTTTCTCGACTCTATTGTCGAGGTTTCTCACTCTATTTACCTTTGTCCTCACGGTTAGGTTCCTTATGACTACGTCCTGATACTAAAGGAGAGGGTGAATGTGATGATGAAGGTGAAGAAGAAGGAGGACCATCACCATGACGATGTTCCCTACCTTCTCTTCGGTGGTCTCAGCCCCAATCATGATTACAATCAGACTGCATGCCCTTATCATGTGTTGTGTTCCTCATTGCACACTTGGTTTTCGTGGGGATTAGAACCAGGATTGTGAATCGTGGAGTGGAGGTTCTGATACACCACCTCCTAACCATCGTTAGGAGGGGGAACATCATTTTGTGGAGAACCTATTGAAATAGGTTCACCACCCTCGATTTCACTTAAAACGGGTGGAGCATTATGGGGTCCTTTGCCCTTCAATGAGGTATAGTATCTCTCTTGTCGCAAGTCCCTTTGACATTGCACTTCTGTGAGATGGTAATCCCTTGTGTCATAATCACATGCAATGTATTCTGCGTATAACTGTGACATGCCTACTCGCACAAGAGCATGACGAAGCATGTTGGGGACTGCTCGATCTAGAGGCAACACTATGTTACCCTCCAAGTCTCTCCAACGCAGTTGTTCATCTTGATGGAGAATAAAGGTAAAGTCAAGTACATACTCATTGTGATGAATATATACCACATGGAACTGTTGAGGCACTGGCGGATCTTGGTTACGTGTGTTGTGCTACCGACTGTCTCTTGTGTGAGTCCTAGGTGGTGAAGTGCTTTTGTGCGAAGAATAAGACATTTTTTTGTCTTATTCGGTGTGCCATTTACCATTATCTTATTTTTCTTTTCATCAACCCTAAGGGTTCGTTCTAGCATCCCAACAATATGAATGATCTCCTATGTTCTACGTAGCGCACAAACAACTAAGTCCCCGACAACGGTGCCAATGATAAGTGGCGAGGTACCCCTACACTCAACCATACGAATACGAGCGTCTCACGCACAATCCAGTCGAACTCCAAGGACTAAGTGCTTACGCGCCTTAATGGAACACTTAAGGTTAATCAATCACTATCTTCCCAAGCTTACTTGTATTGTCACGGTTGTATGGTTAAGTAAGCTTGAGGTATATGATTTTTATATCTTTTATCTTTTTAATGTCTTATGCTAATAAGGAAAGGCAAAGAGAACTAAGTGACTAACTTTCATTAACTATTCATTAACTAAGTTCTAATTGTCCTAGCACCAGTATTCGTTCCCACTTGCCGCACACACCCTAAACCAGTGCAACGCTGCTGGGATTACCAAACGCTACTCGTTACTGGGTTACCAAGCATTACACACGTGCTCGAAGCGGTCGTACTGAGTGCACTTAACTAGGAGAGTCAAGGGTTGAGAGAGATTAATTAACTATGAAGGCATTTAAATATTCAACAATAATTAATTCCTATTTAGCTTAGTCGACATGCTGCAAGGTTTATCAAAAAGTTCATCTTTATTGTCATATACAAATGTGTGCTCAAGTACAATTTGCTCGAATAAAGATCTGTTCACTTTAAGACTCCTACTACAGGCACATGGAAATTATTCTAACTTTGGAATGGTAAAACTACTATAGTTTGGCTAAGGGTCTAAGTCTAAGTGCCTAGAACAGGAAAAGCCACCTCTTATTTATAGACATTGCAACGGGCCACGATATCGCGTACGCGATATCGCGGATCACCTTACTTCTATCATAGATAATTTGGAACATCATTCACGCTACCTTTAATATTTTTGAAAGAAGTTTGATTTTATTTTTATGTATCTTATAACATACCATACAAAAATCATTTTCAATTTGGAAAGATGTTCACTTAAACAATTGGATAAAACTCAATACCATTGCAACAATTTATAAAAAATATTTCATTTTGGTAAAATATTTTATTTTTCTAAATTGGCAAAGTGTTGATTTTATTTTTAACTAAAATATCATTATTTTCAAAATTCTAGGTTTTCACCATAAGAACTATCATAACATCTATCAAATTTATCTCCAGTGCTAGCATAATATTATTCAATAGTTTAAAATGTTTGATTTCTAAATATATATAGTTAAAAACTTGTCTTAGTGACATTATTTAAAATGGCCGAATAATATAACTTATTCCAATAAACAAAGAACAAACTAATGATCAATGAATACTAGCTAATACACTGCTATCAATAATTCAATTAATAATATTATTTAGAAATGTTTAGGTTTATTGAAACTCTTTCCTACAAATCCTTGTCCACTCTCATTATTACTTGCTCTGCCTAATAAATAGTTTAAAATATGCATTAAATAATATAAATTACCTTTTTGTTATCGGTACTGCCATTTATTTTTATCTAAAGAAAATCTTTTAAAAAAACTTTTCAAATCCCTTCATTTTAATTGGAATGCAACTTAAAAATTGGAGTACACACCAATTGATCAAGGACATAATATCGCCGAAATGCTCACCCACTTGATGAAGCTATGTAAATCAGTTACTGTAAACTCATCAAGAGTCAAAATGCAGTCTCATATTTTCCCTAACTTGAAAGTCGGGATGACTAATAGTAAGCCAAACCTGGGTGAATTAAACTTTTTGGGAAAAAATATAATGTTGGTAAACAAGCCAATCATCATGCTATAATATTAAACAAAACACTTATAGCATATTACAGGACTCCGTAATGAAGATCCTAATTTATTGCATTTTGGATATTAGAATAAAGACTTATCGTGTTCGTTCGCATCCATGTTACAAAATCCATAATGACGAGGACATGATATTCAAATAAAATGTCATCACATATATTTATTTGTATGTCGATATATGACTGCCATCATTAATAAGAACAAGCATATGCAAAATCAGAGAGAAACAAGATGCTTACGTATGCAAAGAAAATTCAATATTTGCAATTAGTATGTCCCAAAGGAACGATCTCCTGCATCCCCGAGTCCTGGTAGTATATATCTAGTAGAAAGCCAACAATCACATGTGTTGAGGCCATAAAGTCACATTCACTTACAATTAAAATAATCTAATAATTAGAAAAACAAAATTGTGCACTCAAGAATTAACAGAAAAGCAATACCCCTTGTCATTTACAGAAGGATCAACAGCACCAACGTAGATATGAAGCCCGTCAAGAATGAAGCAATATTAATTATTAAAAAATATAAAATCAACGATTTCCATTAAAAAGAGGATATCTAAGTTACCCAGGAAAATTCTCTTTTAATTTAATAATAGCTGGAGGGCCAGCAATCGCAGACACCTGAAAACAGAACAAAACAAGTCATTTGTGTTCCATTACTTTTATGACCATGCCCTTAGTACTAACAAAAACAAAAAGCTTAAGATTGATTTTATCTCATGTCAAAAAGAAAACTTTGTGGTTTAGTAATAAGGTAAAATAAAAGACATATATGACCAAAGATTAAGCCCCAGCCATGAGCCCTGAATTCAAACTAGGGTACCACCATTGGCAATTTTATTAAGAGATGAAGAATATTTGTTTAGAAAACAGAAATCAAAGTGATGATTAAAAACTTTAACATTAAAATTTAGGGTAATATGAAAATTTCTAAAGTAATCTCTTTCTGAAATCATTTTCAAAGCTTCAAAAAACTTGAAGCAATATAAGCACTAATATATAAGAGTATTATATGGTAGATTATAGATATCACAAAAACAAAGGTGCCTGAAAACTTACCACACGGATTTTGTCTATATCAACATCCGTGTCTTTTAGAATCTTGATAGTTGCAACCATTGTTCCCCCTGATGAAGTATGCTTCTCAGTTTACATAATTTTCTTCAAAGAGCAAAAAACATTGATCTCTGTTGAAGTTAAATCATATGACAAAAATTTAACAAATTAAGTACCAGTTGCGAGCATCGGATCAGCAACCAGCACCCGTGTCTCATTCTGGATTTTGTCTGGTAGCCTGTCATTCAAATGACAGCATAATTCATAACAGATGTCAATATTGAATAAGACACAATCTTGCATTTAAATATCAAAAATAAAAAAGTTTTCTGAGGTATAATACATGATTAACCAGTATGTTTTATTATTGGCAATATTTTGGAAGAGTGAAATTTGTGGCCCTGGCGGTTTTTGGATTTAAGAATCCTTCTGCAATGGCAGTTTTATATCTAAAGGCTGAAGGTTGAATTAACAGTACCGTTGTACACAGCTATAATAGATTCGGGACTTCTTATTAGTTGTTTAACCACAACTCGATAATTTCCGTTTATTAAGAACGCTCCATTGCTATACACTTCCAACAATTTTGTTTATTGAAGTTTCGTTTGCTAAGCAACAATTGGCAGTGAGAAATTTTACCATGAGTTTAAGTTTCGTTACAAAATTTCCTACCGTCGACATCTTTTGTATTTCAATGTGAGTGGAGTAACCTTTAGTTAGGGAAAACATTTTTACCATGTATGATTACCAATCATATATACAAGGTATCATGTTAAAAAGATGGTCTGAGAATAGCATGTAAAGCCATAATCAAAAGCTATTAAGTAACCTGAAACTACAAGATACGCTGACATACTTGTTTATATACAACTATGGCTGAAGAGTAGTCTCATTTCTAGCAAAACCTGATAGATTGAGTAAATCTAACAATGTTAGTCTCTTAATAATTTCAAATCACCCAAGAAAATTTTTTTAAAGAGCCAACACTAACACATGCCAACATGATATGTCTTTGATCCAGGTAAAACAGAAGCAGCCTGGTCCACAACTGCTAAACCAGCCCTAAGAATAAGCACAACCTACAAATAACCATATAAATCATTTGCTAGTGTTAACCATATTTTTCCAGAGAATAACAAATATTAGCTGACAAGGTAAGGAGTTACCATTCAGCTACAATAGCCTTGGTGAAAAACAGCATTCAAACACTTTCATTTAAAAAAGCCTTAGAAGTTGAACATTAAATAATACCAGCACTGGCTCTTGCTGATTAATAACTTCCGCAGGTGCAACTGCCAAAGGTGTGTTTACTTCTCCAGTCACAGTAGGCTGAAAAGGCCCAGAGGTAAGTTTTATTGTAAAAAGGACTGAACCTTAAAATAACCATGTAAATGGGGGGTAATCTTTGGATTCATAAATAATAATAAACCGACCTGCCAGTCCCTGGAAGCTTCATATATAAGAAGTCTTCCCAGCTCCCCCATTGCATTTCAAGCAAACAAGCACATACACTTCGTTACCAAGCAAACAAGCACATACACAACCTTGTAGACCACATCGATGGGAGGGGAAATGATGCACCTACAAGGAAGGTACCTCACCCCCAGATCTGGTACAAGGTGTGGCATGGCACCGCACCAAAACTATCCAGTCTTGGCTGCCTACATATCTACTACCACCGTAGAATCCATGTAGTTCTCAACGGAGAAGAGGGGAAATGAAGAGGACTTAGAAGAGAGTGCAACAGGAGGGTGTCCTATTGCTAGCTTGGTACCACCAAGCCAGGGTGGGTTTTGTAACACTTGAGAGCCACCCAAGGGTGCCTCAGAGTGTTCCATGGCCCCCAAACCATGGGGAGAGCCCAAGAGAACCACCATTCTAGGACATCTCTCACAATCCTCCCCCACACAAAGAAGTGACGTCCTCGGAGCAAAGCCTAGGATAGCTTCGAGTGTACACTTCTAAATGGGTTCGGAACTTCGTCAACTTCGAGGATCCGTCAACTCCTTAGATGCCAAGCTTGAAGGAAGGTACCAATCCCAACACCTAATACGTCCTTCCATCCAATGCTTTGCATGAAACACAAGGGCAAGTGGAGGAAACCCAAGACTTCCCTTCTCTATACGAGCGGGAGAGTCCAACCCAAAGGGCCAACGTCTCTAAGACGTCCCCTAGATCCATCCCTTTTGAGGGTCTAAAGACATATCTTCTTGCGTAAACCCATACTTATGCAAGAAGACAGCTCCTCTTCTACAAGTCCCACCGAGTTCCTCTGTGGATGGCATCTCAGCACCCATTGATTTTTTTTTTCTTTTTTTTTCTTTTTTTTTTGAGGGCTCACCAGGGCCACTACCCATGGTGAGGGACTTGGGAACATCACACCGAGAGGGAGGACATGCTTCTAAGAGCCATGTCTCCACAAGCAACTCATGCTTGCCAGAACTCCATGTTCTGCTACTCGCATCAAGACCCATGGGGTCTCACCAGTGCAACCATCTAAGCACTGATTCCACATGCATCGGTACCATGCACATTCTCTTTTTCTCATCATGTTTGTTCAAGCTGGTATGAAGGGCGTCAAGTATGTTCGCCCTTACAAACAAGGTACAAGGGCAGATCTTTTGAGCTTGACCTTGCCGTCTACAGACACCAACATCGCATGTCTCAATTCATCATTCATCATTCCATAGTATTCCAACGAGAGAGAAGATCCAAAAATCTGTTTGGAAACTTCTCCAAGAGGTTAACATACAACAAGCCCCAACTATCAACAACACCTCATGTGATTGTCCAACATCGAGAATGCCCGTTCGAATGTTAGAACAAGGGAGGGTCAATTGGGTAGCCAACCCCATGACAATCCTCCATCACCTCTCATATCAACCATAAGCACACCATCAAATGCAACCTTAATATCCTGTTCATGGAGAAGGATCACCCACAACTATCACATGCAAGCTATCCATCAACTCCAAGTTATGGGACAAGCACCATTTTTTGAACACAAGGTCTAGGAACAAATATAGAGTCACCTCAGAGAGTAACCAGATCATGAATTCTCTGAGGAACATCAACATTCTCAGAATTTGCATTTCCCTACTACATCAAGAACGACTACCAGTCTCACGATCAACACCTTTCAATAGATTTTGCACTTGCAGGAAGGATCCTCTTTGGGAGGTTTCTTCCATAGGTAAGTATAGCAACCCAGCTACACCTTACCCCTCATACATGCCCAAGTAGTCAATATAGCCAATAGAACCATATCATGGAACTGTCACCAGCTAAGGGAAGACATGGATTCACAAGTCTTACCCAAATTCAATTTTCACCTGGAGATCAACTGAAGACACCAAGCATTTTTTTGTTTCATCTTAGGAGATCTAGGTTTTTGTTTTATACATCTCAGTCAAGCCTGTTTACATCAATTTGTGGTGGACAAGGCCGCACCACTACCTATTGTCATTTAACCCAAACAATAGACACAAGTCGACAACAACATCTTGCCCATAGGAGGACCAGGTCCTCAAGATAGTTTTTACATGGAATGGGCTTTCATCAACATCATTTACAACTCAAACACAACACAATTCATCCTCACAGGGTTTACAACAAGGATGGTCTACTAGAGAACCCCAACAAGAAAGTTCCTCTGAAGACCCCAAAACTACGAGAGTACACAAGATCATGCCTTGCCTACAAGAAGAGCAATATGTATCTTTAATTTACATCAACAACATGACCTCACAAAGGAGGTTGCATGAATTTCACCAGGGTAACAACATTCTGTCTCTGAGAACAAGCCCCATGAGTTCACGGACATAGGACCACAGCTAGGAACAAGTCCCAAATATCAACTGCTTATAGGAGACGACCGTCTTAATACCACCTGCCTTATTATTTCAAGAACTGAAGAGGGCATCCATTGAAATGGAGAATGATCCCTCATGATCAACTCTGCTATCCCACCAAGGAGATGAGAACACCAACATGAATTAACATCACACTAGAGACATGGGGACAATACATTAGGGAGGGACTGTGTGATACATTAGTGTCCATAAGGGACAAGTACATGGGAAAATTCAGCAAGACACCATAGCCTCTTAGGCACAACGAGTCCCCAATCACAGAATCCCATAATAGACAACAAACACACCAATAAGTCCCAATCTATGAGAGCGCATCCTAGCTCTCCAAAGCACCAAAAGTAATTAGTCACGAGAGCCCACCAACATGCACAAATCATTAGAAACCCCCAATCATGAGAGCATCAGCTCAAGTGTTTTGGGCACATTCAAGCCCACCAAGCAAGGCCACCAAGAGAAATCACAATTTCTGTATCTGTAACGTCATTTATTTAAGGATGGACCACCATCCCAATCATTTGGACAACTACCCCACGATCACCTCCAACATGGAAGAGCAAGTCTATGTGCCACTACCCAGAATTCTACTCAAATCCACCATTAGACATCACATTGATTTGAATTTCAATCACCATCGATCATCCGTGGACAAGATCATTGCTAGTCCAGGAACACAAGAAAATGTGTTCCTAAGATTTGTCCTATCCCAAGGATGTTCACCAAGCATACACCATCCTAGCACGCCAACATCATCAAGAACACATGGCACCAGTTCAAGAGCATAATGGGCAAGGACATGCCCTGGTCCGTTCATTACAACACCGTATCACAACGGAAGCATTTCTCATGAGGTTTTCAGTAGAATTATACATCAAGGCACAAAGGCCATTTACAACATATATCAAGGATGCTCCAAAACAAGCACCAGGAAGACACCACACATCAAGCTTGGCCTTGTCACAGTGTGTGGCATAGGCCTACAACCAGGAGACAACTGAGTCACATAGGCAATACATCCAGCACTTTTGAGTGCATACACTCGAATTGAGAATATCACAAGGATACATTTCGCACACCCAAGGATCGGATTACATTCATATATGAGAACATACATGGTATTTGCGAATGCTATCCAAGCCTAAAAGGCTATAGGACAACTACCAAGGCTATAGGCTGGAAGATTTAGGCCACCAAGAGCATACCAAGAAAGAACCATGCTATTTTGAGAAAAACCTGTCTCTATCACGAAGCATAAACGATCATCGGTCATTGCACCACCATCTCAAAAGATACATGATCTACCGTCACACTGAACCAACTGCACGAGTAACCTCGAACGAAAATGATTCGAGACACGAACGCAACGATCAAATAACGAAACACACCAACTGAGTATCCACCATCCTACCATAGTGGGACCTCATTGCATTGGCCACTCCTGGGCCATCAGTATCCGGCATGGCCAAGGATACCATTTCATGCCATATGCTAGCCCAATATCTGTAGGGTCTAGGATAGATCACCGTCCTCTATTAGTGCTCCCCCAGCACTGAGAGGCAAACAAATCATGATGTACCTGCTGATCCATCATAGCCAAGGTACTGATAAATCCACAACCCAATGTTGGGATTCTGAGACCAAATAATTAGTTCATGAAGGTCTCAGGAGCACATATCTTCCCCATAAATATAGTGCTCACAGAATCAACTAAGGTCATCACTGGCTTCATCTTTATACCTGTGCTACCTACAAACACTGAGACACAAGCTCAGAAACATAGAAGTTAGCAGGAACACGATTAGCACATCAGCCTCATTCACAACCATCAAGCATGATCACATAACAAAGAGATTTCACTCTTGCGCATCATAAAATTCAAGACCTCAACATGTATAGAGATCAATCATGCAAAACATTGATGGAGGAATTCGATCCACACTCGAACAAACTATTTCATCATGAGACATACCAAGAGAGAGATAACACACTCTCAGAATTTCAAGATTCATACACAACAATCATACCCAGCAACTAACACTGGCCTCAACCAGGACCAAAATTTCAACACACTTGTATGAGTCATGGGCAATAGACAATCGTCAACTCAACCCAAAAATAAGGCAGAAGACCAAGGTCTATCCAACAACAAGTCTGCATCAAACCAATTCTCACAACAACGAGCAACATCACTGAGGATGCTTTCACAAGAAGACTCTTATCAAACAAGGTGAGGTCTTAACAAGAACCAACAATAGGATGACCCACATCAATAGTCTTTGAATCAAAGTGACCAAGAAATGTCACCAATCAAAATAGTGATGCCACAAGCCCAAGGGCAACACCACCAGCTCAACAAGGGAGCTCAACTCACAAAGATTAACAATAAGGGCAATCATGCCTCATGCACAAGAAGTTGTCAAACAAGACAACAAACATTTGGCTTTGGGATGACACAACCAACCATTTCATCCTCAACATTCCCAACAATAAGTCATCATACTATGTAAAACATTTAAGCCTTGCGTTACGAACGATAGACGCAACCATGATAAAATGCATACAGAATTTGAAAGCGCAACCAAGAAGACATGCATACACAAATAGACAAACATACAATCGCAAACATGAACATATGAAGTCTACCGGCAATGGTCTTAGTCCACCCAGAACAAGGCTCACCAAGAGCACATGTCCGAAAGACCTCCATCCTGAAGTGCCTGGGAACCATCTTGTCCCAATTTGTATTTTCCCATCCTCACTGTATCAAGGGTGAGTGGGAGTGCCAAGGATATCATATCTTGTACGATTCAACAAATGCCATCTTGAAACATGTCATCTGGGTGGAAATCGAAGCAGAGACTCGGTCCGATTCATCCCAGATGAATCACTGGAGACCTGAGATGGGAGCTCCTTGAGCAAAAAAATTCTTGAGTTGCCAGTAGAACTCCTCTCAACCATATCGCATACAATCACAACTAGTCCAACCACAAGTAAACAAGGGAAGGACATCACCAAGACGCTATCATTTCTTTGAACCAGGATGGGCTAAAGCCTCAACAACTACCTTGACATGATCCCATAACGTTTGGTTTTCTAAAGAGAGCTTTAGCAGAAGACCACCCTCCAAGGGAGTGGTTAGCAAAAGTTGAGAATGGGGTTAGCTAGTTTCTATCAGAAACCTCACAAACCACAAACCCTAATACCCACTTAGCGAGAAACTTTTACCAATAACTGAAACTGTATAGCTCCAATACCATCTGTAACAACGTTGCCCCAACATTGCCCGGCACCCCAAGGAATTCACAAAGATCCAATGGATCTGGGATGGAAGACCTAGGGAATACGCCTCTAACAAGCAAGCATCTCACGAGTGCAAGCAAAAGAGAACCAAGCAAACAAGCACACACACAACCTTGTAGACCACATCGATGGGAGGGGAGACGATGCACCTACAAGGGAAGGTACCTCACCCCTAGATCTGGTACAAGGTGTGACATGGCACCGCACCAAAACTATCCAATCTTGGCTACCTACATATCTACGACCACTGTAGAATCAGGGCCATGTAGTTCTCCACGAAGAAGAGGGGAAATGAAGAGGACTTAGAAGAGAGTGCAACAGGAGGGTGTCCTATTGCTAGCTTGGTACCACCAAGCCAGGGTGGGTTTTGTAACACTTGAGAGCCACCCAAGGGTGCCTCAAAGTGTTCCATGGCCTCCAAACCATGGGGAGAGCCCAAGAGAACAACCATTCTAGGACATCTCTCACAGAAAGAGAGAGAGATCATTGCAAAGTGGATGGTATTCGTAACAAATCAACTAAAATTTCAACTGTGATAAATCCTTTTACGTGTAATGTGTTCAAAGTCAAGAGATTCAAGTAGATATGGAAAATGTGGGGTTAATAGATTTGTTGTTCGCCAAAATATCACAAATGAAAGCATTCGTTAATCGTGTATATGTTTAGAGTCCATGGTTCCTATCATTGACTAACTAGGAAATTTCGTGCTGGCAGTGCAACTTTTACTTACACAGCAGGTTAGATTAGATTTAGATGTCTTAGACAAGTGTGTCTTATCACAAGGCTATTTTATTATTGCTATTATGTTAAGCAAGAAAGGCATCCACAACCTTCCTTGACTAAAAGACTAGCTTTTATATATATATATTTATAAATTGGGTGAGATGATTTTTTAAGAAAAAATGATGTTAGCGAAGCTCGATCACTATACTAGAGCTGCGGTAACAAGATAACTAAGAACAGAATCACTTAGCCCTCTTCTGTTTCTCTACCACTTACCCAATTTAGTTTTACCCTATCGATCAAGTTTGCTCTTTCTTTGTTTGTTCATGGCATTTTTCTTTGTTTGTTCATGGTGTTTTAAACACCATGAACGAACAAAGAAAGAGCAAACTTGACTGAGAGGGTAAAACTAAATTGGGTAAGTGGTAGAGAAATAGAGGAGGGGTGAGTGATTCCGTTAGTAGTCGAGCTTTGTTAACATCATTCTTTTTTTAAATCATCTCGGCCAATTATATATCTAAATTTGTGGAGCGGTTTCGCAAGCTGAGTAGAATTTAATTTATTTTTTTATTTTTTAAGTTATCATCACTATTTGCATTCGAAATAATATATACCGGTAAACATAAATTGGTTAAAATAAAATTTTATATATTTCGTATATGTTGACGAAAGAATACATTGCACAATTATTACAACAAACATTACAAAGTTGTATAATAGGATTGAGCAAAAGGCAAAATACAATGATAAGTGTGAACTCAATATGCTTAATTCTCCAACTGAGCAAAATGAATTTCTTGTGCAATTCTACTTTGTAGATGTTTAGCATTTGAAATCTTTCTATATCTTTGCACATGAAAAAGAGGATGGATCTTTAAAGAATCAATGGTCTTGACTCTAGATAATGCAACAAACATAATCGTCATCACCTTAATTGTCATCATTTATAATAATAATAAATATTCATTATTATTGTAATCGTAACCATCACCATTTATAATAATAATAAATATTCAATATTACCCACCATTTATAATAATAAATATTCATTATTACCCACATCGGGCCTTACATGTGAGGGAATATGAAGAGATGAATGGGGAGCCCAAGGATCAGGGGGTGTCACCGTTTATAATAATAATAAATATTCATTATTACCCACGTCGAGCCCTACACGTGAGGGAATACGAAGAGATGAATGGGGAGCCAAAGGTTTGGGGGCATCAATTGAATAGAGATTCAGCTCCCCTGTAGTGATTGTTTGGCTCCCTTGCATGTGGTGTGTGCATGTGAAGGAATACAAAGAGATGAATGGGAAGCTTAAGGGTTAGGGGACATTAATCAAATAGAGATTCAACTCCCCTACACTGATTCTTAACTCCCATGCATGTACCACATGTGCGTGAGGGAATATGAAGAAATCAAACTAAATTGGCACTGCAACATATATTTGTAATGCATATTCATTCATGGAGATATAAAAAATCACGTTACAAATTCATAAATAATGTTATTATTATATCACAAGCTTTTGTATATTGACATTATTGTTACAGTGGACAAGATATGAATGATGCTAACACCTCATTCATTATTATTTTATTATAATTATTGTGGAATCCAATAAATGTTATGAGATTATTATAACTAGAGCAATAATCCATAATTATAATTTGAGATATTATGGATTATAAGATTCATTCAAACGGTAAACATTTCATAATAAATAAAGCCAAGATATGATGAAATAGTACTCATAATCCATAATGTTAGAGATATTATTTATTCATTCATAATGCTAACCCATAATGATTATATTTTGGTTAGCATTATCTATAAAATATATATAATGAAATGATTATAAATAACTAACTTTATTTATGATGAAGTGTTTATAATCATTATATATAATCATTTATATTTATGATTATAAATATATCATTATATATAACTAAGATTATAAATAACCAAGATAAATATAATCATTGGCTCCTTTACAATGACTCTTTGGCTAGGGGAGATTTATAAATAATTAGTTATTTATGATTATGGCAAGACATGTGCGTCGGTGGAGAGCTCGTCATCGTTTTCCTTGGCATTGGCTAGGATCATCATAGCATGATATTACTGGAGATCTTCCTAAGGTCTAGGCTACCAAAGGTGCAAAAGTTCTTGTTTTTAAAATTTACCAAGTTAACAACCATATCATCCATTAGATTCCATCAATCAAAGAATATGTACATAAATAAAAGGCCTCACTGCATGAGAGAAGGTAAGAAGAAATTATCAAATTTGAACTCTTTAAGTCCTTCCAAAAAGCAGGAAAAATTGTTAAAATTATGACCAAAGGCAGGTCGACATCTCAAATTGACTAATAATTTTCATGTGCTAGCAAAAATGCTAATGCTTTAGCATTTTATTAAAATGCATATTACAAACAAAAAAGCATTCACAATCGTAACAACTAAGCACATCTACTCCATGGTAACTGCTGAATTTCAAAGCACAGCTACAAAATATACAAAGAGATAAAAAGAACATGAACTTACAAATGTTCCTTTATATTGAAAAAGGGTGTAGCAAAAGAAAATTACTCAAGATAGTAGCAGAAAATTACAATTTCAGAATTCCCTGCCACTCTAGAAAGCATTGAAAAAGAACAAAACCAAACTTTAGAATGTTTTTGCATTGGGAATGCAAATGTATAGGAAAGCATGCTTAGTACTGATGACAGAAGAGCTTAACTTGAAGTGAAACTATGAAAATTGAACAAAATCATCAAAATGTAATGTTGAACACATTACAATTCACTATAAAAAATTAACAAAAACACACACAAAAAAAACTAGCAAAAAGTTTGTTTATAGAAAGAGATTACAATAACCAAAGGCTATTATTGACACAGAAACTTTAGAAGACCCTTTCCTTTAAGCTGCAGCTTCAACTATAGCCATTATTGTCCTTCCTCAAATGTCTCTGGCTCTACCCCTCATCCTGCCCCTACCTGTAAAATTTTATGCTTAAAACATACATTCAAACAAAGCTACTCAAGAAACATATTGGCCTAATTCATATATAAATTTTATCAAAAAAAAACCTAAATGAAGAGATCTTTTAGCTATTATAACAAAAATTGTATTGTAATTCACACCTCCTCTACCTCCGAGGTCCAAGCTACCATAAGTGTAGAAGTTCGCATTTTCGTCACCATCGAGGCTGATGTTTCTAGCATAGATGAGTGTGAGATTTGGATCTTCCAGTAGTAGTTCCCCAAAGTAGAGTGAGGTTCTGACATACTTACTGCCATCGATGAGCATCATGATGGCCAGGAAGTCACGGTCAAGGATGCTAGCAACAATGGTCATGATTCAGGGCATGAGATTTAAGGTGATGTCAACGCTGTGTCTGGAGTTTCTAGTCAAGCAAGTGACAAAGATGTGGCAGTGGACTGCAGCGATGGAGGCACCGATGATGATACTGTTGGTATAGTACTATCACGAGTTGTCACCAAGCAAGAGTGAAAGCATGTTAATGCCGTCAAACAGAGTGGCATCTATGGTTGTAAGGATGTCAAAGCTAAAGTAGCCATAGTCCCACCAAACCTTGTAAATGGTGATCTGTGCAAGCCAGGTCATGTCATTGGCATAGCCGAGCACGCTGACGTCAACCATGGCATTGCTGGCAATTGTTGATGATGTGTGGATGTCGTGGCCCTTAGTGTTGAGTGAGAATGCAGCAAGGGCTGACTAGCCTACTACCTTATTGCTGCCTTGGTTGAAGAAGCACATGCTGATGAGCTTGTTATTGTAGTTGAATCATCGGCCACCATCGTAGGTGCCTTTCCAGTGCTCCAATGGAGCTCTAAAGCTAGCGTCATTGAAGCTGGTTTGGTTGGGCTAGGCAGCCTACAACAGCAGTTGCAAATAAAGACAGAGACAGAATGGAAATGGAATTCTCATTCCCATTCCCATTTTGCATTTGGTTGTGTTTGGCCTTTTTATGTGTGCAACAGGAATACGAAAAGCTATGGCTCTGTGGTTCACATTTTGTGCAACGAGAATATGAAAAGGTGTGGCTTTTCGATTCATGTTTTTTCTCATTTCATGGGATCTTACATGGCACATGATGTGGAGGGCGTTACTTGGAGGGTGACAAATCCACTTCCCCCTCCCCCCTATCCTATGCAAACATGGAGGGCGACAAATCCACTTCCCCCTGCCCCCCTATCCTATGAGAGGTGTTGGCCTCTCAACCAAAACAAATGATTAATTTTAATGTAAGAGAGTGTCCTAACTCCATAGAGCCCATTACCTTACTTTATGAGGTAACCTATCAATCTCTTTTGCTACATTGATGAAATATTATAAATACAAACTTTTCCAACCATCTTGTAATAAAGAAATCAAAATAATTTTTTTATTGCATTTAAAGAAGAATTTATTGGATCCTTTGACTTAAAATGACATTGAAATTCTATGATTTGTTGGATAGTGAAACATAATTGTTGAGTTTAGAAAACATTTGTCACTACAATTTTTTTTTTTTATTTTTTTATTTTTTTTTTTGCAATCTCATAAGCATACCTCTACAAATTAAGTGTTGAAATACTTAACCCGTGATCACAAATGGTCTTTGGTTTGATATAACCTTTAATGAGTCAACAATCATGACATGATGGGACACAAACCGCTAATTGAATGGGAACTTAGCCTACCACACATAAACTAAGAAGGATAGAGAAATGATGGGAAGTAATGAATCTAAGTAATAGATTCAACTAAGTCTAGTTGATGGAAATAAAATTAACTACAAAGGTAGAACTATGAGTAGTGTAAATAAAATATAAGTATGGAAAAATGCATAAAAGAGCATAATAATGATAAAAATGGAGAACTTGATATGTGGGAAAGGGCCTAACTTCCCTTCCCCAATAATGAAAATGCTTAATTAGATGCATAAAAAGTGATTACCTCCTATGGAGGGCCAAAGCTACAAGTGTAGATGAAAAATGTAAGAGAGATCACACTAATGATAAAAGTTTAGTTTATGAGCAAATTGGGGATTTTAGTGTTGAAAGTGAAATCTTTGACAATGAATATATGAGTATGGAAGCTTTAGGTATGGTCCAAAATTGTTTAGAGCCAAAATAGGGTTGTTTTGATTAATTGTCTAACAAGTGATCCTAGAGCTCAAAAAATTCTATGGAACTAGTGACACTAATGTTGAACAATTCTAACTTTAGGACAATGATGAAACAATTGCTAAACTAACATTGATGCTAGACTAAGCTTGCAAACTGCAAGGTAGAGTTGTGATGGTCATGGAGCATGCAAGTGATTTTGTGAAGATCAATACTTATACTCTTGGTCTCTCAAAATCCAAAAAGTACTTTACATATTAACAAATTGATCCTAATTTTAGGTTTTGATCCCATATTTATAGACATAGGGTTGCCAAATTTAATCTTAGATTCGAGTAGAGTTCATCCAAAGATTACTTTTGGCAAGTTTAACTTACACGACTAGGTCATGCAGGTCCTACCAAAAGTGACACTAACACTAACATTAGCATTAATGTCAGCATCATTGAGACTTAAGAAAGTTTTTTCCAAATTTTTCCAAATTGTAAGTTCAAACCTCCATGATCCCTTTTAACACCCAAACTACTATTAAATTATGTCATGACAATGCCGAGGAGTTCGAGAAGCTAGGAGATGATGTTAAACACAAAGTGTATAGGTCAATGGTCTTAAGATACAAGTCCCAAGAGTGTTGACACTAGCATCAGCATCAACATTAGATAGGGACTTCAAAAAATTTTAGCAATTTTCCAAGTTATCATCTCAAGCCTCCCAGATGCTTGAATTGATGTTGAAATGAGCCACAATGATGTTTGCAAGATGTCAAGAAGCTTGTGAACCAAGGAAATGCTATTGAATGTTGAACCTAGCAACTTAGGGCAATGATGATACAGGCATGGTGATTCTAATGTTGATTTCAATGTCAACATCACTTGCAGTAGTTAGAAAAATTTTAGCCCTGATTGTTAAGACTACCTTCAAAAACACTAAAATTGGCATTTCATGCCTTGTAATTGATGTTGATTGATTGCTAAAGAGCTTAGAAGTCAAGATAGAAGCTAGCATGTTGGTGAGAAGTGTTGTGTAGGAGAAAAGCATGGTGTTGGGGTTGCCAACACTAGGGGTACTAATGCTAGTCTCAATGTCAGCATCGGCCCCAAACTTAGAAAAATTTTCATCTTCAGATCCATGGATTAACTTACCAAAATGCTGAAATTTGATGTCTAGTATGTTGAGATTGTTAATGAGTCATTGTTGGTTGGCTACGGCAACAAGGCCTCGTCAATGTAGCCAAGCACATCGATGAGGCCCCATTGATGCATCTTATCCTATGTCAACAAGGCCCCATCGATGCAGTGTTTGTCTATTGCCTATAAATGTGCACATACCAGCCGCACTTATAGTAATCTAGATTTTAGTAGCGACGAAGCTCTTGCATTTTCTCCATTCAAAAGTTAGAATTTTTTCCCTTGAGTGCCTGTAGCAAGAGTCATTGAGTGTGCGAATCTTTATTCAAGCATTGTTGTACTTGAGCATGACAATGTGTATGGCAATAAAGATGATATTTCTGATAAACCTTGCAACACTTTGGATAGATTAGCTATTTTATTTATGCATTTACTATTTTCAATTATTTATTAAATGTCTTCAATTAATTATCAATTATTTTCCAGTTACAATGTTAGATAAGCAATTAAGCTAGATAGATTACACACATAAGTATGACTACTTCGAGCATAGCACGTATTTTCTTGGTAATCCCAGTAGCGTTATTGCTTGGTACGCCCAGTAGCATAGCACTTGGTCACCTAGTAGTGGATATGTGGGTTTAGAACATGTACAAAAAGCGGGATTGGATGCTTATGTTAGGATTAGTTAAATGATTAGTTAATTAGTTAATTTAGATTAGTTAATCATATCCCTTTTTATCTACATTTCAAGCATCCAACTATAAAACATAAAAATGATGAAAATCAAATGCCTTAGTTACACTTAACCATACCAATGAATGTCACAAGTGTAATTGGGAAGACAACGATTGACCTTAAGGCTAGGTTCACTTCCTAAAGGGCTAGTGCACTAGAAACAATAAAGTTTTCACAATTCAACTAGATTGCATGTGAACACTTTGTGATTCGTATGGTTGGGTGTAGAGGTACCTTGTCGCTCATCATTGGCGTCATTGCCAGGGACTTTGTTTGTGGAATGTGCACTATTGAGGTTTAAGTAAATATTATTATATCATTGCATGAACCTAAAGGTCAATATCACTTCCACTATACATAGGATTATAAAAGCACACTGAAACTTGCATTTTTTTTTTACAAAATGTCTTCTTCTTCTCACAAGCCTAAAGATACTAAACCACCAGTCCCACTAGAATGCAAGGTGGTATACACTCATCTAGATGAGTCTATGTTAAATTTCATCTTCATCCTACATTAGGATGAACAGATGCGATGGCGTCATATGGAGGGTAATGTCATCTTGCCCCATGATCGATCTGTGCTTGGGATGATATTCAAAAACCTTAAGAAGTTGGGCATAGCAGATCTTCATGAAGAGTACATTATGGATGGATATGATACTCAAAACTACTATCCCACTAAAATACAATGTAAGTGAGATAAACAGCAAGAGAAGCTCCACGATGCTATGAAGGGGAAACATTACACTAATCCCTTGTTCCTACTAGATCAAGAGAACAATGAGGATCCTCCCTTGGAAGGTTCTCAACATGAAGATTCTCCAACCCCTACTACTAATGGTGAGGGTGTGAACCTAACCCTACAATTGACTATTCATAAACTGGGTTTAGGAAAGAGTGATAGCCAAGGTTGGGACTTGGGCAAGCACCATAACAGCAAGGGATCCAAGGATGATGATTGTAATAAGCGTAAGAGTGGAGGCAGACACTGCAGTGGTGATGGCGTTCCACCTTCCTCTTCATCCTCTTCATCCAATTTTGAACATTCCTCTTCATCTAATAGTTCTCATGGAAGCTACCATTGAAACAACCATGATGAAGGTGATTGGTGAAATAACAATGATCATGAAGGCCACCAAAATTGAAGGGGTGGCCAAAAGCATCATTGACATCATCAACGCAGCAATGATGATGAACCTTTATTGGCAACTCGAAGTATGCTCAACATTGCAAAGGCAATAAGAATCCCAACTAGGCATATGAAGGATAGTTGGATCAAGTGCCTAGATATGAACAATATCCCAAGGGGGGATATAATTCTAATCAGCAAACATATCTACAAGCTTTTCAAGATGCTTGTGCCTTCCAGAACATATAGTATGAGTGGTAGAAACTCAAGCTTTTCCCAAGGACACTCATTAAGGAATATGAAAGTTGGTATCAGCCCTTAGAGCTAGAATCTATCCACAGATGGAGTACCATGTTAGAACTATTCAATGAAAAATACCAAATGTACTCCAGAGTGTCTAATTTGAGAAGGCAAATCCAAGGTTGAAAACAAGGAGTACATGAACCCCTGATGCTACCATGGGTTGATATTATTCACTCTTACACTGATGTCATAGCCATGGTTACTCTTAGAGGGAACAACTTCACCACATTATAGATGGGCTCAAGATCAAAACAAGAATAACCCTTGGGGTGTATGCCCAAGGAAGTTTTTTGAAATGAGAGCTCATCAGATCCAAAGGATAATAAAGTGGGTAGTAAAAGATGAAGGTGAGCTACAAAAAAGGGAAAGTGATGAAGAGTATAACAAGGATCCGCCTATCAAAAAATGAGAGGTCTAATTTTGTGATGAGAAGGAGTCACCACTTGATGAAGTGGTGAACAGAAAGACCTTGCCCATCCAAAAATTTGTTTCTAATATTTCATCCAAGGTTGACAAGTTATGGGACTCTTTGGATGAAAAATTTCAAACCACATTAAAGATTGCTAAAGAATCCAAAGAGCAAAATAGTAATTGTAATCTTAGGAGGCAAAAAGAAGCTAAATGTGCCTATCAAAGAGGTAAGGGCAAAGTTGCTATAGTAGAGGAAGTTGTGGAGTCTAACTCTGATGATAAAACTGAATGTGACATATGCCAATACAAACATCCAAAGGGATGTTGCCCTGTGGTGTCACACTTACAAGAGTCTATAATGTATGCACTAAATCCTTTCTTAGCACATAGGCAAGCTCCAAGATAATTTCCTTACCCTCAAGGTAGTCCCAGGAAATTCCACTAACAGCAACAAGCTTACTACCCAAGTGGAACTCCTCCACAACCTTATGAATGATACCAACAGTGTTACCAACCATAATCATGGGGAATGCCACCACCAAGGCAGCAATACCCTTATAGGCAACTAGAGCCATATGGCTACTATGCTTAGTAGCTCGTCTCCCCTAGAAGTTCTACAAGTCATGCATCATTCCAACATCACTATTACTCTCCAAAGTACCATCGAACACATTTACCATCTACTTAAGGGAAAAACCCATATTTGTATCCTTATCATCCTTCACATCCCTCTATACCTACACCTCCACCTTCAACCTATTTACCTCCTGCTCCATCTATGCAGGGTGAGATTCCTCCATAGCTACATCAATGAAATGCTACAAGGGTTGTACACTCACAACTAGTTTTTTAACCAAGTGGTCCAAATAATTGATCAAGGAAATGATCTTTCTTCTAGCCCAACAGTCCTCTCCAACCCTAACTACCTACTTTGGCTTATCGTTCTACATCTCCATCACCCTCATCCTCTACATCAAATATCTTTGAGTGCCCTTAAAACCAAGTTCCACCTAGGATCTGCATTGTAATGCTAACTCATGTTGTTTTTTACTAGATTAAGGCTGGCAATATTATTACAAAAAGATCCAATCCAGGAAGTCCACTCATCTATCTATAGATTGCTGGACAAGAGCCATGAAAGGCTCTTCTTGACTCTAGTTTCAGAGTTAACCTCATCTCCCATGATATGTACAAGGCCTAGAACCTACCACCTCTTATGAAGAGCAACATCCATCTAGAATTAGTAGATTAGTTGATTATTGTCCCTTTAGGATTAGTAGAGGACATTGTGACCACAGTTTGGGGGTGGTCCTATCCTATTGATTTTCTAGTAATCAAGGTGAACAATTGCAAAAGTGACTTCCCCATCATCATGGGAAGGGCTTGGTTAAGCATGGTTGACACAAAAATGGATATAAGAGACCTATCTCTAGAAATATCCAAGGAAAATGAGCTAGGCAAAATTGAGAAGAAGTGTATTCCATGCATTACGTATAGTGATAATGGGTACAATTGTGTGCAAAGGATTTGATCAATTAAGAGTACATACATTAAGGCATGAAATTAGTGTGCACAAGAAATTAACATTCAAAGGTGTCTATACACAGCAGCCATAAAGTAGGAGGACACCTAGTGGCTAATGGTTGATTTAGATAGTAGCACAATATGCATGGAGCCAATTAAGAGCCTAACATGTGCATATGTTGAAAGTTCAGTCCCAACTCTCTAATGAAGATGATGATACCTATTGGGAAGAGTTGGAAATCCCTAATCACTTCAAGTAAGAGCCCTTAGAGCTAAAGACTTTACTAGCCAATATGGAGTTTGCATTTTTAAAGAATGGTAAACCGGTCATCATTAATGCCGAACTTACTCCTGAATAAAAAGAAAAGTCGTTGCAAGTGGTGAATAAATGGTCAACAACCTTTGCATGGTCATATCCAAAGCTAACAGGAATTGATCCAAGGATATGCCATCATCACATCTACAGTGACCTAGCCATGAAGCTTGGAAGGTAGCCGCAGAGGCAGTTGAACCCCAAATTAAGGCAAATCATCAAGGAGGAGATAGAGCAACTCCTAAAGGTGGGGTTCATCTATCCAATCATGAATAGTGAATGGGTTAGCCCACTCGTAATTGTACCAAAGAAGGATGGTAAATGGCAGGTCCACACCAACTTTAGGTTGTTAAATATGGTAACATTTAAGGATCACTTTCCTTTGCCATTTGTGGATCAAGTATTAGACACCATATCTAGGCATTGTTATTATAGCTTTTTGGATGGTTATAGTGGCTATAACCAAATCCAAATTGCACTTGAAGATCAGGCCAAGATAACACTCATGAGTCCTTGGGAGACTTTTGCATATTGTAAGATGTCATTCGATCTATGCAATGCCCCTACAACATTTCAACACTTGGTCCTTAGTATCTTTCAATAGTAAATTAGTAGTGGTGTTGAAGTCTTCATGGATGACTTCTCTACCTATGGAGCTACCTTTGAGCAAGCCTTGGACCAACTTGAGCTAGTATTGAAGAGATGGGTAGAGACAAACCTACGGCTCAATTGGTAAAAGAGCCATCTCATGGTCCAAGAAGGCATTGTGCTAAGGCACCAAATTTTATAGAAAGGGATTGAGGTAGACCCAAGAAAGATAAGGGTCATCCAAGGAATAACATGTCAACTAGAGACTGTTAAAGATGTTCGATCATTCCTTGGACACATTGGTTACTACCAGTGAATTATTGACAATTTCTCTAAGGTTGCAAAGTCGTTGATAGAATTTACAAAGAAAGATGCATCTTTCATTTAGACCAAGGAATGTGAACATGCATTCCAACAATTAAAAGATAAACTCGTAGAAACACCAATACTACAAGCACCAAATTGGTCCAAACCATTTCATATCATAACAAGCACATCTAACTATGCTTTGAGAGTTGTGCTCACATAGATGGATGATAAGAAACATCCATATTATATCCATTGTGCGAGTCGAAGCATTGTGGGAGCATAGTTAAATTACATCACCATGGAGAAAGAATTAATGGTAGTGGTATATGCACTAGAAAAGTTTAGGCACTATGTGCTAGGTTACAAAGTGGTTGTGCATATAGATCACAGTGCAATTTGCTTCCTTATGAATAAGTCAACAGTGAGCCCTCATGTCATATGATGGCTTCTAATCTTGCAGGAATTCGATCTCACTATGGTAGATCAAAAAGGGACCAAGAATGTGATCACTAATCACCTTTCTCATTTAAGATGGGATAACAAAGAGGAGGAGAGCCTACTCTCTGATCAGTTTCCAGACAAACTCCTCTTTACTGGAGCAATAAGTGAATAAATTCCTAAAAAAGCACTATGGTATAATGGCATTCTCACATATCTTCTCACTCAAGAGATGCTACAAGACTTGGATTTTAGGAAAAAGAAACAATTTCTTCATTAGGTCAAATTCTTCATGGAAATCAATGGACACCTTTACAAGGTGTGTGTCGATGGCCTGATCCGTTGGCATGTCCTTGATGAAGATCAACTGCATGTTCTCCAAGATGCTCATGAAGGTCCTTGCAGAGGCCACTATGTAGGGAGATGCACAACCATAAACATCCTACTGGTAGGATACTATTGACCTACAATCTTTAGTGATGCCTACTAGTTCGTTAAGTCTTGTGAATGTTGTGAATGTGATGGGGGGATGACCGCTCACATGGAAGGTCCTCAATAGTGGATTCAACCATCGGAACCTTTCATCATATGGGGTGTTGACTTCATGGATCCCATCACACCCATGTCCAATGGAAAGGCATATATTTTAGTAGTGATGAGTGGCGAGGTACCCCTACACTCAACCATACGAATACGAGTGTGCACGTGCAATCCGGTCGAACTCCGCAGACTAAATGCCTTAACGCCACAAGAAACACTTGGGGTTAATCGTTCGTTGTCTTCCCAGGCTTGCTTGT
>MNCI01025002.1:366169-494480 GCA_015680685.1 Gnetum montanum
GATATCGCAGGGGAAGACGCGATATCGCAGCCCAATGCATGTCGCGTCTCATCAAGTAGCAATTGACTACTACAAAAAATGGGTAGAAGCAGCAGCCATTACTAATTGTACATCATCCACTGCTATCAAATTTATACAGAAAAATATCATGAATAGGCTTGGGATGCCACATTCACTAATTTTTTATAATGGAACTCATTTCACATGTGCCACATTTAGAAAATTAATGCAATGCTTGGGGGTAGAACATAAATTAACATCTTACCACCCCCAAGCCAACGATCAAGTAGAGGTAACCAACCGAGAGATTACAAAAATACTAATGTGGACCATTAGCAAATATAGGAAGGATTGGAGTACAAAACTTAACGATGCTGTCTAGGCTTATCGTTCAGCTTGGAAACTTCCTATTGGATATTCTCCCTATGAATTAGTGTATGAGAAACTTCCAACACTCCCAATTCAATCTAAACTTTGTACACTCTCAACCACCTATAATCTAAACCTCAACCTAAGTTTAACACAGAAGGAAAGATTGATCAATCTAAATGTGCTAGAAGAAAATTGCTTAGTGGCCGTATCCTTGAATGAGGTGAACAAGGTAATCAGCAAGCAACATCATGACCTTAGAATTAGGAAAGTAAAAATTCAACTAGGAGATAAGGTTCTTTATTGGAACCCCACACATGTACCCCAAAAGACAAAATTCCAATCATTGTGAAATGGACCTTATATAATTGATTAAAACTTTCCGTCTGGGGCCATGCTGATCTACAAACCTAATAGCCCAAACAAAAAGTAGTTGATCAACATCCAGCAAGTCAAACCTTTCCTAGAACCAAGATAGGACAATGTAAATACTGCCTCAACAAATGGACAACCACATTCTATTTTTTGGATCTCCTCCCTCCACCTCAGTCATGGGGAAGATGGCCATCTATGCTCACCATTTCCATGGCCTTTTAGTTTTTCTACCTTTTTTTTCACATTTTTCTATCTTAGTCTGATGTGTTGGGATTCTTTAATGGATTCTTTTAGGTTGGTCCTTAACTTGTCATGATCATTAAATTTACTATGGAACCCATGGACTCCTTAGTTGAGGTTATGCAAGGGCAAAAAGGGCATGAGCCTACTATGGGGAGGACCTACTTGCATAACTCGTGGTTTGCTTAGTTAAGGTTCTTTAACTTTGACATTGCTACAATCCTATCTTTTACATTTTTCATTGCGTAAACTACTCAGTACTCCTTAATCTTTCATTGCATTCATTCATTAAATCAAAATTTCTACATTTTTTCAAATTTATGAACTTCAACATCCTCTTCTCATGATTTCATACTATTCTTGGTCTTCTAAGCTTTCATTTAATTCCAATTTTATCAAAAAATTCCTTGTATTTTGAAAGTTTGACCAAAGCCAATGGTGGTCAATAACTGCATGAATGAGGCCTCATCAACATAGCCAACCACATCAACGAAGCCTCATCAACATAGTGCAAAAATACCATAGATATCGTCACATAGTTAGGAATTTTTTTGCAATTTTCTCATAACACACAGGGACTTTTTGCAATTTTTCAGAGTCCAAAACCTTCTAGAGCTCATAACTTCCCAACTATTTGTCCAAATCACTCCGTTTTTTTATCTTGCACTTACCAGAGGTAAGATCTTTATTGTGGGTGCCACAAACCTTAGGGTTTCCAATGAAAAATCAATGGAATTTTTTGGAAATTTTCCTAACTCCCCTAAAGGGTTAATAATATTAACCATATATAAACATCAACTTTATCCAAGTTAACCCTTCCAACAACCTCTGGGATGAATTATTCATAATAACACATAAAATAAATAATAATTGGATTAATTAAATCAGCCATAACCGCAACTTAGCCAAGTGTAACTATCCTCAAGAGTTAAGGTATCCCAATTGTTTTAAGGTTACACAAGGATTGCTAATCCATGGTTTTATTGTGATTACAGATGGCACCCAAACAAAAGCATCTGTAGGAAGGAGAACCTTCACAACCATGGGAGAAATGACCTAGATCTAGAAGGGGCTAGTAAGAACAAGGCCAAGAACTACCAGAGGTGATCCATGCAATGGGACCTCTTTGGGAGGAGCTTGAAGTGGAATCTATTTGACAGATTCCAGAGGAAGAAGTGCTTACAAAATAATCCCAATGAGAGGAAGCACTTGGACCCATGCCAAGGGTTAAGGTCACTTTGACTCAAGCCTACCTAGACATCATCAAGTCTTGAGAAATCCAAAGATTAGTTCTTCAAGAGATAAACTTTGGGCCATTTTTAGAGAAAGCTCCAAAGGATGTCAAGACACAATTGCAAGCTCTCCCATATGGCCAATCATCACGTCCAATGGGAAATGGTACATAGGAGAGATCTATCTCTTCTAAAGTAGATGAAGGTCAGGGTCCATTGTAAAAATCAAGGACATTCAAGTATCCTACTTGGTGGAAGCTATTGCACATGCACTATGGGTTGCCAAACATCAAAACACAGTTGGTAGAGATATCAACAAAAGGTGATCCTAAGGCAAAAAGGAAATGGACCTAACGATGCTACGGGGTGGACCATAAGGAGTATGATATGCTCACACTAATGGAGTGGATCTATTTTAAGATTGTGGCCTATCACCTCAATCCAATGGTGAGGCCAAGTAAGGTGACTACTTTCTCCACCTGAGCATGCACCACTCTAAGCAGAAAATTTTTTGTTAAGCTTCCACAACTAAGGATAAGAGAACGAACATGGAAGGAAGATCCTATCCTTTTAGTGCCACATTAGAAAACTTTGCAAAAGGACAGGCATTTTTCGCTATTCTAATACTCTTAGGCATGCTCCCTTGGCCTCATGGGTAGAAATCATGAAATATAAGATGTCAATGAGCACTCAATGAGAGGAGCTACTGCCAGCACCACCCACTTAAGAGACAACACCAAAGGCCCATACAATCCTTGAGCATCTACATCAAATTCGAGAATAGCTCTTGAGTGAACAAAATCAACAAGTAAAAATGAGTGGAGAGGATCCATCTGTGTATTGACCAATGATGAGTCACCTTAATGAGGTGGCCTAAACAGTTAGCCAGATGGAGAGGGGTGGTCCCATTTTCTCTGTCCAAAGAATGTAGCCACCTTCAAGGTCTAATCCCAATGCTCAAGAGGTGACGGTGTCACTAGTAACACACCATCTATTCCAAGAAATCTCTGGGAATGCCACCACTTTCTTGGTACTGTTAGAGGAAAGTAAAGAGGTAATTATCTTGGTGATGTAGCACCAAGGGTAAGATACAGTAACAAAAGTGATTGTTAACCATGTAGCAGAAGCATTGAATGCACTCATAGTGTCTGTACTAGATGTATCTGCACTTCAAGATGTGCAAACATCCACAGGCATAGTCAACAGAAAATTGAACACAACCCAACATAAATAGTTGCTAGAGTGACTGGTAGGAATTGGGCAACTGACTTTGAACATCTTTAATCTCCCAGAGAACATCACAACAACCTAGCTGGAGTTGCTAAATGCAACAGTGATGAAGTGTCATTGAGTCCTGCGTCAATGGGGCCACATATACGCGGCTACGTTGACGTGGGCCCATCGATGTAGCCTGCCATGTTGACGCGGGCCCGTCAACGTGGCCTTCCTACGTCGACATGGCCCCATTTACACAGCCGTCCATCTCGGCCTATAAATAAGAGGGCCTTCCACCTCATTTAGGCATATTTCAGTTAGTTGTAGCGAAGCTCTTACAGTTTGTTCCCGTAAGAGATAGAATATTTTCCAAGTGCATGCAGCAGGTGTAAGAAAAGTGATCAGCTCTTTATTCAAGCGTTGATGTATCTAAGCCCATTGGCATGACGGCAATAAAGATGAACTATTCAAGCATTCCTTACAGCATTTGGACTTAGCTATTTTATGCATTTAGTAGTTTAATATATCTATGCTTTGTTAGTTACATGTTAATCACTTAAGTTTCTTTTATTATTATTTTAATCACTATTCTTCATTCGTAGTTTGTAAAGGCCATAAGTACGACCATCTCGAACATAAATCAAACACTTAGTAAACCCAATGATGCTTAACGTCTGGTAGCCCAGAAGTGTTAGGAGATGCTCAAAACGTGCTCGGAAGATGGGACCGGATACTTATGCTAGAAATAGTTAGAATATAAGTTAGGATAATTAAAGATTAGATAATAGTTTATTCCTTACCTCTCATACCTTAAATTAGCCACCAAAAGATATGCAAAAAGCTATAAAAATCATTAACCTTAGTCTCACTTAACCATCGTAAACGGAACATCACAAGTGAGGTTAGGAAGACAGTGACCGTTCTAACCTAGAGTTTCACTGGTTAGAGTCTGATGTATGTTAAGTACTTACAGTCTATGGAATTCGACCGGGTCACATGTGAACGCTCGTGATTTGTATGGTTGGGCGTAGGGGTACCTAGTCGTTCATCAAAGGGGTAGATGCATTATTTTGAAGGGGTAACTAGAAATAGCCCAAGAGCAAAATCAATGCTTAGCCATAGAGGTTTCTAAACTTCATGCCTGACTTGTAGAATAAGCAATCCTTAGCCTGACAATGACAAGAGATGAAGTTATCAAACAACGTCAAGAACTATTTTAAAAGGTTGAGGAGGAAGCAGTAATGATCATCTTCAAATAGTTCGTAGTAGAAGTTGAAATATATTCCATCAAAAAGGACTTGAGTTAGATGCGTTAAGAGAATGAAGCATTGACCATGCAAAATCATCACCTATGAAATGTTGATGCTCAAAGAGATCAAATGCAAGAATTCATTCATCAACAACAAGAACAACTTGCCAAAGTCAACACTAAATTGAGGAAATTGGCCATGAAGAACTGCAATTTTTCAATGGAGGAGGTATGCACCTTGTGACAAAAGTTTGTCATCGAGATTACTGCCTAGAAGAATGAAGCCCTCAAATTTGAGAAAGTAACGAATCACTACAATGACTAGGTTGGCTGCAAAAGGAAATTAATGAAAAAAAATCCAAATGGAAAAGGCGAAAGTGAATGAAGCCCTCCAACAACTCCAACAAGGAAGAGAGATGTGGCAACCCATCATTGATGGGATTGATGCCTACAATAATGTAGAGATCTATTTGAAAGAGTTGCAAATTGAGGAAATGACAGAGTACATGGAATTGGCCAATCTCTGTTACACAAACCTAGTAATGTTGATAGCCAAATGGCCATGGTCAAACTTGGAGAAACAAGTGGCTCGCTCGTATCTGCTATACAAGGTTGAGTTTAAGCATCATAAAAGCACCAACTAGAAGCTTGAGACTGCTAGCATTGAACTTGAAGTTCTCAAAGGATGATTCAGAGATCAATGATCTATCGCTGAGAACATAGCTAGACGAATGAATGACTACCAAGAGCTAAAAAACATAGTGAGAGCATTTGACATTAAATGCAAATAGTTTGTTGCCTAGTTTGTCAATGCCAAGGAGTTATTTCAAGCAATCCCATGTCCTTAGGATGTGCCTGTTCCAACCCACATTGAGAAAGCTGCATGGATGGTGCATGATCTTAGGAGTAAGGAGGAGAAAATGAGAGCACTATTGGATGCTTTCCACCTTTCACCTAAAGTCGCAGTAGTAGCAAGATAATCGCAAGCACCTCAACCATCTCCAGTGTGTAAAGCTAGTGAAGGTCCCTCGGAGCCTCAGGAACCACCACCACCAGGGACCATTTGAATTCCAATAAGCTTTACACCATCAAGGAACATGTTGTCCAATTTTTTTGAGGAGTTGAATCATGGTGTTCAAGTTTGTGTTCTAAACACCTTCATTTTTTGGAATGTGTTGATTCGTACACCTAGGCACTCCATTTTTTGTCAAGTCAGTCAATTTGTTTTATTGAAGAAAAGTTAGTCAATAATCCCATACCTTCCCAATTTTGTAAAGGAACTTGAGGATGAGTTTTCATTCAATTGTGGGGGTATGATGAGTTATTGTTGGTTAGCTACATTGACAAGGCCTCATCGACAAGGCCCTGTCAATGCATCTTATCCTACATCGACGAGGCCCAGTCGATGTAATGTCTATCCATTGCCTATAAATACACACATACTAGCTACATTTATAGCAATGTAGATTTCAGTAGCAGCAAAACTCTTGCATTTTTTCCATTTGAAAGTTAGAATTTTTTTCCTGAGTGCCTACAGCAGGAGTCATTGAGTGTATGGATCTTTATTCTAGTATTGTTGTACCTAAGCATGATAGTGTATGCGGCAATAGAGATGAGATTTTTGATAAACCTTACAGCACTTTAGATAAATTACCTATTTTATTTATGCATTTACCATTTTAAATTATTCATTAAATGTCTTCAATTAATTATCAATTATTTTCCAGTTACTATGTTAGATAAGTAATTAAGCTAGATAGATTACACACATAAGTATAACCGCTTCAAGCATAACATGTATTTGCTTGGTAATCCCAGCAATGTTATTGTTTAGTACATCTAGTAGCATAGTGCTTGGTCACCCAATAGCGAATTCATGGGTTTAGGATGTGTATGGAAAGTGGGATCAGATTCTTATGTTAGGATTAGTTAATTAGTTAATTTAGATTAGTTAATCAAATCCTTTTTTATCTACATTTCAAGCATCCAAGTATAAAACATAAAAATGATAAAAATTAAATACCTTAGTTACACTTAACCATACCAAAAAATGTTACAAGTGTAATTAGGAAGAAAAAAATTGACCTTAAGGCTAGGTTCACTTCCTAAAGGGCTAGTGCACTAGAAATGATAAAGTCCATGGAATTTAACTGGATCATACGTGAATGCTTTGTGATTCATATGGTTGGGCGTAAGGGTACATTGTTGCTTATCAATTATTGTAGACAATTCATGCAGGTCTCATGGGGTTAAAACTGGGGCTAAGAACTATTTTTTATGGAGGTGACATAGACAAGATGATCAATGATTAAGGTTGATTTTCCATCAATATTACCTTCTAAAGTTGAAAAATTTTTAGGATCACCAAAAATAAGGTTCATATGCTAGGTTAGGAGCCAAAATGATCCTTGGAGGCCTCTAGGATATAGAAATATGTCTTGTGACATTTTTTTTTTAAGAAGTTTTGGATACTTGAACTTGAATGGAATAATGTCATATCATACTTGCCTTAATCATTGTGAAACTAAAAAAGTGGATACAACAACATCATTAAGAAAATCAAGTGTTCTTGATAACGCTTGAATAGATCAATCAAATTTGTAACTACAATATCCCATCTATGTCTAATGTGATCTAATATAGGACATTATATGAAAATGTGGTATTCATCTTCAATGTTATTTATATTACACTATTGACATATTATTCATTCTTCATGAGGAATTTTGAGCAATCTATATGCTTGAACTCTCAGGTGATAAGATCTAATTTATGTTATACTAATTGTGCATTATAAATGATGAGGAATAGTAGCAAATAAATATTTTACCTTTGAATTGAGGCTTCCCTTGATACTATTCAAATATAAATATATTTTTCTCCCTCTTACATTTTTCTTAAAGTTTTTGAAATACTACTTATTTTACCAAATTGCTAACTTGATTAGGATGAGAATAGAAAGTATAATCTTGAATATTCCATTTACTAAGTTATAGAACACCCTCATAAAACCATCTAATAAAGCATGTTTCATTTGCTTCGACATCGAATACTTAACATCAAAGCCTCGATGTCGGGTATCAATTATCAAAGCCTAGATGCAACATTAAGGGGTATATGCCAACCTATAAATATAGAACTTGGGCTCACAAGTTTCAATAGTTTTACATCAGTTTTTCATAGTTTTATCAATAGAGTAGCTGAATTCTTGCATTTTTATTTCATAATCTTAGAGAACAATCAGTGAGTACCCACAGAGTGGATCTGAGTTAGTTGTACAAAGTCTTATTTGATTGGCAATGTACCTGGACATATTCCATAAGCAGCAATAAGATCAAGATTGATTCCTATTCATTACAGCACTTTGACTTAGATTATATTTACTTTCCATGCAATTTACTTTTCATGTTCGTAGTTAATATTTACATTTTCATGCATGTTAATTAATTAAGCACATAAGTACGATAGCTTCGAGCATGTATATGACTCTTGGTAATCCCAACAACACTTAACGTTTAGTAACCTAGCAACGTTATATGTGTTTAGGATGTGCATGGAAAGTGGGATCAGATACTTATGTTAGGGTAGTTGATTATTAATTAGCAAGTAGATTAGTTGAATTGATTATAAATTAAGTTTCAACCTATTGTTAATCATAGAATAATAAAATATAAAATAATAAAAATCATATGCCTCACTCTAAACTAAACCATACGTGACAAAGCTACCACTAGTCCAAGTGGGAAGATAGCGAACTGTGATCAAGGCATAGAAATCTCGATGCCACAACTAGTCCCATCCATACAATTCAACTAGATCATGTGTGAACACTTGTGATTCGTATGGCTGGACGTAGGGGTACCTTGCTGCTCATCATTGGCGCTGTCGTCGGGGATGATGCTAGTTATCTAGATTAGTTATATTATACACGATCGTTGTAAAGGTATTAATGATCTATCTCTTAGAAAACATTAATATTTTAAGTCACACACATTATCAAACAAAACCATGTCTTCTTCACACAGGATCCATAATGCATCATATGATGAGAACACTCGTAGGAGAAATGATAAGATATATACTAAAGAGAATCAAAGTGAACAACCTCAAGCAGGGATTTCCTATGCTTATTTAGACCCTTACTACACTCAAAGACTACATTCAACTGGTGCAGACATTTGTAGAGGAAATGGAGAAAGTCCTAGAACAAGGAGGGCTTCAAGGCCTAGGACCTCCTCTAAACATAGACAAGATAAATCAAGGGACCATAGGAAGAACTATAGAAGCCATGGCGATTCTTCTAGCTTCTCATCTTTCTCTTCCTCTTCAATGTCTAGTTCTAACAAAGATGAATGCAGGTATAGAGATAAAGCTCCACTACAGGGTTAAGATAAAGATAGTAATTGAACCCAAGGGAAAAATCAAAGACATCACAATGAGCATAGACAAGATCATCATAATCAAACAAATAGAAATAAAAATTTTCATCAGAACATGTCTGATGATGATGAATCCTTATTGGCCACTAAGAGCCTGATGCCTACCTAGGCTTGATATTAATAATATTCCTAAGTTTGTGGGAGGCTATGATTCTGATCCACAACATCATCTATAAGCCTTTTATGATGCTTGTGCCTTATACAACATTGAAAGTGGGTGGAAAAAGCTTAAGCTCTTTCCTAGGACACTAATCAACGAAGCTAAAAGTTGGTATAGACTGTTGAAACCAAGTTCCATTCACCAGTGGTCCATAATGCTAAAACGTTTCAATGAAAAATATGAAACCTATGCGAGAGTGTCCAATCTAAGAAAAGAAATCCAAGAGTGAAAGCTAGAAAATCATGAACCCTTGGAAGTGGCCTTGAAAAGATACTATTCACTACTCCATAGATGCCCAAGGCATGGTTTCTCTGAGGAAAGGTAACTTTTCCACATCATAGATGGGCTTCATAATGAAATAAGGGAGACATTTGGGATGTGTTTTCTAGGTCAATTATATGAGCTACAAATCCATCAGATCAAAGAGTTAATCAAGCATGTGGCAAAAGAAGAAGGACAGCTATGTAGATGAGAGAATGTAGAGGAAAATAACTAGGACCCAACTCTACAAAAGAAAAGCATCCATATCTATGATAAGGAAAAGGAGGCAACTCTCGATGAGATGATTTTACAACGGACCTTGCCAATACAAAATTATATCGTTAAGATTAAAGAAAAGTTAGATAAGATGTTGAAATCAATGAATAAGAAAGGTAAAACTTGTGAAGAAATCATAGACAAAATAAATGAAGTAATCACAACAGAAGGAGGAAAAAGAACCAAGAAATAGCTAGGAACACTTTTTGGCAAGAAGGGGAAATGACCGTAGAAGAAGAGGTTATAGACTCAACCATTGAAGAGGATGGTGGATGTGACATTTGCCTATATGACCATCCAAAGGGCCATTGCCTAGTATTGTTACATCTACATGAGTATTGGGCAGGGGCATTAAATTCAAAGTTTGTATAGAAGTACATGCCCAAGAGATTTCCTCTTCCATGTAGTAATTTTAGACAACACCAAAACCAACCATACTATCCTAGGGGGACTTATTACTAGCCTCAACACTAGCATCAACTAGAGTGGCAACAACCATAGTCGTGGGAGAGGCCACCACCAAACCAGCCGTACCCTTATTGCCAACCAAACCCATATGGATATTATGTTCAACAATTTGTTTCCCAAACTAGTTCTACTCCCTCTACCTCAAATCACTACTACCACTTTCCCAAATATCAACATCCTGCAACATCTTATATGAGGTCACCAACTCACACCTCTCATCCTTTGGCATATCCTCAATATTCTCATACCCACATGCCACCGCTAGCAACACAAGAAGGTTTGACACCACAATATCAACAAATAGATGCCACTCCTGCTATGAATGTGCATAGACATTCTGATACCAGTGGGCCTCAACTGCAACAGAGGAAACGTCCCTTCTGAAGGAAAGGCCATAAGCCGAAGCAAATCATGCATGGACCCACAACATCATCTAAGCTAGCATAATGCCAATCTAGTGCAATGCCTTCCTTTTCACAACCAACGTCCTCTAACCCTACGCAAAAGCCAACAATCATTACCACTCCAACACAAGACATAACAATGAACCTATCGTTGTGGAAAGACAGCAGAATCCATGCATCACTGCTAATTGTAAAGGGTGCAACTGTGGGCCAAAAATTCAAAATATTAACACAACCCACAACAAAGCTAAGGAACAAGTGTATGAACAAAGACCAATCTATGTAGTAGCCACTAAATTAGAAGACACCCAGTGGCTTGAAAATGAGAGTTTAAGATTGTTTCAAAAATTCTTGAAGACAATGAATCTGCTTATTAATTCTACACTTAAGAAAATGGACCAAATAAAGGACTTAGATGCATATATCTTACAACAATAATAAGCATTTTTTACCTACTTTTTGTTTTACAAATTTTTATCATTTTCCTAGTTCTTCCAAAATTTTCTGATTCTTCAATATTTTGCAAATATCCTCAATAAGCTAAAGGAAGCATGCATGTAAAACAATAATCCATGAGAATTTAGAAATATTTTATATCATAATATTTATTACCAAAATTGGAATTATTTATCCTTATCATCATGAAATTATAGTGACTTGACTAAAATTGTTATGAAATACATCAAATTTTGTAAATTTACAACTTGGATAATTTTCAATACAATAGATGAACTAAGATTCAAATCAATTTAAGATTATCTTTGCCAAATTATATTATACATATATAAATAATCTAGTAAGGTTATATCTTTTTTATTTGAGTTATCAAAATATTTTTTTCCCAAACGTTTGTTGACCCTTCTTGGTGTCATTAAGCTTTTTCTTGCTTAAACATTCAAATCCCTAAAAGTATAAACAAACATGACACTTCTAATATATTTACATTTAATCCACCAAGAGATTTTTAAAATTAGTAAGGAAACACCATTTTAAGATTAGAAAATCAAGGTAAGTATAGATTTCCTTTACTTAGTAAGGATCATTAACCAAAAGGATTTATAGGGAAACTATAAGTATTAGATAATGATAACATGTATGATCCCTTTGAACTTTCTTTCTTAGATTAGATAAACAAACCAAGCTTAATAAACCTTTCCATCTAATCGTTTAATCACAACCTCAAAATAAGCTAACTTATATAACCAAAGATGAAAAGCTAAGCAACGAATCCTAACTAAGAAAATACTAGTTGTCTACCTAGTTTGACTACATCATTTAATATAAGTGTGCTTTTTCGATTACCCTAGATTAGTCATTTTCAAAAATAACTTATTTTGGTTTATCAAAATGATAAAAAATTAATTGGCATCCAAACATACATGGAAAACATCCTTGAGGACTTACATCCAATTCAATATGCATTAAAACACCCAATATAATTGGCATCACATCTAGCAAAACTCAACCATCATGGAGAATCATAATCTTGTATGACAAAGTGTATGATATCCTTGAGTTATAATGTATTAAGGGAGAATCCAAAAATATGTATAATGTTCATAACTTAAAATGTACTTGCAAGGATCTTAGTTAATGAAAAATAACACCATGTATATCTATTGGTGACTACATTGGACATAGTCACCAAACCTTTAGAAATTTGAGTTTAGGTGCTTGGTGGTCTTTGGTAATACCAAGGCCCAAATATCTTCAAATATTTTAGCTAGTTTTATTAATTCTATGCAATTATTACTATGAAAAGAAGCTTCTCTATTCATTATAATCTTAAGTTTTGAACTATGAAAATTTAAAGGATTATGAACTTTTATTTCTATTTGCAATATCTAAGCTACTCTATCATGATAAAAAGTAACTTTTTTGCATAAATCTAGCTTAGATAACTCTATCTATCAAGTCGATAAATAAACTCTTATGCATATAATGTTGAAGGAAATGAAAATATATTATGCATAATCAATGCATGATACAATAAAAAATAGGAAGATGCCATGGGTAATTAAAAAAAGATTTAACTTTCAAGAGCTCTAATGGTAGAAATAATTTTCCATTCCTATTTCTAAGCATCTACACATAACATAGGTTAGCTTAATCAAATAACTAGAAAATCATGTTTATCATCCAACTATTATTTTTTCTTGAGTTGTTACAATAAAAATAATAGAGAAGCAATTTTTTAAAAGATAGAATAAAAATTTTGATAGAAGCTAATCATTTTTAGACTATTTAATAACTATATCTACAATACTAGCTACATTTAGAAGGCTTAAAGATATAACTAGATGTAACTAAAAATTGATTAACCCTAAGTGAATTACACCAAAATCAACTAATTTCTAGTCCCACCTATTATACTCAACATTATAAGACACTTGAAATGAAGCAAAAAGCTATATTAAAAGAAAGAACTCACATGTTCAAATACAATTCTTATTAGTATCATCCAGTCTTCTAGTCCTCAAAAGCTAATTTGAAAATGAACTCTAGAATTCTTATAAATTTAGGCTCTAAGTTAGTTACAATAGTTTCAAAGAAAATAGTTCTAGAATTAATATAAAAAATGGTTAGCTTTTCATTAGGAAGACAATTTCCTAATTGATTCATCACAAGAATTAATAGCTTCTTGAAACTAAGTCAAATTGATGTATATTAGTAGTTGTTTATTAAATTCCATTTTTTGATAAAGCTTACCAAACTTAAAAATTTCTTGTGATGCCTTGCTCCAAGAATTTCTAGCTAGATCTCTAATTTGCAATATGATGCTCTCAGCATTTAGCTCTATGATACATAACTCTATTAATGTTGTAACTATTTTTAATAACTTCTTTTCATGCTCAAGAATCTTAACTACTTTGGCTTCAAAAATAGTTTTAGCTATGATAGCCCCCCTAATTGATAAAACAAAAATCATCATGATTATATCCAAAACTTTAGCTTGAATTAGTAACAACTTTCTTCTTAACTATGTTGCTCTATCACTCAAATTATATCCTCTATCTAGAACTTTATTATAGGTTGATCTTTAAGCTTTTACATTATTTAGAATAATTTAAATAGCCAAAAACATATATAGCTAATTTTTGAGCTCTTAAATTAAGTCAACAAACTTAGGATCTTGCAAAAATGTTAGGTTTAGTTCAACATTTTCTCTTACCTCTCCAAGCTCTTTTTGTACTAATTAACTTCTTAGCTAACTCTAATTTGCTACTCTTTATCCTAAATGATGAATTCTTTTAGGCCTTTCTCAATCTTAAGCACTTCATTCTTCTTTCTCATCTTTACATCTTCTTACTTGAGGTGATTATTTTCCACTTCTCTTCTTTCTAAGAAGCCTTTTAGCATAGTAATGTTGTAGCTAGTAACTTGGTCCATATCCTAGATTAGGGTCGATAGGATGTTGATGAAGTGTCATGGTTGGCTATGTTGATGGGATGCTATCAACGCAACCTTGTCGACAGGATGCCATCAATGTAGGATTTGACCTATTGACGAAGCTTCCTATTTCACCTATAAATACATGCTCACCAGTTGCATTTATGGCATAAGTCTCATAGTTTTAGTGAAGCTCTAACATTTTTTTCACTTGAAAGTTAGAATATTTTCTAAGTGTCCACAATAGGAGTCAAAGAGTGTACAAATCTTTATTTAAGCACTTTTGTACTTGAGCACTGCAATGTTTGCAACAATAAAGATGAGCTTTCTAATAAACCTTGTAGCACTTTGAAATAGATTAATAATTTCTTTTATGTATTTAATATTTTGAGAAATTTCCTTTAATGCTTTAATTAATTAAAATAGTTAAATTAATCTAACTTAACCTAAATTAAAATAGATTAAATAATAATTAATTAAGCACATAAGTATGACTACTTTGAGTATACACTTGTAACTTGGTAATCCTAGTAATGCTTAACGTTTGGTAACCCAGTAGCGTTAAATGTGTTCAAGATGTGTACAACAAGTGGGAACAGATGCTTATGTTACGATTAGTTAAGTGCTAGCTAGTTAGATTAAATTAGTAATTAAGTATGTTTATTCATTATTCTTTATTTTTAGGTGACTTAGAACATAAAACATAAAAATGATAAAAATCATATGCCTTAGTTGCACCTAACCATACCTTTACATTTCACATGTACTTGGGAAGACAACGATTGCAATGATTAGTTTCACTTCCTAGAGATTAGTGTTCTTAGAAGGTTATAAGTCGACAAAATTCATCCAAATCACACATGAACACTTAATGATTTGTATGGTTTGACGTAGGGTCTACTCACTGCTCATCTTTGGCACTATTGCTAAGGAATTGTAGTTGGATATGTGTGCTATCTAGGACTTAGTAAAAATTATTTAAGATCATTGGAATGAACCCTAAATTTGCAATCATTTGAAAAATAAAAAATAATAATCATAGTTAAAGCACATTGAATTTTTCTTCTAATCCAAAATGTTTTCCTCCCACAGGCATGATGAATCAAAATTGCTAGTGCCCTAAGAATTCAAAGTGGTGTACACTCATCCATATGAGTTTGTACCCTAATTTCACCATCATCCTACATTAGGATGAATAGTTGTCATGGATGGAAAGACATGAAGGACAACGTTGTGTTATTGCCCTACTAATATGTTCCTGGGATGTTGCTTCAAACTCTTAAGAGGTTAGGCATCCAAGATCTTCATGAAGAATATGTTATGCAAGACCATAACTATCAAGACTACCATCCCACTAAAACACAACACAAAAGAGATCAACACCAGCAGAAGCACCATGAAGCTACGAAGGGGAAATAGTTCACTAACCCCTTATTCTTGCTAAACCAAAACAATAATGAGGATCCTTTCTCTAGGGGTTCTTAACATGAAGATTCTCCACCCCCTGACTCCGTTGAAGGGGGCTTGAACCTGAACTTATAGTCCACTATCAACAATCCGAGTTCATGCAAAAGTGGAAGTCAACGTAGGGGCTCAAGCAAGCATCATGATGATGACAAACATGATGATCGTGGCCATGACAAGTGGAGAGAATGTGGTAGACACCATGGTGGTGGCAATCCTCCTCCTTCTTCATCCTCTTCATCTGCATCTTCTTCTTCCTCCTTTAAATCTAATTGAAACTATAGAGGACGAAACCATGATGGAGGTGAATGATGGGATAATAATGATCATAGGCCCCACCATGAATGAAGCGGTAGTAGAGGATATCATAGGCATCTTCAAAATCATGATGATGATGAACCTTTGCTTGCAACTCAAAGCATGCTAAACATAACAAAGGTAGTCAAAATTCCAACCAAGCATGTGAAAGATAGTAGAATCAAGAGGTTGGATATGAACAATATCCCCAAATTTGAAAGGGGATATAACTTAGATCCATAGATCCATTGTTAAGCCTTTCACTATGCTTGTGCCTTGCAGAACATAGAGAATAATTCATAAAAAATTAAGCTATTTCTTAGCTGATGGGTCGTGGTTGGCTGCATTGATGAGGCGTCATCAACATGACCTTGTTGATTGGGCCTTGCTGATGAGGCCCCATCAACACAGGGTCCATTTTTTGCTATAAATACACACTCATCAGCTACATTTGTGGCATCAGATTGATAGTAGTAGAAGAGCTCTTGTAGTTTGTTCATTTGAAACTTAGAATATTTCTCTTGAGTGCCTATAGTAGGAGTCATTAAGTGTACAAATCTTTATTCGAGCATAGTTATACCTGAGCACAATAGTATGTGCAGCGATAAAGATGAACTTCTTGATAAACCTTGCAGCATTCTGGATAGTATAAATGTTTCATTTATGCATTTAATATTCTCAATTATTTATTCAATGTTTCTAGCAATTAAGTTAATGAGGTAATTAAGCAAGATAAGCTAGATAGATTAAATACATAACTATGACCACTTCAAGCGTAACACTTGTTCACTTGGTAATCCCAATAGTGTTATTATTTGATACACCCAATGGCGTAGTGCTTGGTAATCTAACACTAGATACGTGGATTTAGGACATGTACGGAAAGTGGGACCAGATGCTTATGTTAGGACTAGTTAGAGATCAATTAATCAGTTAATTTATATTACTCATTAAATTACTTTATCTCTTTCTTCAAAGCACCAAAGAACATAAAATATAAAATGATAAAAATCATATGCCTTGATTTCACTTAACGATACCTTTGTACTTTACAAGTGTAATTAGGAAGATAACGAATGACCTTAGGACAAGGTTCACTACCTAGAAGACTTGTGCACTAGAAACTATAAAGTCTATGGAATTTGACTAGATCTCGTGTGAATGCTTTGTGATTCATATGGTTGGGCGTAAGGGTACTTTGCTGCTCATCATTGGCACCATTAATGGGGACTTTTCTTGTTGAAACATGTGCTATCTAGGATTAGTGATGAGCGGCGAGGTACCCTTATGCTCAACCATATGAATACGAGCATTATGTGCAATCCGGTTGAACTCCAAGGACTAAGTACTTATGCACCTTCACAGAACAAAGATGGGTTAGGCGATCGTTGTCTTCCAAAGCTTACTAGTATGGCACGATTGTATGGTTAAGTAAACTTGAGGTATATGATTTTTATGCTTTTTATGTTTTATGTCCTAGTGCTAAATAGGGAAGAAGTAAATTAATTAAATAACTAATTTAAATTAACTAAATAGCTAGGTCCTAACTAGTCCTAACACCAGCATCCATTCCCACTTCCCATACACATCCTAAACCAATGCAACACTATTGGGATTACTAAACGCTAATCATTATTGGATTACCAAGTGTTCCACGCATGCTCGAAGTGGTCGTACTGAGTGTGCTTACTTGTGAAAATTAAGAAATCAATAAAAGAAAAATTAATTAACTAATGAGAGCATTAAAGAACTATAAATAGCATTAAGGATGAGAGATAAGCTATGCTGAATGCTGCAAGGTTTATCACAAAGTTTGTCTTTATTTCCAGACACAAGGTGTGATCAGGTACACAATGCTCACCTAAATATCCATTCACTTTATGACTCCTACTATAGACACTTAGAAATAATTCTAACTCTGAGAGGGAGAAACTGCAAGAGTTTGGGTAAGGAACAAAGAACTAACTACCAAACCAAGTGCACTTGCCTCTTATTTATAGGTAATGAGACAAGTCCTGATATCATATGTCCAATATCGCTTGGCAGGATCTAATATCGTAGCCCCGATATCGCGACTCATCATGCCCCCATGACTGAATGAAAACTCATCCTCGAGTTCCTTACAAAATCTTGTGAAGGTATGGGATTATTGACTGAATGACAACTAATGATGACATGGGATGATAGGCTCAAAGTGCCCGGGGAACAAATCAACAAATATATTACAACATTGGTGTTCATGCCCATTGTGGCAAATACTATACATAGATGACATCCAGACCTTCATTCAACAACTTGAAGAGAGAGAGAGAGAGAGAATGAGGCACGTTGCTGCCGATGTCGAAATTGTGCACACCATTGTTCATCCATAGCCACATGTCCAAACTTGTTCCTTGCATAAATACTTCAGCTCTAGTCCATCCTGAGTGCTCCCTCATATCATAGTCCATTATTCGTGTAATCGCCATCTACACATACAACACACTCACAAATTAGCAAGGGTAGATAAAACCTAATGCAGCTGATACCTTACCTTGACATAAAGCACATTGGCTAGGTTGTGGGTATGGTAGATACTAGGTTAGAGGTTTATGACTAATAACTACCTAAGGTATAGGGGTAAGATAATTATGGAATGGAAAAATTTGTGACAAGGCCCCCACGACTAAGAGTGATCCTCTGGTAGCAATAGGGTGGAAATCTTTAAAGAATAAGAAGGATAAGAGAAATAAGAACAATGAAGCCAATAAAATAAAAGCAAAAATAGATGTCATTGATGGGGTGAATGAGAAATAGTTGATTGCAAGAAATGTTAAAGGGAAAGAGCTTAACAATTACATCAAAAAGGAATGCCAGTCGATCTACCCCACAGTAGGCTCATGCCCTGAATGCCCTGATAAACCTACAACCAAAGAGTCTGTAGGCTCTCAGAATGACATATGGAAATAAAGGTTAAGAACTTACCCACAAGAGTTTTACCGAAGACTAACAATGCATCAACCAAGATATAGACTCATCATAAAACTAGCAATGAGGTGGAATGTGGAAAGTAATACAGAAAGAGAAGAGAGAATGGGATGGAGTCCCAAAATTAAGGTGGTGTAAAGTCCCTTGTGTAATATTTGGTTAAGGTAACTTAATAAAATTTTGTCCAAATACAGATTCAACTATCCACATCCAATGACCTCGCATCAACACACTTCACCAACCCATCCTCCCAAAGTAACAAGAATGCATCCACAAAGTCACCACCATTCCAACAAGAGAAAGATAGAGCAGCAGGAAGTGACAAAGGGCCTTAGTTAGAGGGAACCTTCAGGCATGGGTAACATGTCTTTCCAGTGCCATAACTAGTGCTTGTAGCCCATGTTTCTTTATTATGTCTAAGGGGTGTGCTTTGAATTCTCACCAATTTTTTTTTTTTTTTGTGAGAATCACACCATACAAAGACTTATTTGATTTAGTCAACTTCCTGATATATTAGTCGATAGCGGAATGGCAAAGGACTTTATGAAAAAAATCCAAGTACCCTAAAGAATAACTAGAAAAAATGCATGGAATCCCCTTCAGGTCACATCCTTTTCCATCCATTTGAATCTTTCCTTGGTTCGAAGAGTACTAAGGCACTGATTCATTAATAAGTTTTCTTAGAAAAGGGACAATACATTTCCAAAATAAGGGAGACCATAGAGTTGCATGGATCATTGGGTGATGTGGACTCATTACATGTTTTATCAAAAGAAACCATATCTTAGCATCAACATTGAAAGTCAAAGGTAAAAACCAAACATTAGCAATCAACACTTATTGTCATATAACCCACCATCGTGAGCACTTATTATGTGACGAATAAGAATAAATCAAATAAAGAAATAGTAAAAATGTTAATGATGGTGTAAAAAAAAATAAGTAAAGATGAAAAATGTGTAAAACAAAAAAGGCAAAGGAACTGAGGGCTTAGATTGGTTAGCACTGGTAGCCATCTCCCCCACGACTGAATTGGAAGGAGGAGATTTGAAATAATGAGCAAGGTTGTTCACCAACAGAGGTAGTATTAGTACTAGCTGTTTTAGGCTCATGGAAGGGTTTGGTTTGCTAGATGTTAACCAATAACTTCTTATTCGGGATTTTAGGTTTGTAGATCATCATGGCCCCTGAAGAAAAAGTTTCATGAATGATATAAGGTCCTTTCCACAGCATTTGAAATTTAGTTCGTTGTGGTACATGTGTGGGATTCCAATAAAGAACCTTATCTCCTGGTTGGTATTTGACTTTTCTAATCCTTAGGTCATGACATTGTTTTTTAAAGGCCTTGTGCAATTCATTGGATGATGGGGCGGCCAGTCGATTCTCATCTAGCAAGTTAAGGTTCATTAACCATTCTTTTTGTGCTAGATTGAGGTCAAGGTTAAGGTCACATGTCATGGATAGTGTATGGAGCTCAGCTTCAATAGGAAGCATTGGCAGTTTACCATACACTAACTCATAGGGAGAGTAGCTGATAGGGAGTTTCCATGTGGAGCGGTATGCCCAAAGAGCATTATTCATTTTGGTGCTCCGGTCTCGCCTATACTTGCTAATAATTCATGTCAATATTTTTGTGATCTCCTTATTGGTGACTTCAACTTGACCATTCACTTTAGGATGATATGGTGTAGTCAATTTATGTTCAACTCCTAAGTGTTGCATTAACTTTTAAAAAGTCGAACCTGTAAATTATGTACCATTGTCAGAAATAAGTGCACAAGGCATGCCAAACCTATTTACAATTTGTTGTTGAACAAATCATGCAGCGGTAGATGATGTACAGTCCATAACAATGGCTACTTCTGCTCATTTTGTAAAATAGTCAATAGCAACAACAATGTAGGCCTTTCCATTGGACATTGGTGTAATAGGCCCCATAAAATCAATACCCCATATGTCAAAAGGTTCTAAAGGTTGAATCTATTATTGCAGACCCTCCATTCTAGCATTCATTCCCCCATCACGTTGGCAGCACTCACAAAATTGGACAAAATGATGAGCGTCTTGGAACAATGTAGGCCAATAATATCCTACCATCAAGATTTTTATGGTTGTTCATCTCCCTGCATAATGACCCCCACAAGGGCCCTCATGAGCATCTTGGAGAACTTGCAATTAATCTATATTGGGCACACACCATTGAACCAAGCCATCAGGACATACCTTATAAACGTATCCATTGATTTCCATGAAATATTTGGCCCAGTAAAGAAACTGTTGTTTCTTTTTAATGTCTAACACTTGTGGTGTTTCTTGTGTAAGCATATAACTAAGAATGCTACTATACTAGTTTGTATCAGTGGGTAAGTGATTGTTTATCACACCTACAAAGAGGAGTTCATCAAGGAAATGGTCAGAAATTGGATATTCATCCTCTTTGTTATCCCATCACAACCGAGATAAATGATTAGCAACAACATTCTTGGTGCCTTTATAATCGATCATCGTAAGATCGAACTCTTGTAATATCATAAGCCTTCGTATGATGTAAGGGCTCACCATTGGTTTATTCATTAGGAACCAAATTGCACTATGATCTATATGTACAAATATCTTATAACCCAATACATAGTGCCTAAATTTTTCTAGTAAAAACACCACAACCATTAACTCTTTTTTCATTGTGGTGTAATTGAGTTGTGCACCAGCAATACTTCGACTTGCACAGTGGATGTAATAGGGTCATTTTTGGTCATCTAACTATGTAAGTACGGCTCCTAAGGCAAAGTTGGACACGTCAATCATTATGTGGAACAGTTTGGACCAGTCATGAGCTTGTAGAATAGGTGTTTCTACAAGCTTCTATTTTAAGGTTTGGAAGGCTAGCTCACATTTTTTGGTCCATTCAAACGGTATGTCCTTCTTCATTAGTTCTACCAAAGGTTTCACAATCCTTCAAAAGTTCTCAATGAAGCATCCATAATAGCTAGTATGTCCAAGGAATGATCAGATGTGTTTTACAATTTCAAGTTGCCGAGTGATTTCTTAGATGACCTTAATCTTTTTAGGATCTACTTCTATCCCTGTTTGTGAAATCTTGTGTCCTATTACAATGCCTTCTTAGACCATTAAATGGCCTTTTTGCTAGTTGAGCCTTAAGTTGGTTTCTACACATTGTTTCAATACTTGCTCTAATCGGTCCAATGCTTGTTCGAAGTCTACTCCATAGGTGGAGAAATCATCCATAAAGAGCTCCACATCATTTCCTATTTGCTGCTAAAAGATACTTAGAAGAAAATGTTGAAATGTTTCTGGGGCATTGCATAAGCCAAACGGCATATGCTTATATGCAAATGTCCCCCAAGAACTTGTGAATGTAGTCTTGGCTTGCTCTTCTGGTGCTATTTGAATTTGATTATGTCCACTGTAGCCATCTAGAAAGCTGTAGTAGCAATGCCCTGCAATGTATCTAAGACTTGGTTGACAAATGACAATGTGAAGTGGTCTTTAAATGTTGCCATGTTTAGTAGCCTAAATTCTATACACACCCTCCATTTACCTCCCTTTTTGGGCATAATGACTAATGGACTAACCCATTCACTATCAGCAATGGGATAGATGAACCCAACTTTTAGAAGTTGTTCAATTTCTTCTTTAACCACTTGCTTAAGCTTTGGGTTCAATTGCCTCTATGGTTGTCATCGAGGTTTCATGGAAGGGTTAGTGTAAATTCTATGTTGGCATATCCTAGGATCTATTCCAGTTAATTTGGGATATGACTAAGAAAAGGCTTTCAACCATTTTTTTACCATTTTTAGAAGTCTTTTTTTTTTGTTAAAGAGCAAGCTTAGCATTAATGATTACTAGTTTTTCATTTTTTAGAAATGTATACTCCATACTAGTGGGCAATGGTTTTAACTCAAGGGGCTTTTGCTTGAACTCGTTAGGGATTTCCAACTTTCCCCAGTTGATATTTTCAATGTCAGGACTTGGAAGTTTATAATGGACTTGCTCTAATGTATTCATGCTATCAATGTAGGTGCAAGTCAAGCTCTCAGTTGGTTCCATGCATATAGTTTAATCATTCTCTTAATCAGTTGTCAGCCATTGGGTGCCTTCCTATCTTGTGGCTACTACATGCAGGCATCTTTGTATGTTAGTTATTAGTACATACTAGTTGCATGCAGGAAATGTTAAATGTTGTACAAACTAGGAGTTCTACACACAATTACACCTTGTGTCACTGTATGTCTTAATCTTTCCTAATGTATTTTCCTTCAATATTTCTATGGAAAGATCACCTATTCCTAGGCATGCGTCAATTGTGCTTAGCCATGCTCTTTCCATTATGATTGGGAAGTCCCCTTTACAGTTGTTAACTTGAATCACTAGGAAATCAACTAGATACGACCACCCACAAACAGTGGTGACAATGTCCTCCACTAGTCCTAATGGGACAGTGATGGACTGGTTGGCCAACTCTAAATGTATGTTATTCTTTTTTAGTGGAGGTAGGTTCCAGGCTTGTACATTTCTTGAAAGATTAAGTTAATACCAGAACCTAAATCCAAAAGAGCTTTGCAAGGTTCATTCCTAGTGATTTGCAAATATATAAGAGGACTTCCAGGATCAGAGAATTTCCTAGGAAGATGACCAACTTTAATCCAATCGATAATTGCATGAGTCAACATGACCATGTGCATTAAGTGCGGTCTTTGGTTCGAAGGAAGCTCTAAAGATTCGAATGGTGGTGAGGCATTTGGAGAATTTTCCGCTTGTGGTTTTAAAGACTTAGTTGCACTATTGGTTCTAAAGAAAGGTCTCTTCTTTATGCGGTTGTCTAAATCAACAGTAGGTTGAGGGTTGATAGCCCTTATAGTGTTACGTTGTTGTGGCTAGGCAAGGAGCTCACCCTACATAGCTGGAGTAGGTGGTAATGGAGCTAAGGGTAGAAGAGGTGTAGTCAGATGAGAAGGATAGTACATTTATGAAACCTATCCTTTAGGAGAAGGAGTTTTATAATACTCGTGGGTTTGGTAGTGAGACTAAAGAGTAATGTGACTAGTAGAACCACATGGAGAGATTGGCTGTTGCACGTAGTATTCATATGGGTCAAGTTAACGATAAGGATACTATTGATGTGGTGGTGGCATTCCCCATGATTGTGGGTGTTGCCACTATTGATACTATTCATTTGGTTGTGGTGGAGTTCCACTTGGATAATACATCAAGGGTTGGTGGAACTATCTTGGGATACCTTGAGGATAAGGTAACCTTCAGAGTGTTTGTCATCTATTTAATCATGGGTTTAGTGCATACACCCCAAACTCCTGCAAATGTGAGATTACTGGGCAACATCCCTTAGGATGGTCATATTGACATATCTTACATTCACCATCATTGTCTGTATCTGAATCCACAACCCATTCAATGATGGCAGCTTTTCCCTTACCTTTGTTACATGCATATTCAATTTCTTTCTTTTTTCTCCTTTCTTGCTCACTACCTAGTTCCCTAGACTCCTCTACTATTTTGAGAATAGATTAAAATTTATTACCTATGGAGTCCCACATTTTTTTCACCTTTGCTGATACTTCTGATGCAAGTTTCTGAATGGAAAATTTTTCCTATTCACCATCTCTTCAAGTGGTGACTCTTCTTCATCCTTACAAAATCTAACTCCCTTCTTTCAAAGGGAAGGATCTTTGTTGTATTCCTCCACACTCTCTCTTTTCCTTAACTCTCCTTTCTCCTTGGCAACTTGCTCTAACAATATTTGTACTTGAAGGACTCTAAGCTCGGATAGTCTTCCTTGGGCATAAGTCCCAAGGGTTCTTCGTGTTTCATGCCAAAGTCCATCTACGAGATGACGTACTTGTTCCCTTTGCAAGTAATCATGGCTAGGGCAACAATGTAATAATACATAATATCAACCCATGGTAGCATCCAAGGGTTCATGTCCTCCTTGTTTCCATCCTTGGATTTGCTTTCATAGGTTGGACACTCAAGAGTATGTTTGACACTTATCATTAAACAGTTCTAACATGGTATTCCATTGGCAAATGGATTCCAGTTCTAAAGACTGGTACCAACTTTCCACTTTCTTGATTAGTGTCTATGGAAACAACTTAATTTTTTGCCACTCATTTTCTATGTTTTTCAAGGCACATGTATCATGAAATGCTTGTAAATGATTTTGAGGATCATCATTGTATCCCCCTTCAAATTGTGGGATATTTTTCATGTTCAATCTTTTGATCCTACTGTCTTTTGGGTGCCTTGTTGGGATTCTAACAGCCTCATTTGTATCTAGCATACTTCAGGTAGCGAGTAGGGGTTCATCGTAATCATGTTGTCTATGGCATCTATGATGCCTATGCTGTTCCCTACTCTCCCTCCTTTTGTAGTATGTTTCTCTAGAATGCCCTCATCACCTTTCTTGACTATTTTGTCTATTATTCCTATTTTACCTACTATTATCATAGGGTCTTTCCCTCTATGACTATGTTCCAATCCTAAAGGAGAGGGGGAGGGAGATGATGAAGGTGAAGAGGAAGGAGGACCGTCACCATGATGGTGCCTGCTACCTTCTCTTTGGTGGTCGCGGCCTCAATAACAGTTACAATCAGAATTTCCATCCTTGTCATGTATTTATGTTCCTTTTTCGGACCCTTTATGTCCATCGGTACCAGAATCTAGGTTATGGATAGTTGAGTGAAGATTCTAATACACAACCCCTTGACCAAAGTCAACGGGAGGAACATCATTTTGTGGAAGACCTCCTGAGGTAGGTTCACCACCCTCATTTTCACTTAGGACATACGGGACATCCTTAGATCACTTCCCCTTCATAGATTTATGATGTCTCTCCTATTGTAAGTTCCTTTAACATTGTGCCTTTGTGGGTTGATACTCTCTCGTGTCATGTTCATGCACAACGTACTCTACCTATAACTTCTGCATACCAATTCATGTGAGAGCACGAAGAAGCATGCTTAGGACTGAATGATTGGGAGGTAACACTATGTTATCTTCTTAATCACACCAATGCAGTTGTTCATCCTGGTGGAGGATAAATATAAAGTATGGTATATACGAATCAGGATGAATGTATACCACACGAAACTATTAGGGCACTGGTGAGTCATCATGTGTACTACACCTCTGATTGTTCATTGCGTCAGACCTAGGTAGTGAAACACTCTCGTAAGAAGAAGGAGACATGATTAATTCTTTAGTGTGTGATACTTTTCTCTTCTATTTTCTAATAATTTTAAGATAACCAACCCTAAGGGTTCATTGCAACTATGGGAAGATTCCTAAGTTCTAATTAGCGCACAAACAACAAAGTCCCCAGCAATGGTGCCAATGATGAGCAGCGAGTTACCCCTACACTCAACCATACTAATACGAGTGTTACACATAATCCAGTCAAAATCCAAGGACTAAGTGATTATGCACCTTCACAAAACAAGGATGGCTTAGGCGATCGTTGTCTTCCCAAGCTTACTCATATGACACGATTGTATGGTTAAGTAAACTTGAGATATATGATTTTTATGCTTTTTATGTTTTATGTCCTAGTGCTAAAGAGGGAAGAAGTAAATTAATTAAATAACTAATTTAAATTAACTAATCAGCTAGGTCCTAACTAGTCCTAACACTAGCATCTGTTCCCACTTTCCATACACATCCTGAACTAGTGCAACACTATTGGGATTACCAAATGCTAATCACTATTGGGTTACCAAGTGTTACACGCATGCTTGAAGTGGTCGTACTGATTGTGCTTACTTTTGAAAATTAACAAATCAATAAAAGCAACATTAATTAACTAATGAGAGCATTAAAGAACTATAAATAGCATTAAGGATGAGAGATAAGCTATTTTGAATGCTGCAAGGTTTATCACAAAGTTCGTCTTTATTTCTAGACACAAGGTATGCTCAGGTACACAATGCTTGAATAAAGATCTATTCGCTTTATGACTCCTATTGTAGGCACTCAAAAAGAATTCTAACTCTAAGAGGGAGAAACTACAAGAGTTTGGGTAAGGGACTAAGAACTAACTACCAAACCAAGTGTGCCCGCCTCTTATTTATAGGCAACAAGATAGGTCTCAATATCATATGTTTGATATCATTTGGTAGGATCTGATATCGCGGACTCAATATCATGGCCCCAATATCATGGCTCATCAATTAGTAATCATTATTAATATCATTGGACGAACTCAAGGTTAACATCACTCTCACACGACATATAACTACTAAGCAAACTGATAATTTTATTTGTTTTGCAAAATGTCTTCTTCCAATAGGCATGAAGATGTCAAAACACCAATTCCACAAGAGTGCAAAGTGGTATATACTGATCCATATGAGTATGTATCATACTTCACCTTCATCCTACACCAAGATGAGCAATTGCAATGGTGTGACATGGAGGGCAACATCATATTTCCCCCTGATCAATCTATGCTAGGGATGCCCTTTCCAACTCTTAAAAAGTTGGGCATTCCAGATCTTCATTAGGAATACATTATGAATGGTTATGACATTTAAGACTACTATCCCACTAACACACAACGTAGGAGAGATCAACACTAGGAGAAGCATCATCAGTTTACAAATGGGAAGCACTTTAGTAATCCTTTGCTCTTGCTAAACCAAGATGACAATGAGGATCCTCCCCCTAAGGATTTCCAACATAAAGATTCTCCACCCTCCATTATTCATGATGGGGGTGTGGCCTTGAACCTGTGATCCACTATTCATAAACCAGGTTCAAGGAAAAGTGACAGTCAAGGTAGGAACTTGAGCAAACATCATAATGGAAAGGGATTCAAAGATGGTGGTCATAATGAGCAAAAAGATGATGGAGGACACCGTAGTGGTGGTGCAATCCACCTTCCTCTTCATCCTCTTCATCCAATTCTGAATATTCCTCTTCATTTGCTAGTTCTCATAATAGCCACTATCAAAATAATCATGTTGAAGGTAATCAATGAGACAACAATGACCATAAAGGCCATCAAGAATGCAAAGGTGGTCCTCAATGCAATGATGATGATGAACCTCTATTGACGACTAGAAGTATGCTTAACATTGTAGAGGTAGTAAAGATCCCAACTAAGCATGTGAAAGATAGTCAAATCAAGCACTTAGACATGAATAATATCTCAAGATTTGAGGCGGGATACAACTCTAATCTATAGCCACATCTACAAGCTTTCCACAATGCCTGCGCCTTATAGAACATTGAAAATGATTGGCAGAAACTCAAGCTTTTCCCCAAGACACTCATCAAGGAAGCTAAAAGTTGATACCAATCCTTGGAGCAAGAATCCATTTGACAGTGGAGTACCATGTTAGAATTATTTAATGATAAATACCAAAGGTACTCTAGAGTGTCTAACCTAAGAAGGAAAATCCAAGGCTAGAAATAAGGAACACATGAACCCTTGGATGCAACCATGGGTATATATTATTCACTCTTACATCAATACCCTAGCCATGGTTATTCTCAAAGGGAACAACTCCATGACATCATAGATGGGTTCATAGTAGAAACTAGAAGAACTCTTAGGGTTTATGCCTAAGGGAGATTGTCTGAATTAAGAGCTCATCATATCCAAAGGCTTATAAAATAGGTAGTAAAAAAAGAAGGTGAGTTTTGAAAAAGGGAAAGTGCAGAAAAGTATAATAGGAACTATTCCATCCAAGAAAAGAAGGTTTGATTTTGTGACAAGGAGGAGTCACCACTCAATGAAGTGGTGAATAGGAAAACCTTGCCTATTTAAAAATTTATTTCTAAAATTTTGGCAAAGGTTGTTAAATTATGGGACTCTTTGAATGAAAATTTTCAAACTACTATGAAAATTGCTGAGGCATCCAAAGAACAAAATAGTGATTATGACTGCAAGAGGCAAAAAGAAGCTGAACATGCCTACTAGAGAGGTAAGGGCAAAGCTACTATTGTAAAGGAAGTTGTGGAAATCAACTCTAATGTTGATACTGATTATGACATCTATCAATATGAAACATCCAAAGGGGTGTTGCCTTGTGGTGTCACACTTACAAGAGTCTTGGGTATACACATTAAATCCTCAACTAACACGTAGGCAAGTACCCAAACAATTACCTTATCCTTAAGGAAATCCAAGGTAATTTTACTAGCAACAACAAACTTATTACCAAAGTGAAGCTCCACCACAACCATATGATCAATACAACTAGTGGCACCAACAACAATCATGGGGAATGCCACTAGCAAGGCAATAGTACCCTTATAGGAAAGTAGATCCATATGGGTACTCTGTTCAACAACCCATTTCTCTAAGAAGTTTTGCAAGCCACGCCTTATTTTAGCATCACTATTACCCTCCATAGTACCACCAAATATATTCAACATCTACTCAGGGAGAGAACCCATATCCATATCATCCTCCCCATTTGTTTGCACACATCCCTTTACCCTTAACCTAGTTACCTCCCACTTCATCCATGCAAGAAGAAATTTCTCCATAGCCATAGCAACAAAATATTAGAAGGGCTTCACGTTCACAACTGGCTTTCCTATCTAGTGGTTCAAACAATCGATCCAGGAAACAATCCTTTTTCTCATTCAATAGTCCTCCCAAACCCTCACAACCTAATGCGGTTGGTCACCCTACATCTTCCACACCCTCATCCTCTGCATCAAACATCTTTGAGTACCCTTTAAATCAAAAATCATCTCAGATCTACACTATGATGTTAAATCATGCTATTTCTGATTGGATCAAGGCTAGCAATCTTCCCATGAAAAGATTTGACCCAGGAAGTCCACTCATTTACTTATAAATCACTAGACATGAGCCATACAAGACTCTTCTTGATTCTAGTTTCAGTGTCAATCTTATCTCTCGTGACATGTACAATGCATGGAACCTACCACCTCTCAAGAAGAGCAACATCCATTTAGAATTGGCAAATCAGTTAATCACTATTCCTTTGGGATTAGTCGAGGACATTGTGACCACAGATAGTGGGTGGTCCTATCTTGCTAATTTTCTAGTGATCAAGGTCAAAAACTACAAGGGTGAATTCCCCATCATTATGGGAAGATCATGGTTAAGCACAATAGATGCACGTATGGGTATAAGGGATCTCTTCTTAGAAATATTTAAGGGAAATGAATTTGGATGTTTAGAGAAGAATCATATTCCATGGATTGCATACAATGATAATGGGTGCAATCACATGCAAAAGATTTGGTCCATCAAAAGTACATACATTAAAGCAAGTACTCAATGTGCACAAGAAACAAATATTCAAAGGTATCTGTACATAGCAGCCACAAAATAGGAGGGCACCCAATGGCTAATAGCTAACTTAGATAGTAACACATTATGCATGGAACTAACTAAGAGCCTAACATGTGCTTATGTTAAAAGCTTGATGAACTTGAACAAGTTCATCACCAACTCCCTAATGATGAAGATGATGATACCTATTGGGGAGAGTTGGAAATCCCTAATAACTTCAAGCAGGAACCCCTAGAGTTGAAAAATCTACCAACTGGCATGGAGTATGCATTCTTAAACAATGGTAACTTGGTCATAATTAATGCCAAACTTTCTCCTAAACAAAAAAAAGTTGTTGAAGGTGGTTAAAAAATAGCCAACATCCTTTGCTTAGTCATATCCTGAGCTGACTAGAATCGATCCAAGGATATGCTAGCATTACATTTACATCAACCTGGCCACGAAGCCAAGAAGGCAGTCGTAGAAATGGCTAAATCCCAAATCAAAGTAGATCATCAAAGAGAAAACGGAGCAACTACTCAAGGTGGGATTCATCTATCCCATCACAGATAGTGAGTGGGTTAGCCCACTCATAATTGTGCCAAAGAAAGATGGTAAGTGGTGAGTCTGCATTGACTTTAGGCTATTCAACATGGCAACATCTAAAGATCATTTTCCATTGTCATTTACGGACCAAGTGTTGAACACTATCTTCGAGCATTGCTATTATAGCTTCTTGGATGGTTATAATGGCTATAATCAAATCCAAATTGCATCAAAAGATTAGGCCAAGACAACATTCACAAGTCCCTAGGGGACTTTTGCATATTGTAAGATGTCATTTGGCTTGTGTAATGACCCTATAACATTTCAACACCTAGTCCTTAGCATCTTTCAGTAGTAGATCAATAGTGGTGTGGAAGTCTTCATGGATGAATTCTCCGCCTATGGAATCATGTTTGAATAAGCCTTGGACCACCTTGAGAAAGTACTAAAAAGATGTGTGGAAATAAACCTTAGGCTCAATTAGTAGAAAAGCCATCTAATCATCTAGGAGGGCATACTATTGGGGCACCAAATTTCACAAGAAGGGATTGAGAAAGACCCAGAGAACATAAGGGTCATCCAAGGAATAACATGCCAACCAAAGATAGTTAAAGATGTTTGACCATTCCTTGGACATACCAGCTACTACCAACAATTCATAGAGAATTCCTCTAAGATCACAAAGCCGTTGATCGAGCTTACAAAGAAAGATGCTATGTTCATCTGGACCAAGGACTGCAAACATGCATTCCAATAGTTGAATAAAAAACTCATAGAAACTCCAATTCTATGGGCATCAAACTAGTCCAGACCATTTCACATAATGACAGATGCATCTAATTATGCTTTGGGAGTAATTCATACACAATTGGATGATAAAAAATCCATATCACATCCACTACATGAGCTAAAGCATTGTAGGTGCACAACTGAATTACACCACCACAGAAAAGGAATCAATGGTAGTGGTGTATGCTTTTGAAAAATTCAAGCACTATGTGCTTGGTTATAAGGTATTTGTGCACATAAAGCATAATTCCATACACTTCCTAATGAATAATCTAACAATGAGCCCTCATATCATACAATGGCTTGTGATCTTGTAGGGATTCAATCTCACAATGGTAGATCAAAAAGGAACCAAGAATGTGGTCAATAACCACCTCTCTTGATTAAGGTGGGACAATAAAGAGGAGGAGATCCCACTCTCTGATTAGTTTCCAGACGAACTCCTCTTTATAGGAGCAATAAATGACCAAGTGTCCATAGAAACAACATGGTACAATGGCATCCTCACCTATCTTGTCACTTAAGAGATGCCATATGATATTGACTTTAGAAAGAAACAACAATTTATTCATTAGGTCAAATACTTCATGGAAATCAATGAAGACCTCTATAAGGTATGTGCCGATGGCCTGATTTGTTGGTGTGTCCCTTATGAAGATTAACTATGTGTTCTCTAGGATGCTCACAAAGGGCCTTGTGAAGGCCACTATACAGGGAGACACATGATCATAAAAATCCTAATGGTAGGATACTATTGGCCTACAATCTTCAAGGATGCCCACTAGTTTATTTGATCTTGTGAATGCTATCAATGAGCTAGTGGGATGACCACTCAAATGGAAGGTCCTCAATAGTGGATTCAACCACTAGAGCCCTTTGACATATGGGGCACTGACTTCATGGGTCCATCACACCCATGCTCAATGGAAAGGTGTATATCATTGTAGTAGTCAACTACTACACCAAATGAGTAGAAGTAGTAGCCGCTGCTGATTGTACTTCATCCACTGTTGCTAGATTTATACAACAAAATTTTGTAAATAGGTTTGAATGCCACATGCACTAATTTCTAATAATGGAACTCATTTCATAAGTGCCATTTTTAGAAAGTTGATGCAACACTTGGGGTTTGCACATAAATTAACAACACCCTATCACCCCCAAGCTAATGGTCAAGCTAAGATAACTAACAAGGAGATCATAAAGATCCTAACAAGGACCATAAGCAAATATAGGAAATATTGGAATACAAAAATCAATGATGCCCTATGGGCCTACCACTCAACATGGAAACTTCCTCTTGGCTATTCTCCCTACGATCTAGTGTATGGAAAACTTCCAATGCTCCCAATTCAATCTAAGCTCTCTACACTCTCAACCGCCTATGATCTAAATCTTGACCTAAGTCTAGCACAAAAAGAAAGATTGATCAACCTCAATGTGCTAGATGAAAACTGATTGGTTGCCCTATCTTTAAATGAGGTGCACAAGGCATTTAATAAGCAATGTCATGACCTCAAAATACAAAAAGTGAAATTTCAACTGGGAGATAAGGTTCTCTATTAGAACCCCACACATGTACCCCAAAAGAAAAATTTTCAAATGTTGTGGGAGGGACCTTATATGATCAATCAAACCTTTTTTTCTAGGGCCATGTTAATCTACAAGCCTAAAAGCCCAAATAAAAAGTAGTTGGTCAACATCCAATAAGTGAAACCTTTTCTCAAACTAGGACAAGCCAGTGCAACTACCACCTCAATGGATGGACATCCACACTCCATTTTTCAGATCTCCTCCTTCCAACCCAGTTGTAGGGGAGATGGCCATCCATGCTAACCATCCATATGACCTCTTAATTTTTTCTACTTTTTATTTTCCACATTTTTGAATTTATAAGTTATTTATTTTACAAATTTTTTAATTTGAATTTTTTTCATTTTACACCATTTTTTGTTCTTGCACCATCATTAGTACCTTTGAATCTTTTTTGGATAGTCTACACTTTCTACACTTTAATTTTGCTAATAAAAATGCTTTATTGTTGTAGGACATAATGCCATTGTTGCTAGTTACTAATGATGATTTGTGCTTAATGTTGTGATTGTAAATGTCTAGTTTCTATTTTTGAATTCTAATGTTGATGACTATGACATGGTTTATTTTTCATGGAATAGGCAATGAGTCCATGTCATCCACCCATCCAACAAACTCTGTGGTTTTCCTTGTTCTGGAAGTTTGAGGTCCCTTTCATTAAAGAAACTTTTAATCAATTGATGACCTTGGTAGTTTTTAGAATTGAGAAGGATCCAAAGGTTTATATAGGGTGTGACTTCAAGAAGACTCAATACTCTTTGTACTCTTTTTCTTGCTTGAGTGCTTGCGTGTCTTCTCATGGACTCCTGACCATTCCATTCCAACCACTAATAGGAAGTCAAATAAAGTCTTTTCATGGTGTGATTCCCATCCAAAAAAAACATGATGAAAATTCAAAGCACACCCCTTAGACAAGTAAATGGGCTACAAGCATTAGTTATGGGATTGGAAAGACATGTTACCCATGCCTGAAGTTCCCTTCTAACTAAGTCCCTCTCTCACTTTCTACTTCTCTTTTCTTCTCTTTATGGAATGCTGGTTGGTTTGTGGGAGCATTCTTCGGTCTTGAATTTTTAGATCAATCTTGGAATGGTGATGCAAAGTTACTAAAAGAGGCTAGTTTTGGTTTGGACTAAGGATGGATCTTCTCAAGTCATCTTAAACACAAACTCCACAAGGAACTTCTTATGACCTCAATTTGAGATTGCAGCCCACCTTCTCAATCATCCATCTATGCTACCATAACTCACCTCACTGTCAGTTTCTATGTTATGCTTGATTGCTTAGTTTGATGTGTTGGAATTTTTGGGTAAATTCTCTCTATTTGATCCTTAACTTTTCATAACCATTAATCAACTATGGGACCCACAAGCTCCTTAGTTGAGGTTATGCAAGGATAAGAAGGGCATGTGCCTACTATGGGGAGGACCCACTTGCATATCTTTTGGCTTAGTTAGCTAAGTTCCTTACTTTAGACATTGTTACAATCCTATCTTTCTCATATCCCATTGTGTATCCTGCTCAATGCTCCTTTCAACTTTCATTAAATTCATTCTCCACATCATTTTCTTAATTTTCTAAATTTCTAAGCTCTAAAACCCTCTTCTACTATTTTCATCCTGTTCATGACTTTTGAGCTTCCATTTGACCCTAATTTCACTCAAAAACTCCTTGTATTTTAGAAGTTTTAACCAATCAACAAAAGTCTATGGTGATCAACAGTTACATCGACGAGGCCCTGTTGATGTAGCCAACCCCATTGATGAGGCCTCGTCAATGCATGTCAAAAACTCTATATATACCATCACATACTTTGTAATTTTTTGACATTTGCTTCATAACACGAGGATAGTTTTTACCATTTTTGAAAGCCCATAACTTCCCAACTGTTTGTTCAAATCACTCCATTCTTTGATCCCATAATTACCAGAGGTAAGCTCTTCATCGTGGGGGTCACAAACCTTAAGGTTTTCGATGAATTTTTTTTTTGAAAATTTGTCTAACTCCCCCAAAGTGTTAATGAATACAATGATATGAAATCATCAAATTTTGAGAGTTAATTGTTCCAACACCCTTCGAAATGACTTGTTAATATTAAAACATAAATAAAATAATGATTAAAATTGATTTAATTAGCAATAATCACAACTTAGCCAAGTGTAACTATCTTAAGGAGATAAGGGATCCTAATTGTTTCATGTTACACAATAATTGCTAACAGATGATCATGTTGTGATTACAAATGGCACCAAGACCAAAATGACCATAGGATGGAGGACCCTCTCAACCAAGGGAGAAATAGCCCAAAACTAGAAGGGACCACCAAGAGTAAGTCCAAGAGCCACCAAAGGCAACCCATGCAATAGGACCTCTTTGAGAGGAGCTCGAAGCGGAATCTATTCGATAGATTCCCAAATAAGAAGTTCCAATAGAATAATCTCAATAAGGAGAAGCATGAGGACCCATACCAAGGCTTGAAGTCACACTAACATAAGCCTGCCTTAACATCATCAGGCCTCATGAGATCCAACACTTAGTTCTCCAAGAACTGAACTTCAAGCCATTTTTAGAGCATGCTCTAGTAGAGGTGAAAACACAATTGCAAACCTCTCCCATGTGGCTAGTCATCACTTCCAATGGGAAGTGATACATGGGAGAGATGTATCTCCTCTGAAAAAATAGAAGGCTAGGCTCCATAATGAAAAATCAAAGATATTCAAGTATCCTACTTGGCTAAAGCTATTGCATAGGTGTTGGGGTTACCTAATATTGGAACACAACTAGCAGAGTTATCAACATAAGGTGATCTTGAGGCCAAAAAGAAGTGGACTCAATGGTGTTACGAGGTTGATTGTAAGGAATATGGTGTGCTCACATAGGCGGAATGCATATACTTCAAAATTGTATCCTATTACCTCAATCCAATGATGACACCCAGCAAGGTGACTACCTTTTCAGCTCAAGCATGTGACGCTCTAAGTAGGATATTTCCAACAAACCTTCCACAACTAATCTATTTAGAGATCAAAGGGCTCTTTAAAGAAAATGAAAATGGAAGAAAAACCCTGCCTTTCCTATGCCTCATCTGGAAACTTTGCAAAAGGATAGGGATCATTTACTATGTAAATGACACAATCAAGCATGTCCCTTTGGCCTTGTGGTTTGAAATAATGAAGGACAAGACACCTGCTATGACTAAAGAAGAGGAGCAGTAGCCACCACCTCCACTGCCTACTCAAGAAACAACACCAAAGGCCTGTGTAGCAATTGAGAACTTGTGCAAAATCTAAGAGTAGCTCTTCTGTGAGTAGGAGCAACATGCAAGAACAAGTCATGTAGACCCATCTATATATTGATCAACAATGAGTCACCTTAATGAGGTGGCTTGAACAATTAGCCAGATGGAAAGAGGTGGACCAATATTCTCTACCCAACAAACATAGTTGCCTGCAAGGTTAGATCCTAATGCCTAAGAGGTGACGATGTCATTCTGTCAACACCATTTATTCCCAGAAATCTCTGAAAATGTCACCTCCTTTTTAGTGTATTTGGAGGAAGGTGAGGGAGCAACTATACTCGTGATGTAGCACCAAGGATAAAAGACCACTGTTGAAGTAGTCGTTGACCAAATCACTGAAGTGTTTAACACAATTGTAACATTTGTACCAGACGTATCTACACTTCAAGATGTGTAGATATGTATAGACACGATTAATAAAAAATTGAGTGTAGCACAGCATGAAGAGTTGCTAGACCAATTGGTAGGGATTGGACAACTAATTTTGGATATCTTTAATTTTTCAAACAACATCACTGCAACCTAGTCAAAGCTGCTAGAAGCAAAAGACAAATGCATCATCATGGAGGGGAAACTTGAAATGGCCCAAGCACAAAACCAATGCTTAGCCATGGAAGTTGCTAAACTACATGCCTATTTTGCTAATCTCGCACTCCTCAACCCAACAAGATGAAGATTTTCAATAGCTTCAAAAATGACTAAAACAAGTTGAGGAGGAAACGGTGATGGCCATCTTCAACCAATCTATAGTAAAAGCAAAAACCTACTTAGTTTAGAAGGACTTGATTCAGCTGCACTAAGAAAATGAATCATTGACCATTGAAAATCATCGCCTACATAATGTTGATGCACAAAAATAACAAATGCAATAATTTATTCATTAACAATAGGAGTAGCTTGCTAGGATAAACACAGAATTAAGAAAAGTGGTCAGAGAAAATCAAAATATGTCTATGGAGGAAGTTTAAGCCTTATGCCAAAAGGTTAGCATTGAGATTGCCACCTAGAAAAACAAAGCTCTTAAATTTAAAAGAGTTAAAAATTACTATAAAGACCAAGTTGGCTTGCAAAAGGAGGCAAATGAGAAACATACTCAAATGTCTAAGGCAAAAGTAAACGAAGCCCTCTAGTAACTCCAACAAGGAAGAGAAGTATGGCAGCCCATCATTAATGGGTTTGATGTTTATAATAATGCAGAGATCCACTTGAAAGAGTTATAAATTAAAGAAATGATAGAATAAATGGAATTGGCCAATCTTTGTTATGCAAACCTAGCAATGCTAACTACCAAATGACCATGGTCAAAACTTGAGAGGCAAGTGGTTAACTCGTACTTACTGTACAAGGCCAAGTTTAAGCACCATAAGGGCACCAAGCAAAAGCTTGAGATAGCAAATGTAGAACTCGAAGCTCTTAGGGCATGATTCACAGACCAACGATCAACTACCAAGAACTTGGCCAAGAGAATGAATGATTTCCAAGAGCTAAAAGATATAGTTAAGGCATCCGACATCAAGCATAAATAATTTTTTACCTAGTTTATCAATACTAAGGAGCTATTTCCAACAATTCCCTATCCTTGGGATGTGCCCGTTCTTACCCACATTGGAGAAGCTACATGGATGGTGCATGATCCCAGGAGTAAGGAGGAGAAAATGAAGGCATTGCTAGATGCCTTTTACCTCTCACCTTAAGTTGCAGTAGCAACAAGACAACCATAGCCACCTCAGCCATCGCACATGCTTGAAGCTGGTGAAGGTCCCTTAAAAACTCAGGAGCCATCACTGCCTAGGACTATTTAACCTTCTCCATCAACTTCATGCCATCAAAGGAAGTGCCATCCAATTTTTAAAGAGTCATGTCATGGTGTTCAATTTTGTGTCATGAACACCACAATTTTTGTAATGTGTTGATCTGCACACTCAAGCACTCAGTTTTGTCAAGTTAGTTGATTTTTGTTTTGTCAAGAGTCAATCAATAATCACATACCTTTCCAATTTTGTAAAAGAACTCAAGAACAAGTTTTCAATCAATTGTGGGGATATGATGGATCATGATTGGCTACATCAATGAGGCCTCGTTGACTGGGCCCTGTTGATGCATCGTTTGCTACGTTGACATGGCCCCATCAACACAAGGTCTATTTTTTGCTATAAATACACATTCATCAGCCACATTTATGACATCAAATTAATAGTAGTAGTAGAGCTCTTACAATTAGTTTATTTGAAAGGTAGAATATTTCTCTCGAGTGCTTGCAGCAGGAGTCATTGAGTGTACAAATCTTTATTCAAGTACTATTGTACATGAGCATGATAGTGTGTGTAGTAATAAAGACAAACTTCTTGATAAACATTGTAGCATTTTAGATAGTTTAAATGTTTCATTTATGCATTTAATATTTTCAATTATTTATTTAATGTTTCTATAAATTAAGTTAATGAGGTAATTAAGCGAGATAAGCTGGATAGATTAAATACATAACTACGATCGCTTCAAGCATAACACATGTTCGCTTGGTAATCCCAGCAGCAGTATTGCTTGGTACACCTAGTGGCATAGTGCTTGGTAACCTAGCAATGAATATGTGGATTCAGAACATATATGGAAAGTGGGACCAAATGCTTATGTTAGGACTAGTTAGAGATCAGTTAATCAGTTAATTTAGATTAGTCATTAAATTACTCTATCTCTATCTTTAAAGCACCAAAGAACATAAAATATAAAATAATAAAAATCATATGCCTCGATTTCACTTAACCATACCTTTGTACTTCACAAGTGTAATTAGGAAAACAATGAACGACCTTAGTGCAAGGTTCACTACCTAGAAGACTAGTGCACCAGAAACTATAATGTCCATGAAATTTGACTAGATCGCATGTGAACGCTTTATGATTTGTATGGTTGGGCATAGGAGTACTTCACTACTCATCACTAGAATACTCACAAAAGAAGTAGAAATTTGGTACTTCTCCTTGGAGCTGAAATCAATTTGCAAATGAAGTATGATGCTTGAGCTATTCAATGAAAAATATCAAATGTACTCTAGAGTATCTGATTTGAGAAAGCAAATCTAAGGCTAGCGACAAGGAATACATGAACCCTTGGATGCAGCCATGGGTAGGTATTATTCCCTTTTGCACATATGTCCTAGTAATGAAAATTCACAATGGAAGCAACTTTGCCATATCATAGATGGGCCCTGATTAGAAATAAGGAGAACCCTTAGGGTGTATGCCCAAGGAAGATTGTCAAAACTATAAGCCCATCAGATTCAAAGGTTGATTAAGCAGGTTGCAAAATAAGAAGGTGAATTGAGGAAATGAGAAAGTGTTGAATAATATAACTAGGATCCTTCCATCAGAAAAAGGAAGGTTCAATTTTGTGATAGTGAGGAGGATGCATCACTTGATGAAATGGTGTAGTGAAAATTTTTACCGATTCAAAAATCTATTCTCAAAATTTTGGCCAAGGTGGATAAGATGTGGGAATCTTTAGATGAAAAATTCCAAACTATTCTAAAAATTAGAGAAGAATCAAAAGAGCAAAGTAGTGATCATGATTGTAGGAGAAGGAACTTCAACATGCCTACCAAAGGGGTAAGGACAAGGCTGCTATAGTAGAAGAGGTTGTGGAGTCAGAATCAAATGATGATGGTGGGTGTGAATCTACCAATATGAACATATTAAGGGATTTTTCCCTATTGCATCACATTTATAGGAGTTCAGGGTGTACACTCTAAATCCTAGGATAGCAAGAAGGTAAGCACCTAGAAGATTTCCTTGTCCTCAAGACAATCCTAGGCAGTTCCATCAACAACAAGCTTATTATCCAAGTGGAGCTCCACCATAACCATATGAGCAATACCAGCAATGGTGATATCCGCAATCATGGGGGATGCCATCACCAAGGTAGCAGTACCCTTACAGGTAGCCAAATTCATATGGGTACTATGTTCAGTAACCCATATCTTTGCATGACTCTTCTAATCACGCTTCTTTTTAACATCACTACTACCCTCCAGAGTATTATAGAATTTATTCTCCATCTTCTAAATGGATATCCCCATATCCTTATCACCCTCCTCATCATTTTTCACATGTCCCTCTACCCTCAATCTAATTACCACTTGCTCCATCTATACAAGGTAAGGTTCCCATGTAGCCGTAACAATGTAATGCTACTAGAGCCATTAACTTATAATTGGTTCCTCTACTGAGTGGTTCAGAACCCAAACCTAGAAAAAGACCATTCTTCTAAACCAATAGTCCTACAAAACCCTCATCGACTCATCCGACTGGTCACCATATGTCTTCTTCATCCTCTGCCTTTATTTCTTTTGAGAACCCTTCAAACCAAATGCCTCCTAAGATCTGCATCGTCATGTTAATTCACATTGCATCCGATTGAACCAAGGCTAGCAATCTTCCCAAGAAAAGAGCTAATCTTGGCAGTGCTCTCATCTACTTACTAATTGCTAGCAATAAGCCATGTAAGGCTCTTCTTTATTCAAGTTCTAGTGTTAATCTAATTTCTCATGAAATGTACATAGCCTAGAACAGACCTTCTCTCAAGAAGAGCAACATTCATTTAAAATTGGTAAATCAATTCATCATTATTCCTTTGGGATTAGTGAAGGACATTATGACCCCTATCTTTGGGTGATCCTATCCTACTAATTTCTTGGTGATCAAGATTGATAACTACAAGGGGGACTTCACAATCATTATGGGAAGGGCTTGGTTGAGCACTATTGATGCACAAATGGGCATCACAAATATTTCCTTGGAAATTTTCAAGGAAAATGCATTTGGAAAGATCGAGATGAAGAGAGTTCTATAAATGGTGTACAACAATACAAGGTGCAACTGTGTGCAGAAGTTGTTGTTTATCAAAAGCACATCAATCAAAGCATGTAGATAGTGTGTAGATGAATCTAAAATCCAAAAGTGCCTAAAAGTAGTAGCCATAAAACAAGAGGGTACATAGTGTCTGATAACTAATCCTAAAAGTAACACACTTTGCATGGAACCAACTGAGAGCCTAACTTGTGCCTATGTTGAAGGCATGGATGAACTTGAGCAAGTTCATTGCCAACTCTATAATGATGAACTTGATGACACTTACTAGGAAGAGTTGGAAATCCCTGAAAATTTCAAACATGAGCCCCTAGAGTTGAAAACTCTAACTACCAGCATAGAGTATGCATTCCTAAAACATGACAAGCCAATAATAATCAATGCTAACCTTACTCCTAAATAGAAAGAGAAGTTGTTGAATGTGGTTAACAAATAGACAACAACCTTTGCTTGGTCATATCTGAACTCACTAGGATTGATCCTAGGATATGCCAGTATCACATCTATATTGGTCCTTTCATTAAGCTAAAGAGGTAGCCACTATGGCAATTGAACCCCAAATTGAAGCAGATCATTACAAAGGAAATTGAACAATTCCTCAAGGTAGGGTTCATTTACCCAATTGCAGACAATAAGTGGGTTAGTTCACTTGTGATTGTGTTAAAGAAAGATGACAACTAATGGGTCTATATTTATTTCAAGTTGTTGAACATGGAAACCTATAAATATCATTTCTTGTTGCCATTTGTGAATCAAGTGTTGGACACTATCTCTGGGAATTGCTATTATAGCTTTTTGGATAGTTATAGTGGCTATAACTAGATTCAGATCACGCTAGATGATCAAGTCAAAGCAACATTCATAAGCTCTTAGGGAAGTTTTTCATATAAAAAGATTTCTTTTGGACTGTGCAATACCTTTACAACATTCCAATGCCCTATCCTAAGTATTTTTTAGCAACAGATTGATAGTGGGGTGGAAGTCCTCATGGATGACTTTTCCACCTATGGCACTACATTTGAGTAAGCCTTGGAACACCTTGAGCAAGTGCTTAAAAGGTGTGTTGAGACCAAGCTTTGGCTCAATTAGCAAAAAAGTCATCTCATGATCTAGGAAGGCATTATGTTAGGGCACAAAATCTCACAAGCATGGATTGAGGTTGACCCTAAAAAGATTACGATCATCCAAGGAATAACCCATCAACTGGAAATCATTAAAGATGTTCGGTCATTCCTTAGACACATTGGCTACTACTAATGATTCATAGAGAATTTCTCTAAGATCGCAAAACATTGGTCAAGCTAACAAAGAAAGATGCTCTATTCATATGGATTAAAAATGCAAAAAGGCATTTCATCAACTTAAGGAGAAGCTTTTAGAAACTCTAATTCTATGAGCACATGATTGGTCGCATCCATTTCACTTTATAGACTCATCGAATTATGCCTTTGAAGTTGTGCTTACATAGTTGGATGATCAAAACATCCTTATTATATCCACTGTGCAACTTGAAGCATTATGGGTGCATAACTTAACTACATCACAATAGAGAAAGAGCTTATGGTAGTGGTGTATACTTTGGAGAAGTTTAAGCACTATGTTCTTAGATATAAAGTGTTTGTGCACACTGATCATAGTGCCATTCATTTCTTTATGAACAAGCTAACAGTGAATCCCCATGTCATACAATGGCTAATGATCTTGCATAAGTTCAATCTTACAATGGTAGATCAAAAATGGACTAAGAATGTCATCCCTAATCACTTGTCTCAGTTACATGGGATAACAAGGAGGAAGAGAGCCCAATCTTTGATTAATTTCCTAATAAACTCCTCTTTTCTAGTGCAATAAATGAATAAGTGCCCACTAAACTAAAATGATATGATGGCATCATCACCTATCTTCTCACTCAAGAGATGCCACAAGACTTCAACCACTAGAAGAAATAATAGTTTCTTCATTAAGAAAAACACTTCATGGAAATCGACAAATACCTTTACAAGGTGTGTGCCAATGGCCTAGTTCGTGGTGTATCCCTAATATTGATCAATTGTGGATTCTCTAAGATGCTCATGAGGGCCCTTGTGGGGGTTACTATGTAGGGAGATGTACAACCATTAAGATATTGATGGTAGGGTATTACTGGCCAACAATATTTAGGGATGTCCATCAATTCTTTCACTTTTTTGTATGCTAACAATGGGATGGTGGAATGACTACTTGAATGGAGGAGCCTCAATAGTGGATTTAACCACTTGAATCCTTCAACATCTGGAGCATTGACTTTATGGGTCCCATCAAACCCATTTCAAATGAAAATGTGTACATAATATTCAATGTTGACTATTGTACCAAATGGGCAAAGTAGTAATCGTCACCAACTAAACATCTTCTACTACTACTCACTTTATACAAAAGAATGTTGTAAATAGGTTTGGAATGCCATGTGCACTGATTTCTAACAACAGTACCCACTTTACAAGTGCTACTTTTTGTAAGCTCATGCAATGCTTGGGGGTAGAACATTAATTAACAACACCTTACCCCCCCCAAGCCAATAATCAAGCTGAGGTTACCAATAGGAAAATCACAAAAATCTTAATAAGAACAATAAATAAACATAGGAGAGACTAGACCACAAAACTTAACGATGTTCTCTGAGCATACTGCTCAACATGGAAATATGCTATAGGCTACTCTTCCTATGAGCTGGTGTACAAAAAACTTCCAACTCTTCCAATCCAATCTAAGCTCCATACACTTTCAACAACTTGTGACTTTAACCTTGATCTTAGCCTAGCATAAAAAGAAAGATTGATCAATCTCAATGTGTTAGATGAGAATATATTAGTGGCCCTATCATTGAATGAAGTGCACAAAGCATTCAATAAAAAATGCCATGACCTTAGAATAATGAAAGTAAAATTTCAACTTGGAGACAAAGTCCTTTACTAGAACCCCACACATGTTCCATAATGAACTAACTTTCAAATATTGTGACAAGGACCTTATATCATTTATGAAATCTCTCCTTCTAGGGCCATGTTAATATACAAACTTGAGAGCCCAAATAAAAAGCAATTGATTAACATGCAACAACTTAAACCTTTTCATAAGTCTAAGCAATCCAGTACAAGCAACACCTCATCAGATGGACACAATTGCTCAATTTTTCAGATCTCCTCCTTTCAACTTAGTCGTGGAGAAAATGACCATTCATACTAACCATATCAATGGCTCCAACATGTTTCTACTTTTTTGTTTTCCACTTTCTTTGTTTTTACATCTTTTTGTTTTGCACTTTATTATTTTTCCAATTTTTTGTTTTACAATATCATTAGTATGTTTTATCTTTCTTGAATATTTTCCAATTTCTTTTATATTTTACATTCTCCTTGTGTGAATTTTTACTATTTTCTAATAAAATGCTTCATTTCCAACATGACACGGTGATGCTATAGCTGTTTGCTAATGGTGGTTTGCACTTAATATTTTTTATTGCTAAATGACTAGTTTCTATTTTTGAATTTTAATGACTAATGATTAAGACAAAGTTTCTTTTTCATGAAACAGGTAGTGAGTTCATGTCATCCACCCATCCAAAAACTCTATGATCTTCCTAGTTTTGGGAGCATGAGGTTCCTTTTTCATTAATGAAACTTTCATGAACTTGTGAGCTTGATAGTTTCCAAACTTGGAAAAGATTCAAAGGTTTGAAAAGGATGTGACTTTAAGGGGATTCAATACTCTTTGTACCTTTCTAGTTGCTTGAGTGAATTTGTGTTTTCATGGATTTCTTACCATTATGTGTCAACCAATAACAAGAAGTTAATAAGTCTTTGCATGATGTGGTTCCCACCCAAAAATCCATAAAATTCAAGAAAAAACATGATGAGAATTCAAAGCACACCTCTTAGATGAAATAACAGGCTATGAACACTAGTTATGGGACTAGAAAGATATGTTACCCATGCCTGAAGGTCCCCTCTAACTAAGGCTCTTTCTCACTTCCTGCTTCTCTTTTCTTTTCTAATAAGGAATGGTATTTGATCTATGGGAGCATTCTTGTGTCTCGAGGAGGTGGTCTAGTCTTCAAGTGGTGATTCAAAGTCACTGAAAGTGGTTGGTTTTGATCTAGACCAAGAATTTGACCATGATTAGGAACTCCATTTCACTTTCTCTCTCATCCATTAATGCTTTCCATCATTTACCTCACTGTCAGTTTCCATGTCTTGTTCAATGTCTTAGTTGAGGTTATACAAGGGTAAAAAGGGCATGAGCTTGCTATGGAGAGGATTTACTTGCATATCTCTTAGTTGGGTTAGTTAAGTTCCTTATCCTTAGGCATCTTTGCAATCAAATCTTTTATGCGCCCCATCGATGCATCCAACTATGCACTCCTTAAGGCATTTTTCTTCAAAAATTCATTCTCCAATTAAATTCTCCATTTTTTTGAATTTCAAAACCCTCTTCTAATGTTTTCATCATGTTCATGGCTCTTTTAGCTCTTTGTAGAGTCCAATTTTTTGTAAAAACTCATATTTTTAAAGAAATTCATTGTGAAAAACTTTTCTCCTACATCTACATTGACGAGACCCTGTATACACATTAGACCTATTGATGAGACCCTATCAACGTAAGGCAAAAACACCTATAAATAGGCATGAACAGTTAATGATTTGTCACATTTGCTTCAAAATAAGAGGGGATTTTTTGAATTTTTTAGAGCTAAGAACCTTCCAAGAGCCATAACTTTCTAACCATTTGTCTAATTTACTCAGTTTTTTGATCTTATGCTATCAGAGGTAACCTCCTTGTTGTGGGGGCCACAAATCATAAGTTTTTGACCAAAAAGTTTTCAAAAAAATTTCTAACTTCACAAATATTTAACAAAAAAATCAATATTGAAACATCAAATCATAAGAGTTAAACCTTTCCAACAAGCTTTGGTGACATTCTAAGTTAAAAACCATCAAAATAACAATAAAATAATTAATCTACCATGGTCAAAACTTAGCCTAAGTGTAACTACCCAATGAGAAAGATACTTAATTGTTATAAGTTATGCATTGAATGCTAAACCTTGGTTATGTTTTGACCATAGATGGTACCTAAAGGAAAGCATGCGCAAGAAGGAGGACCATCCCAACCAAGGGACAAATAGCCAAGAATAAGAAGGGGCCAAGAACAACCCCATGAACAAGCAGAGACCCATGCAACGAGACCTCTTTGGAAGGAGCCTAAAGTGGAATCTTTCCTACAAATTCTTGAAGAAGTGGCCCCAACAAAATAGTCTCACCGAGATGAGGCACCCAAACCAAGACTGAACCTAGAGGTTACATTAACAGAAGCCTACCTTAGATAGATCACAAACAAGGAGGTCTAGAAATTATGCTGCAAGAGTTAAACTTCATACCTTTCTTGGAGTTCACACCTTCAGAAGATAAGACTCAACTACAAAACTCTCCCATGTGGCCTACAATCACTTCTAGTGGGGAGTGGTACACAGAAGAGACATATCTTTTCTGGAACAATTAACAGGCCAATTCAATAATCAAAATCAAGGACATCTCAATGTCCTACTTAGTGACAGCCATTGCATAGGCCCTTGGATTACCAGAAACTAGGGCCAATCTTGTTGAAATCCTCATGTAGGTAGATCCTAGCATCAAGAAGGAATGAATGTAGTTGTGTTATGGAGTCGATCGTAAAGAGTTTGGCATGCTCACCATAGTGGAATGTGCATATTTTAAGATTGCAGCCTTTCACCTCAATCCAATCGTGAGGCCAATCAAGATCACAACCTTCTTCACTCGTGCATGTGCTGATCTAACTAGTAGATTCCTTGTTAACCTTTCATAGCTGATCTATCTTAAGATAAAAAAGTGATTTAAGCAAAATAAACGTGGAAGGAAGGCACTCCCCTTCCCATGCCTTATCCAAAAATTATGAAAGAAGGGAGGCATAACCCTCTATATAAATGATGTTGTCCAACATGCTCCTATTCACTTCATAGGTAGAAATGATGAAGGACAAGGTGCCTACTAAAATCATCTAACAAGAGGAGCAACGACGACCATCTCCACTAGCCATCCACGAAATAATATCAAAGGCCCATGTTGATCTTGAGTGCATGCATAAGATTTGAGAGTAGCTCTTGTGAGAACAAGAGCATTGAGCAAGAATGAGTAGTGGTGATCCATTCATATATCATCTAGTGATTAGTCACTTTAACGAAGTAGCTCAAAACAATCATCTAGATGGATGGACATGGGTCAATATTCTCAGTCCAAAGAATGTAGCTACACACAAGATCGAATCCTAACTTTCAAGAGGTAATGGTATCTCTCTCAGAATAATAGCAATTCCTAGAAATCTCTGGGAATGCTTCTACTTTTTTGGTGCATCTAGAGGAGGGCAAGGAGGTAATTGTCTTGATGATGTAGCATCATGGGCAAGAGATAGTAGTAGAGATGGTTGCTAATAGAATTACCAAAGTATTAAATGGAATTGTGGCATCTATACCAAATGTTTCTACACTCAAAGATGTGTATATGTCCATAGGAATAGTTAGTAGCAAATCTAATGAATCCTAGCATGAGGAGTTACTAGACCAACTGGTGGGAACTAGAAAACTGATTCTAAATGTCTTTGACCTTTCGGACACAATCACTATAATCTAGTCAAACCTGCTGGAAGTGAGGGGCAAGTGCATTATATTGAAGGGGTAACAGGAAATAGCCCAAGCACAAAACCAATGCTTGGTTGTAGAGGTTGCTGAATTAAGAGCCTATCTCACCAATCATGTGTTTCTTAACCCTACATTAATAAGGGATGAAAACTTCAAGTAGCTTGGAAACAAGCTCAAAAAGGTTAAGAACAAGAAGGAGATGACTATGTTTAACTAGTCTATGGCCATCACCAAAACATACTTCATTCAGAAGGACTTGGTCTAGATGCACCAAGAGAATTCCATTTTGACCACAAAAAACTCACCTAAGAAATGTTGATATGCAAAAGTAGCAAATGCAAGATTTCATCCTTCAATAGCAGGAGAAGCTAGCTAGAGTAAACAACAAATTAAAGAGATTGACAATAGAAAATGGAAATCTCTCTATGGAGGAAGTCTGAACCCTTTGCCAAAAATCTGTGTTAGAGATAGCTACCTGGAAAAATGAGGCTCTCAACTTTGAGAGAGTCAAAAATCACTAAACAGATTAGGTTAGTTTATAGAAAGAAATCAATGAGAAACACATCTAGATGATGAAGGCAAAAGTTAATGAGGCTATCTAGTAGCTCAAGGAAGGAGGTGACATTTGGCAACCTCTCATTGATGGGCTCAATGACTACAACAAAGCAAAGATCTACATGAAAGAACTGTAGATCAAGGAGATGATAAAGTACATAGAGCTTGCCAATCTCCATTATGCAAATCTAGTGATGCTGACTATTGGGAGGCTACGGTGCAATTTGGAGAAACAACTAGCAAGTTTGTACTTAGTGTATGAAGAAGAGTTCAAGCATCATAAAGACATCAAGTAGAAGCTTAAGATTGACAACGTCGAATTTGAGGTTCTTAAGGTAAAGTTCACTAATCAATGATCAATTACTAAGAACTTGACCAATACGATGAATGACTACTAAGAGCTACAGAATGTAGTTAAGACATTTGATGTTGAACACAAACTTTTTGTTGCCTAGTTTTTTCACTTAAAAATTAGAACATTCTCTAAGTTCCCACAGTAAGAGTCAAAGAGTGTATGGATCTTTACTCAAGTACTGTTGTACCTGAGCATTAAAATATGTGCAGCAATAAAGACAAGCTTTCTAATAAACGTTGCAGCACTTTGAAATAGATTAATTATTTCTTTTATGCATTTACTATTTTGAGCAATTTCCTTAAATGATTTAAGTAATTAAAGTAGTTAAATTAAGCTAATTTAAGTTAAATTAACGTAGATTAAGATACATTAAATAGTGATTAATTAAGCACATAAGTACAACCACTTGGGGCACATGCTTAGCACTTGGTAATCCCAGTAATGCTTTACATTTTGTAACCTAGTAGCATTAAACATGTTTAGGAGAGTGGGAATGAATGCTTATGTTAGGATTAGTTAAGTGTTAGCTAGTTCGATTAAACTAGAAATTAAATATCTTTATTCATTATTCTTTATTTTAGGCAACTTAAAACATAAAATGTGAAAATGATAAAAATCATATGCCTCAGTTGCACTTAACCATACCTTTTCATTTCACAAGTGTAATTAGGAAGACGATGATTGCAATAGTTAGAGACTAGTGTGCTTAGAAGGCTATAAGTCCACAAAATTTGATTGGATTGCACATGAATGCTTAGTGATTCATATGGTTGAGCATAGGGTCTACTCACCATTCATCAAATGTTCATGAGCTCTTTTACTAAAATGAATGATATTCTTTCCTAGTAGCTAGATTAATGTTCTTGTATTGTAATAAGTTACTAGATTCTATTTTAGGCTAATTGGGGTGCTTTTGACTCAGCACTATTGATGAGTGGTGAATAACCCTTATGCTCAACCATACGAATGATAAGCATTCATGCACGATCTGATCAAATTCTATAGATGATGAGTCATAGTTTAGTTGGCTGTATTGATGAGGCCTCGTTAACGCGACCTTGTCAACTAGGCCTCATTAACGTAGCCTCATCAACAAGGCCTAGTCGATGCATCGTATTATGCATCGATGTAGCCTCATTGACTGGGCCTCCTCAAGGACCCATCAACATAGGATTTATTTTCAGTTATAAATACACACCTACCAATTGCATTTATGGAAATAGAGATTTTAGTTGCAACGAAGCTCTTGCAGTTTTTCCATTTGAAAGTTAGAATTTTTCTCCTAAGTGCCCGCAGTAGGAGTCATTAAGTGAATGGATCTTTATTTGAGCATTATTGTACTTGAGCACAATAGTGTGCATGACAATAAAGATGAGCTTTCTAATAAACTTTGCAGCACTTTGGATACATTAACACTTTTTTATGCATTTAATGTTTTCAATCATTTATTTAATGCTTCTAATTATTTATTAAATTTTTTTAAGTTAATAAAGCAATTAAGTAAGAAATATTACACACATAAGTACAACCACTTCGAGTGTAACACGTATTCACTTGATAATCCCAACAATGTTGTTGCTTGCTACGCCCAGTAGCGTAGCACTTGGTCACCCAGCAGTGGATACGTGGGTTCAAGATGTGTACAGAAAGTGGGACTAAATGCTTATGTTAGGATTAATTAGACATTAGTTAATTAGTTAAATTAAATTAGTTACTCCAACTACTTTATTTCTCTTGAAACACCAAAACCATGAAAATACAAAATGATAAAAATTAGAAGCCTCAATTACACTTAACCATACCATTGTACATCACAAGTGTAATTGGAAAGACAATGATTGACCTTAAGGCAAGATTCACTTCCTAGAAGACTAGTGTACTAGAAACGATAAAGTCCATGAAATTTTACTGGATCGCACATAAACGTTTTGTGATTCATATGGTTGGGTGTAGGGGTACCTCGTTGCTCATCATTATGTCATTGCCAAGGACATTATTTGTTCAAATGTGCACTATTTAGGTTTAAGTGAATATCATTGATATAGTTGTATGAACCTCAAGGTCAATATCATTCCCGCTATACATAGAATTATAAAAGCATACTAATAATTTTATTTTGTTTTGTTTTGCAAAATGTCTTCTTCTTCTTACAAGAACGAAGATGTTAAATCATCAATCCCACAAGAGTGCAAAATGGTACATACTCATTTAGATGAGTATGTACCATACTTCATCTTTATCTTACATCAGGATGAACAGTTGCAATGGTGTGATATGGAGGGCAACATCATCTTGCCCCCTAATCGATTTATGCCCGAGATGCTATTTCAAACCCTTAAAAAGTTTGGCATTACAAATCTTCACGAAGAGTACATTGTGAATCATTATGATACTAGGAACTACTGTTCTACTAAAACACAACATAAGCGAGATCAACATTAGGAGAAACTCCATGAGGATACAAAAGGGAAACATTCTACTAATCCCTTGTTCCTACTAGATTAAGATGACAATGAGGATCCTCCCTTTGAAGGTTCTCAACATGAAGATTCTCCACCCCCTATTACTGATGACAAGGATGTGAACTTGAACCTACGATCCACTATTTATAAACTAGGTTAGCAAAAAGTGACAGCCAAGGTAGGGACTTGGGCAAGCATCACAACAGTAAGGAATCTAAGGATGATGGTTGTAATAAATGAAAAAGTGGTGGCAAACACTACGGTGGTGGTGGTGGTTCACCTTTCTCTTCATCCTCTTCATCTAATTAAGCCATCATCAAAATAATCATGATGAAGGTGATCAACAAGACAATAATGACTATGAAGGCCACTGAGACCAAAGGGGTGACTAAAACTATCATCAGCGTCATCGACCTAATGATGATTATGAACCTTTATTGGCAACTTGAGGTATGCTCAACATTGTAGAGACAACTAAAATTCTAACCAAGCGTATGAAAGATAGTCGAATCAAACACTTAGACATGAATAATATCCCAAGATTTGAGGGGAGATACAATTCTGATCCACAAATCCATCTACAAGATTTCCATGAAACCTATGCCTTACAAAACATAGAAAATGAATGGTAGAAACTTAAGCTTTTTCCAAGGACACTCATCAAGGAAGCTGAAAGCTAGTACTAGTCCTTGGAGCTAGAATCCATTCACCAATGGAGTACCATGATAGAGATATTTAATGACAAATATCAAATGTACTCTAGAGTGTCAAATCTAAGGCAAATCCAAGGCTAGAAATAGGGAACACATGAACCCTTGGATGCCACCATGGGTAGATACTATTGACTCTTACATCAATGCCTTGGCCATGGTTATTCTTAGAGGGAACAACTTCATCACATCATAGATGGGCTCAAAGCAAAAACTAGAAGAACTCTTGGGATGTATGCCCAAGGAAAATTGTCTAAACTGAGAACTCATTAGATCTAAAGGCTAATTGAATAAGTAGCAAAAGAAGAAGATGATCTAAGAAAAAAGGAAAGTGCAAAAGAGTATAATAGGTACCTTCCATCAAGAAATGAGAGGTCCAGTTCTGTGACAAGGAGGAGTCACCACTTAATGAAGTGGTATACAGAAAAACCTTACCCATCCAAAAATCTATTTTTGATATTTTGGCAAAGGTTGATAAATTATGGGACTCTTTGGATAAAAAATTTCAAATTGCTATGAAGATTGCCAAAGAATCCAAAGAGCAAAATAGTAATCATAACTATAGAAGGTGAAAAGAAACTAAACATGGCTACCAAAGGGGTAAGTAAAAAACTACAGTAGTAGAGGAAGTTGTGGAAATTGACTTTGATGATGAAACTAATTGTGAAATTTTTCGTGTCACACTTACAAGAGTCTAGGATGTATGTCTTGAATCCTCAACTAGCACGTAGCTAGACACCTAGATGATTGTCTTATCCTCAAGGCAATCCAAGGTAGTTCCACCAGCAACAATAAGCTTACTACCCAAGTGGAACTCCTCCACAACCTTATGAGTAATACCAATAGTGGTACCAATCACAATAATGGAAAATGCCACCACTAAGGTAGCAATACCCTTATAGGTAACCAAATCCATACATGTATTATATTCAACAACATGTTTCTCTAAGAAGTTCTACAAGTCATACCTCATTTCAACATCACTATTACCCTTCAAAGTATCACTGAACACATTCACCATCTACTCAAGGAAAAAATCCATATCCATACCACTCTTTGCATTCATCTATACTCTACCTTCAATCTAGTTACCTCTTACTCCATCCATGCAGGGTAAGATTCATCCATAGCCACAACCACAAAATGCTACAAGGGCTATACATTCATAATAGGCTTTCCAGCCGAGTGGTTTGGATAATTGATCCAGAAAAAGACCTTTCTTCTGACCAAGTAGTCCTCTCCAACTTTCATAATCTAGTCTAACTAACTGTCCTACATCCCCAATACCCTCATCCTATGCATCAAACACCTTCGAATGCCCTTGAAACCAAATGTTGTCATGGATTCACACTGTGATGTTAACTCATGTTGTTTTCAATTGGATCAAGGCTAGCAATCTTTTCACAAAATGATCTAATCTAGGAATTCCACTCATTTATCTACAAATCATTGAACATGATCCATGCAAGGCTCTTCCTGACTCTAGTTCTGGAGTTAATCTCATCTCCCATAACATGTACAAGGCTTGGAACCTACCGCTTATTAAGAAGAGAAAAATCCATCTAGAATTGGCAAATCAATCAATTATTATCCCTATGGGATTAGTAGAGGAATTATGACCACAATTTTTGGGTGGTCCTATCCTACGAATTTTTTGGTGATTAAGGTTGAAAACTACAAAAGTGACTTCCCCATCATTATGGGAAGGGCTTGGTTAAGCACGGTCGATGCACGTATGGGCATATAAGATCTATCTCTAGAAATATCCAAAGAAAATGAATTAGACAAGATAGAGAAGAAGCATATTCCATGCATCATGTATAGTGATAATGGGGGCAATTGCATGCAAAAGATTTTATCAATCAAAAGCACATACATTAAGGTATGTAATCAGTGTGCACAAGAAATCATTATTCAAAGGTGTTTGTACATAGTATCCACAAAATAGGAGGGCACCCAGTGGTTGATAGCTGACTCAAATAACAACACATTATGCATGGAACTAACTGAGAGCCTAACATGTGCTTATGCTGAAGCATGAACAAAATTGAACAAGTTCATTTCCAACTCTCTAACGAAGATGATAATGCCTGTTGGCAAGAGTTGGAAATCCCTGATAACTTCAAGCAAGAGCCCCCAAAGTAAAAAACTTTACTAACTAGCATGGAATATGCATTTTTAAACAATGGTAAATTGGTCATAATTAATGTCAAACTTGCTCCTAAACAAAAAGAAAACCTATTAAATGTAGTTAACAAATTGCCAACAGCCTTTGCTTGGTCATATCCTGAGCTAACAGGAATCGATCCAAGGATATGCCAGCATCGTATTTACACTAACCCAACCATGAAGCCTAGAAGTTAGCCACAAAGGTGACTAGATCCCAAATTGAAGCAGATCGTCAAAGAGGAAATTAAATAACTCCTCAAGGCAAGCTTCATCTATCCAATTGTAGATAGTGAGTGGGTTAGCCCCCTCATAATTGTGCCAAACAAAGGTGGCAAATGGTAGGTCTGCATCGACTTCAAGCTATTGAATATGGTAACATTTAAAGATCATTTTCCTTTGCCATTTGTGGATCAAGTATTGGACATCATATCTGGGCATTGTTATTATAGCTTCTTGGATGGTTATAGTGGCTATAACCAAATTCAAATTGCACTAGAAGGTTAGGCTAAGACAATATTCACAAGTCCCTAAGGGACTTTTGCATATTATAAGATGCCATTTGGTCTATGCAATTCCCCCATAACATTTCAATGCTTGGTCCTTAGTATTTTTCAACAGTAAATTGGTAGTAGTGTAGAAGACTTCATGGATGACTTTTTCACATATGGAACTACATTTGAGCAAGCTTTAGACTACCCTAAGCAAGTATTGAAGAGATGTGTTTAAACAAACTTACAGCTCAACTGGCAAAAGAGCCATCTCATGGTCCAAGAAGGCATTATGCTAGGGCACTATATTTCACAAAAAGGTATTGAGGTAGACCTAGAAAAGATAAGGGTCATCCAAGGAATAACATGCCAACCAAAGACCATTAAAGATGTTTAGTCATTCCTTAGATACACTAGCTACTATTGGCGATTTATAAAGAATTTCTCTAAGATCACAAAGCTGTTGGTAGAGCTTACAAAGAATTTCATCTAGACCAAGGAATGTGAACACGCATTCCAATAGTTAAAAGAGAAACTTGTAGAAACACCAATCCTATGAGCACCAGACTAGTCTAGATCCTTCCACATCATGATAGATGCATCTAACTATGTGTTGGGAGCAATGCTCATGTAGATGGATGATAAGAAATGCTCATACTACATACACTGTGTAAGCCAAAGCATTGTGGGAGCATAGTTAAATTACACCACCATGGAAAAGGAACTAATGGCAATGGTGTATGCTCTGGAAAATTTCAAGCATTATGTGCTTAGCTACAAAGTATTTGTGCACATGGATCACAGTGTAATCTGCTTCCTCATGAACAAGCCAATGATGAGCCCTTGTGTCATACCATAGCTTGTGATCTTACAAGAATTTGACCTCATGATGGTAGATTGAAAAGGAATTAAGAATGTGGTTGCTAACCAACTCTCTCACTAAAGATGGGATAATAACGAGGAGGAGAGCCTACTTTCTAATCAGTTTCCAAACAAACTCCTCTTTATAGGAGCAATAAATGAACAAACACCCACAAAAACAACATGGTATAATGGCATTCTCACCTATCTTCTCACTAAAGAGATGTCACAAGATTTGGATTTCAGAAAGAAGCAAAAATTTCTTCATTGGGTCAAATACTTCATGAAAATTAATGGACACCTCTACAAGGTGTGTGCAGATGGCCTAATTCATTGGTTTGTCCCTGACAAAGATCAACTACACATTCTCCAAGATGCTCACAAAGGACCTTGCAAAGGCCACTATGCAAGGAGACATATGATGATAAAAATCCTAATGGTAGGATACTATTGGCCTATAATCTTTAGGGAAGCCCACCAATTTGTCAAATCTTCTAAATAGTATCAATGAGATGGGGGGATGACCACTCGCATGGAAGGTCCTCAATAGTGGATTCAACCACTGGAACCTTTTGACATATGGGGTGTTAACTTTATGGGTCCCATCACACCCATGTCCAACAGGAAGGCATATATTATTGTAGCAGTCGACTACTGCACAAAATGGGTAGAAGCAATAGTTGTTACTGATTGTACATCATCCACTACTACTATATTTATATAATAAAATATTGTCAATAGGTTTGGGATGCCACATTCACTAATTTCTAATGATGAAACTCATTTCACAAGTGCCACTTTTAGAAATTTAATGCAACACTTGGGGGTTGAACATAAATTAACAACACCTTATCACACCCAAGCCAATGATCAAGTAGAGGTAACCAAATGGGAGATCACAAAAATACTAACATGAACTATTCGCAAATATAGGAAAGATTGGAGTACAAAACTTAACGATGTCCTCTAGGCTTATCATTCAACATGGAAACTTCCTATTGGCTATTCTCCTTATGAGTTAGTGTACGGAAAACTTTCAATGCTCTTGATTCAATCCAAGCTTCGTACACTCTCAACAGCTTGTCATCTAAATCTTAACCTAAGTCTAGCACAAAAAGAAAGATTGATTAACCTAAACATGCTAGATGAAAGTCAATTAGTGGCCTTATCTTTGAATCAGGTGCACAAGGCATTCAACAAGCAATGTCATGACCTAAGAATACAAAAGGTAAAACTTCAACCAGGAGATAAGGTTCTCTATTGGAACCCCACACATGTACCCCCAAAAGGAAAATTTCAAACAATGTGGAAGGGACCTTATATAATTGATCAAACCGTTTCCTCTAGGACCATGATAATTTACAAACTTAAAAGCCCAAATAAAAAGCAGTTGGTCAATATTTAATAAGTAAAGCATTTTCTCGAACCAAGATAGGTGAGTGCAACTACCACCTCAACAGATAGACAACCACATTTTATTTTTCAGATATCCTCCTTCCAACTCAATTGTGGGGGAGATGGCCATCTATGCTAACCATCAATATGGCTTCTTAGTTTTTCTACTTTTTTGTTTTCCACATTTTTGATTTTACAAGTTGTTTATTTTACAAATTTTTGGATTTTCAAATTTTTCTAATTTTTGACCATTGTTAGTACCTTTGAACCTTTCTTGACTATTTTACATGTTCTTATATATTTTACTTTGTTTTTTTTATTCAAGTGTGATATTTCCTCATTTTTGCTAATAAATTTGCTTTATTTCCATAGGACATAATGCCACTGTTGTTGTTTACTAATGATGGTTAGTGCTTAATGTTGTGATTATCAATGTTTGGTGTCTATTTTTGAATTCTAATGTCTGATGACTTTGGCATGGTTTATTTTTTTATGGAATAGGTAGTGAGTCCATGTCATCTACCCATCCAATGAGCTCTATGGTTTTCCTTATTTTGGGAATTTGAGGCTCCTTCGATTAAAGAAACTTTTAATCAATTGGTGACCTTGGTAGTTTTGGAATTAGGAAAGATTTAAAGGTTTGTAAAGGGTGTGACTTCAAGTGGACTCAATACTCTTTGTACTCTTCTACAAGCTTGAGTGTTTTTCGGACTTCTTACCGTTCCATTCCAACCACTAATAGAAAGTCAAATAAAGTCTTTACATGGTGTAGCTCCAATTCAAAAAAAATGATGGGAATTCAAAGCACACCCCTTAGACATGAATAATTCCTTGCATGGTGTGGTTCCAATTTCAAAAAAAAATGATGGGAATTCATAACACATCCCTTAGACAAATAAAAGGGCTACAAGCACTGGTTATGGGACTAGAAAGACATGCACCTATGCCTGAAAGTCACCTCTAACTAAGGCCCCCTCTCACTTCCTACTTCTCTCTTTTCTTATCCTTATGGAATGGTGGTTGTCTTGTAAAAGCACTCTCATGTCTCATGTGGGTGAATTGGTCTAAGAGTGATAATGCAAAGTCACTGAAAGTAGCTGGTTTTGGTCTAGATTGAGGATGGATCTTCCTAGGTCATTTTAAATACAAATTTCACAAGGGACTTCTTATGACCTTAATTTGGGACTCCATTTCACCTTCTCTATCATCCATCCATGCTGTCATAACTCACCTCACTATCGTGTTCTATGTTATGCTTTGTGTCTTGGTTTGATGTGTTGGAATTCTTTAGCAGATTCTTTTTGGTTGGTCCTTAACTTTTCATGACCATTAAATCAACTATGGGATCCATAGACTCCTTAGTTAAGGTTATTCAATGGCAACTAGGGCATGAGCCTACTATGGGAAGGACCTACTTGCATAGCTTTTGGTTTGATTAGTTAAGGTCCCTTAACTTTGACATTGCTACAATCCTATCTTTTGCATATTCCATTGTGTATTCCACTCAGTGCTCCTTAACCTTTTATTTTATTCATCTCTTGAATCAATTTTTCTCCATTTTTCCAAATTTATAAGCTTCAACACCCTCTTCTCATGTTTTCATACTATTCTTAGCTTTTTGAGCTTTCATTTAACCATAATTTCATTCAAAAATTCCTTGTATTTTGCAAGTTTGACCAAAGTTAATAGTCATCAATGATGGTCAACAACTACATCGACAAGGCCTTGTCGATGCAATGCTATATATACCACCATGCACTTAGAAATTTTTTTTTCTCATTTTCTTATAACACATAGGGAGTTTTTGCAATTTTTCAGAGCCTAAAACCTTCCAAAGCTCATAACTTCCCAACCATTTGTCCAAATCACTTCGTTCTTTAACCTTGCACTTACCAGAGGTAAGATCTTTATCATGGGGGTTGCAAACCTTAAGGTTTCCAATAAAAAATCAATGGAAAATTTTGGAAATTTTTCTAACTTCCCAAAAGGGTAAATAACCTTAACAACATATAAACATCAACTTTTTTGATAGTTAACCCCCCAAGATGATTTATTAACAATAACACATGAATAAAATGATAATTGGAGTAATTAAATTAGTCATAATCACAACTTAGCCAAGTGTAACTATCCTTAAGAGATAAAGGTATACCAATTACTTCATGTTACACAACGATTGCTAATCCATGGTCTCATTGTGATTATAGATGGCACCAAAATAAAAATTCCCATAGGAAGGAGAACCCTCTCAACCAAGGAAGAAGTGATCCAAAGTTGGAAGAGGCCAACAAGAACAAGCTCAAGAACCACCGAAGGAAACCCATGTAATAGGACCTCTTCATGAGGAGCCCGAAGTGAAATCTATCTGATAGATTCTAGAAGAAGAAGTGCCTACTGAACAATCACAGTGAGGAAAAGTGCCTGGACCCATGCCAAGGCTTAAGGTCACTTTGACTCAGGTTTGCCTTAACATCATCAAGTCCCAAGAAATTCAACAATCAATCCTTCAAGAGATCAACTTCAGGCCATTCTTAGAGAAAGCTCCAGCAGATGTCAAGACTCAACTACAAACCTCTCCCATGTGGCCAGTAATCACATCAAGTGGGGAGTGGTACATGGGAGAGACATACCTCTTCTAGAATAATATAAGGTCAAGGTCCACTGTCAAAATCAAGGATATTCAAGTGTCCCACTCGACAGAAGCTATCACAAAGGCACTGGGGTTGCTTGACACTGGGACACATTTGGCAGAACCATCCATGAAGGACAATCTTGAGGCCAAGAAGAAGTGAACTTAGTGATGCTACGGGGTTGATCATAAGGAGCATGGCACACTCACACCGATAGAGCAAATTTATTTTAAAATTGTGCCCTATCACTTCAATCCAATGGTGAGGCCGAGCAAGGTGACCACTTTTTTTGCCTGAGCATGTGCCACTCTAAGTGGGAATTTTCCCATCAACCTTCCACAACTAATTTACTTAGACATCAAAAAGCACTTCAAAGAAAATGAATGTGAAAGGAAAACCCTACCCATTTTATGCCTCATCTAGAAACTTTGCAAAAGGGTAGGCATCATCTATTACTCCAACAATATCATCAAGCATGCTCCTTTGGCCTTATGGTCTAAGATCATGAAAGACAAGATACCAGTGATGACCTAAGAAGAGTAGCTGCCACCACCACCCACTCAAGAAACAATGGGGAGTCCCACACAGCCATTGAGCACCTACGCAAAATCTGAAAGTAGCTCTTGAGTGAACAAGATCAATGTGAAAGAATGAGTGGGGCAAATCCATCTATATACCAATCGATAATGAGTCACCTTAATGAGGTGACTTAAACAATTAGCCAAATGGAGAGGGATGGACCAATTTTCTATGCCCAAAAAATGTAGTTGCCTACAAGGTTGGATCCCAATGCTTGGGAGGTGATGGTGTAATTATTGCAATACCATTTATTCTAGAAATCTCTAGGAATGCTACCACCTTCTCGATGCATTTGGAGAAAGGCAAAGGAGCAACTGTCCTGGTGATGCAGCACCAAGGGTATAAAACAGTGGTTGAAGTTGTTGTTGATCATGTAGTTGAAGCATTAAATGCACTCGTGGCATATGTACCAAATGTATCTGCACTTCAAGACATGTAGACATCTGCAGGCATGGTCAATAGAAAGTTGAACATAGCCTAGCATGAAGAATTACTGGAACGACTAGTGGGAACTCAACAACCAATACTTGATATCTTTGATTTTCTAGAAGACATCATTGTAACCTAATTGGAGCTATTGAAAGCAAGGGGCAAATGTATTATTTTGGAGGGGCAACTTGAAATAGCTCAAAAATGAAATCAAAGGTTGCATAGGTTGCCAAACTACACGGTTAACTTGCTGATCTTGCAATCCTCAGCCTAATAGTAATAAGGGATGAAGCTTTCAAATAGCTTCAAGAACAATTCCAAAAGGCTAAGGAGGAGGTAGTTATGGCCATCTTCAATTCAGAATGACTTGGTACAGATGCGCCAAAAGAACAAGATCCTAACTACACAGAATCATTGCTTGTGCAATGTTGATACTCAAAAGGACCAAATGCAGGAATTTATTTATCAATAGTAGGAGCAACTTACTAGGGTGAACACTAAATTGAGGAGATTGACTGTAGAAAATTGAAATTTTTCAAAGGGAAGTGTTTCCTTGCTTTATAAGTCTATCATGAAAATCATCACTTGGAAGAATGAGGCTATAATGAAAATCATCACTTGGAAGAATGAGGCTATAAAGTTCGAAAAAGTGAAGAATCACTATAGAGAAAAGGTTGGCTTGCAAAAGGAAGTCAACAAAAAACACATTCAAATGGCAATGGTGAAAGTGAATGAAGCCCTCCAGCAACTCCAACAGGGAAGAGAAGTTTGGCAATCCATCATTGATGGGATCGATGCCTACAACAAAGCAGAGATCTGCTTGAAGAAGTTGCAAATTGAAGAAATGATAGAATATATGGAATTGGCCAATCTCTGATATGTAAACCTGGCAATGCTGATTGTCATATGGTCACGATCAAAGTTGGAGAAACAAGTGGCTAGCTTGTATTTGTTATACAAGGTAGAGTTTAAGCACCATAAAGACACCAAACAGAAGCTTGAGATTACAAACATTGAACTCAAAGTTCTCGAAGCACAATTCAGAGATCAACAGTCAATCACTGAGAACCTAGCCAAATAGATGAATGACTACCAAGAGCTGAAAGACACAGTCAAGATGTTTAACGTTGAATGTAAATAGTTCGCTACCTGATTCATCAATGCAAAGGAGTTGTTTCTAGCAATCCCACATTGTGAGACTTCACCTTTATCCTCCATCGAGATGAACAACTGCATTGGTGAGACTTAGAAGGTAACTGAAACACCGTGAAAATTGTGAGTCGGCCTCAGGCGAGGATTCACGATTCAGGCAAAAGTACATGACAGAATTCCAGAAAGGAGAACAAGGCAAGGCAAGGCAAAGAGGCGCACGGCATCAAGACTTCGGTTTCCTTTTGCAGATTTCCTATCTTACTATGTTTTCCGTCTTTACGCTATAGTACGCAACATAGCATAATGACGCTTAGCGTAACATAGTCTGATATTAGAAGGTGGTTTACTTCAGTAGCTTTAGCGAAGCTTAAGGCCTAAGCAGCGTAATATGCGATCTCTCGTGTATTCTGCTAAGTCTTTTGTCCAAGAGCATATTTACACTCTGTTACGTAAGGCAGCGTAATGAGCTTCGAAAACGTCAAAAAGAATCCAAAGGAAGCACAACAGATCAACTCTTTTCTCTTTCTTGCAGATTGATCACCTTATGCTCTTTACGCAACGCAACATACGTCAGCGTAATTCATCGTCAAGCTAATCATTGTTTATGCTTCATTATGCTTGGCAGCGTGAACGAGCGTAAAGCAACTTGAGTCCATTACTTTTGTGCTTTATTACGCTCTTGCACGCGACGCAATGCGTACGAGCATAATGTAGCCCAAAATCAACTAAGACGTGCCCGATCCACATTTGTTATTCATACGCACAGCACGCAGATGCGCGTATTGTGCGTAGTCACGAATTTCAACACAAGGATGGTCAAGTCAACGATCTTCTGAAAGGTTGAAACACGTGTCATCACAGCCATGCCTACTCCACATATTGTCAAACTTATAAATATCCTAGTTGGCAAAAAAACAAGGGGAGACACACGGAGAGAGACAGAGAAAGAGAGCAGAATTTTTAGCAATCTTTTGGCAGCACTATCTTTGAACAAAGGCAGGAAACATTTTTCTTGAGCATTGGCAGCAGGAGCGATTGGCCCTTTGGCGAAGACACAACTTTCTCCATTGGTGATCATTGGCAGTTCCGAGTAGAGACTACCCAAGGCAAAAGGAGCAGATCAGAGATCGAGAGATCATCTAGCACGGTCTGTGAGCTCTATTGATCAGAAGCAGTTGATCGATAAACGTCAGGACTTGACCTTCCTTGCATTCCATCTCTGGCCTACGAGGTAGATCGGACTCCATTTTGTACTTCTGCTTAGACAGTTTTCTTGTTATTTTGTGTTTGTTTCACACAAGATAATCGGGGCCTCCCCAGTGTAACTTGATATACAAAATACTCATTTTTTCGGGTCAAAGCATAGATCTTGAAATCACGCGTTTCTCTCGTGTCTGATTCTTTTTATCATATTAACGTTATTATTATTACAATTCATCTACATCATTTTTCTCTCATTTCGTAACTTGTCGAATCAAATCATTCCACGGAATACTCATAATCTCCATCAGTTTACTAATTTAGTAAGTCCTTGTCTGATCGACAAGACCGTTCAGGGCACTGCGGATTCATTTTCTCCAACACAGCCCTCGCACGGATCCGTGGTTAAGACTGTATACACGGATTTTGTTTGGTATTCTAGCTACCAACGTTTTCCATCGTTACAATTTTCTGGCGCTAGAAGGAGGGCCTTAGCTTCGGTTCGTATTTTTACAAGTAGCCCTGTAAGCGATCTGTACCCGCGTCTCCAAAACGTAAACGTAATACCTCTAGGGAAGTTTACGGAAACTTGTGTGGTGTAGATCGGTTACTTTAACGATTCCTTTGGGATCCTACAGGGTAGAAAGCCTAACCGCGATCTTCTTTGTCCATCGTTTTTTCTTTTAGATCCAATCGTGTATTGTCGATTAATCCACTTGACCAATGGATTCACTTTACACAACCACAACCGCCATGGTCGCTGCTGATTTGGGTGCCACATCTGTGAACCCTATTGCTGTCTCCAGACCAGCTTCTAGTGCAGCAGGACCTCAGGGACCATCGCATCGGTCATTGAGACTGCAAGGTAAAGACCCAGTATTTACTGTCATGACCCCCGAGGAATACAACTTCATCTGCGTCAAGATCCAGGCGAAGCTTTCCCTTAGTCGAGCCGAAATCGAGGCGAAACGAAATTTCGAGATGATCCATCGAGGGGGTCAGGACTTCACCCCAACAGCCTATGACATTATCCCTTTAACAAACCGTCACCATGAAATTATAACACAGTTGGTCATGGCTAAGAGCCAGGCTACACGGGCTATGATGGAACCCCAGAATGGGGAGGAAGAAGATGATGAATTTGCAGCCCAGTCTGAACATTCATATCACACTCTTAGTCCCCATACTTACGTCAATCCATTATTCCCTCTCAATGGAGAAGCTGCCCCTCTCAATCCAGCCATGACCACACAGACACACATCCTTGTCATTCCGCAAGCCACTGTGCAACCATCTGGGCTACAAGTGCAAATACCCCACAATAACATGGGGGCAGCCTCATCACCACGCATGCTCAGCATTCCATCGGTGGTTCCAGCATCCATCGCATCCCATTTCATCCCTCAAATCCAACCCCATCCCATATCCACAACTCGCCCGATGCAGACTTTATCGCTGTCGCCCCCTCCAACCCAACAGATCACTGCCGTAGTGCAGCCACAGATACCCGTACAACAGCCTGCCGCGAGTCAGTGGACCATCCCCACGGCACAACATAACCAGTCTGCGGTATATGGTGTGCAACCCTCGGTTGCACCTGCAACGCATATTCGGCAGATGGTCCCGTAATCTCTCTTCCCAAACCGATGGATGGTGGTCTTCATAGGCACCCCTGCCTGCAGGGATCTCTGCCCCACCATCTGCCGGCCAAACCATCCCTTCATTTCCACTGCCTGGCACAGCTTTTCCAGGTCAGCCCCCTGCTCCTCCTGCACAGACACCTCCATCAACAGGTCTAGATCAAGCCTTTTTACTTATTCAAACCCTCACTGAGGAGGTTAGGCATCTTAAGGCCACTGGCTCAGACACTATACAGATCATGGACTTCTACCAAGATGATCCTATTAGTCTAGCGGTCCCCATGCTGTTGTTGCCACCAGGGATATCCTTACCTCATTTTACCAAGTATAATAAGGAAGGAGATCCTAACGCTCACTTGGTCACCTTCAGATCCAAATCCTTGTTGTTGCAACACTAGCCTCACACGATTATCCTCGTCTTTCCTATGTCTCTGATAGGGAAAGCTCTAGATTGGTATTGAGCCCTCCCATGCTCTTCCATTTCAACCTTGGAAGAGCTTCTGACACAGTTCGTGACTCGCTTTAAATACAACTTAAAGCCGAAAGTCACGTTAGATCAACTCATGGGAGTGAAAAAAGACCCTCTCGAACTAGTCCAGAAGTTCATACAACGCTGGAGTGCTACTTTGAATGAAATCCATGAGCCAATCGTGAAGCCACACTTACTGGCCATCTTCAAAGGAGCAGTCAATGACTTTATCAAGTCAAAGCTATATTATCTTTCCCCTAACTCCTTACATCAGGCCTTCGCCCAAACTAAAAGCATCCAAGATGCTGCGAAGGCCAGCAAAGACCTGGCGTATGTCGTCTACAAGAACGCTCACAACAAAGGCAAGGACAAAGGTAAAGCGACGACAACGACAGTAGCTGCGCTGGCTGAGGGCACAAAGAACAAGAACAAGAAGGCACCTACGGTGCCTCCTAAGACCACGGCCAATGCGGGCAGCACCAGCCAAGACACAGCTGCACCTGAAGGGCCACCCCAGCCTAAACCAAACTTTGAGCGTAAAGATCACTCAAAGTATACAGCCCTGCCTGTAAAACACTCAGAACTGTTGAAACAATTGTTAGGAGCAGGATACATTCAACCCAAAAGGGTATCCGAAGAAGCTCTGAAGCATCACAGACGTCATTGTGAACTGCTGAAGAATCCTTCTTTAGCCCTACCTAACGAATCACCAGTTCCAAAATCTTTCAGGCTAGACCATTTCTGTGACTACCACCAGTTGTGTGGTCACGACACCGATTACTGCTGGGCGTTGAAGGATGACATTCAATGCATGATCGATGACGGTCATTTGAAACTAGACAGCAGTAGTTTGACGCGTCCGGAAAACTAAGCATTGCACATGTATAAGGATCCATTGAATGCAAACAACACACCCTATACAATCAATGTGGTGAGTACGGACAGTGAGAGGAAAGTACCACCCAAACAACCTTTTGTTTTGCGTGTACCTACCAGCTCACCAAGGGGGGCAAACCTTTCATCGACAGCTAGTGGTGTCTCAAGGTCACCCTTCATTATTTGGGCACCTTCTCAGAATGCCACTCAGCCACGTAGTAACAGCAAAGCCGCGGCCTTGTTCGCACCCACGCCTAGGGCACCTTTCATTCTCAGGGTGCCAAAACCACCGGCTACTCCTCTCACGCAGGGGCAGGCCTCTAACCAAAACCGCCAACCATCATCTGAAAAACAAAAGGGAGAGGACACATCTGTTAACGCTACAAAAGACCACCTTATGCTCGGCTTCTCTAAGCCTAGGCCCCTAGCCTCTGTGCCTTTGCCTAAACCTAAGAGGCAAGATAAAGGTGCAGAAACGCAGCCACCTCCTCTCGACAAGAAAAAGAACAACCCCCCGACTGACATCATTGCACCTCGGGAGATTCGCCTCTTGGGACGAATGGAAGAAGACAAGGGGAATAAACAACCTAGCCGAGAGAGGAATCTCCTCGACGCGTTTACGCAGGTCAAACGAGCTCTAAAACAGAAAAATACAACGCTGAGCCTCTATGACCTGCTCATGACATCCCAAGAACACCATGAGGCTATGGTCTGTATGCTGACATCCATACCTGTGGACGAAAGCTTACCAGTGGAGGAAGAAGCGATACACGCTGTCATGTTTCCTTCTGAAGCTGAGCAACCTAAGCCCATCTCGCTGACCTTTCATGACGAGTCCATCAAAGATGATCCTGAGAAAGGTCAGGTGACAACTGAACCCATGTTCATCATCATTCGGGTCGATCAGTACCTGATCCGGAGGGTACACGTGGACGACAGTGCAACTGCAAATGTCATTCCTTATCCCATCGTCGATAGGTTGGGTCTGTTTGACCAGATCATTTCCACAATGACAACATGCGTAAATTCGTTCAATGGAGCAACGGTTCAGGTCAAGGGGACCATGCGTATTGAGTTTGTGGCAGGGAATCAATTCCCAATGGATGCCACATTCCTAGTCGTCGGGGAGATGCCTGTGTTCAACTTGATCTTAGGAAGGTCCTGGTTAGCCCAGCTGAGGGCGGTTTCATCACCGATACATCAGGAAATACACCTACCCTATGCAGGAGGGGAGGTCGTAATACGCGGTGATGAAATCACCCCCAGAACTATCAACAATATTGAAGAAGAACGGGGTTTGGAGATAGAAACATCGGATGATCAGACCCATCTCCAAATCCCTCAACAAACCGAAACCAACGATGACAATCTAGCCTGGGCCAACCTGCAATTTCAGGATGGCGGCATGGAGGAGTCAGACTGTAAATCCCTCCGCCCTTACGCAACACTGAATGTAAAAGCCATTAAGAAGCAATTGCGAATTAGCGGTTGAACTAAATGGTATTTATGCGCATTATTATGTTTTTACCAATTATCGTTGTTTACACTTAGTAGTCCATTTTCATCCAATACATATTGACGCTACAGAAATTTTCAATGTTTACGCTTGCCATTCCTTACGCTATTGCATTTCTCTCATGCACGCTATTTACGCCTTTTGATCACTTTAGTCCAATTACGCAAAAATGTACATTACCATCGATTACGCTCTCTATATCACGCAAAGGGGCCTGCAATGGCCTAAAACTAGCCATGGCCCGCAATGGCCTAAAACTAGTTTCCAAATTACGCAAACTCCCATGATGGCCCGCAATGGCCTAAAACTAGTAATGGCCCGCAATGGCCTAAAACTAGTGACGGCCCGCTATGGCCTTAAACTAGCAATGGCCCGCAATGGCCTAAAACTAGTGACGACCCGCTATGGCCTTAAACTAGCAATGGCCCGCAATGGCCTAAAACTAGTAATGGCCTGCAATGGCCTAAAACTAGTGACGGCCCGCTATGGCCTTAAACTAGCAATTCCATCCCGTCGCAACATAACTTAACCAAAATTGTTAACAACTACGCTTACGCTTTGCAGATAAAAATGCAAAAGACAAAAAAAAAAAAATAACATTTAAAATCGCCAAGATCTTATAGCTAGTCTTTCAGTCATTCACATAACCATTGTTGACTCCAATCAATAAAAAACCATGCGTAAACTACAATTACGCATCTCCTCTGATGCCACTATCACCAGTATCTCTCAAGTCCGGCTCTAGACCCAATAAATCGTCCTCTAGTGGGCCTTCTCTTCTGGAAAGTATTCCTTCATGAGGAATTTCCTCTTCATGAGGTTCTTGCTCTAGCACCGGCTCCACAGAAGGACGCTCTTCATCACTACGCCCCTCTTCTTGTACTTGCTCCTCAGCTGGCTCGCCTTCTCTATCCTCTTCTAGTACCTAGATACAGAGAACATGTTAGCAAAATAAAACTTGGCAACACAATCAAAAAATTTAGACTTAGTCATGATTAAACTTACTCGCGATGGCCCTACTTCTGCAGCAAAGGGAAGCTTTTCCAAGCCGGCCCATAGGCGCTCCATGATTTCATCCTCAGTCAGGTCAGACCACACTCCATCTCCCAGAGCAGCTTCAGCCTTTACCTTCCCTTTCTCCACGCTAGTCCAGGGAGGCAGGTCAGGGAAGAAAGTAGGGACGGTAGTCTCACCCCCGGGGAGAGTCACCTCCCTTTCCGGGGACGCACTTACAGTCACCTGCTCTTGAAACTTCTTGAAGGCTTCGGATGCCCCAATGACGTCCAAGAAGACTCGTAAGCATTGAGCTTCGACGGCAGAATCACGATAATGTTGACGATAAGCGATACTTTCTCGCTTATACAAATGTTTGTGGTCCTTTTCCTTCTGCCCCCATTCTTGCACACTTGCGCAGAAATCCCTCCAGTCTTGGCTTTTCTGAGCTAACAGCTCTATTTGCATCCGCTACTCCACCAACACCCGTCTGCTTTGCATGCTGTTCTTGATTGCGGTCCAATAACGGGAGTAGTCAATAACAGCGGTACGCCAGTCCTCGTCACCCATTTCCCGCGCCTGTAGGAACTCGCATCGCTACTTTAGATCCCCGACCTCTTTGGTCAGAGACTCATTCTTCTTTTCTAATCTCTGCACCCATTTCCAGAGATTTTCATTTACACCCTTACTCTCCCATAAGGAGCGAGTCGAGTGTAACGCACATTTACGCATCTCTTCATAAATGTGGCATGGCACGACTGCCCCATCAGATGGAGGCTCCACTGTGTCCAAATCAATTGGCTCTATTGGGTTCCATCGAAGGTGAGCTCCTAACAGCAAACATTACCAATGTATATGATACATTACCACTGTATAATAAAATAAACCTATTATAGCTACAGCGTACCAGCTTCAGGATCGACGCGCTCGAGGCGCTCAATCATATCGCTGACAACGCCTTCCATGAAGGTGAACTTGTCAGGAAAGTCTCTCCACGCTCTGCTCACAGCGATGGACGTGGACGCATCCTCTTCTCCTGTAGCATCGTCAAGTTAGAAACTCTAATTATTAACAGAACTCTTCAAAGTTTTCAACACGCTCATTACCTCTACTAGTAACAGTGGGGAGCCCGCCATCATCTTCTACCTCCTCCCTCTCTTCACGCACAAGAGTCTGTGCGTCGCTTGTCCCAACAGCTAGGGCCTCCTCATGCACAAGAATCTGTGCGTGGCTCACCCTAACAGCTGGGGCCTCTTCTTCTAAGACTGGGGTCCCTTCCCCGCGACTTAATATCATTGCCCCTGTTTCAGGGGTCAGCTGCTCCGTAACTTTCTCTGGTCATATCACATAATACACTTAATACAATTCAAAATATCCTAAATAAACATTACATAATACAACCTTCAATACATTTTTTTCACGCTTACCAAGCGGAGGTTTACTCCGCTGAACTTTGACTTCCACGGTTCGACTTGTGCCACTCCTAGGCTCCGCAGAGGCCTCGGTTAAATGAAGCCTTTTACGCCGAGCTGAAGGTTCTACAATTTCTATCGCCAAACATTTCCCTCGTGAGGCATCGCCAGTGTAGGTAGGCATTATCCCACCTACGCTGTCGGGGCCTCATACTCGCGACGCCGCCAAATACCTGGTCGTTATAGACAGAAATTTGCCAATCCCTTCCAGGGGATCCTGTCCACGGGTAGTGCTGAAAATATGGGTAATCCAAGGTCTGGATAGCTAGTCTCGGTCTTGCTGCACCCAGACCCCATTCCTTTGGATGACCAAGAATTCAGCAAAACGCCGAAGGCAGGCTATGAAGAAGGCGTAATGCACGTTGAAACGAGACTCGAGCATCTTGTGAAGCCTGATCATCTCAGTGTGTAGCCCCTCAACAAAATAGCTTGCCCAGTTGAACTGGGTCCCTTCTTCGATAATCTCCCGCATAATACGAGTCTACTCTATGGAAAAGAATTTCCCCTGCGAGAGCGTTTTGGGGAAAGCCTGGGCCCGGAAAAGGGGATAAATCGTCGTGGCGATTTCTAGTTGAATTCTTTCACAAGGGATCCCTTTAGTCTCCTTCTTGCCCCCTACCCACTCCTCCAACCACTCCTAACAGGAGAGACTCCTCTTTGCCTTTTCCTCTATGGGAAGGCCGTCAGAGGGGACGCTGAAAAGGTCTGCAAAGAGCTGAGCGTCAATGTCAAAACTTACACGTACGTGATGCACGTGCGTGCAAAAATGCTCTGCCCTTTCGCTGAAGGAGTTGACCAGCGTTAACATTTCACTGGCGGGAACATCAGGGGTCGTAGCTAAAAATAAATGCATTAGCCTCGCTTCTCGTATCTTGGTGACCATCGCAACTGGGGCCGCCGCGTGGCCGAGCCAGCATTGTGCATCCTTGATGTCGCCGTAGCGGAAGAGGAGGGTATTCACCTTGCGGTCAGAAATTGTAAGGGTAATCTCCCAGGATTCCCTTACTGAACAATGTAAGACACAGGTCAAACAAAAACACTATTACGCAACATTCACAATTCACAATTACACCACGTAACAATAAAATACGCAGCAGTTTTACCAGGTCCAAATGGCAAAGGAAATGGAGGAAGTTTCCTCTGCACATCCGCAACGGTAAGGGGCAGATCCAAGGTCCAATCGTCATGTAGCCACCCGAGATTCTGGCAATTCTTGAAAGCATCAACATAATGGGTGGGGTACTCATGAATGTCGAAGCCAATCTACCCCATCACACCAGCGCATACGTTGCTAGTCGAGGTAAACGTCTTTATTGCCGTTTTGGTCCATGACAAAGTATCACCATCGCCTACCAACCTGTTCTCCTGAATAAAAAACCTGTACCATACCACATAGGCTTATCTTACATCTCACAAAACTCAGACAATAGACATATAATGACAATATAGCCAACAAAACTGCTTACCCGCCTGAATAGTACACTGTGCCTGGTGGGTTCTGGAAGTAGGTCGAGACATGACGGGCCACGAACAAAGTGTTGTATGCGTGGTAGCAACTAAACTGGGCCATCTCCCAGATCCAACTTAAGCACCTCAAACCTCGGGTGCTAAGTTCTCGGTCCTGGGGATGACCAGTATCGATGGCTCCGTCTGTTAAGAAAGCCAAAATTCCCTGTGCGGAACCCACTAACAAGTGCTCCAAAATGGCACCAGCAATATCTCGTGACAAATTAGACCATATAATAACGCTGTAGTTACGCAATAAAAACTGCAGAAATTCCAGTGCGCCCTTTTGAAACCATATGGTCCTCCAATGCAACCGAGTTTGCGGGGGAGGGACATTAGGCACGATTGGGTTTCTACAACATAAAACTCTAACGATATCTAAGACGATTAAGTCAGGTCTTAGCATAACACTGTACAGAAAACGCAATAAACATATCAACATCTAGATTCACATTTGCATGTTTAAATACAGGAAACCTACAAATTACGCTTAGCTATTCATGCCGAAATCGTCCAAACCCTTGCAACAGCGCAAGGTTTGTCCCCGACAACGACGATAGACACCCCATTAAACCCTCATCTTAATGTGAGGTCCATAGTCTAAAACCTTCATTTACGCGAACAACGCTTCAGGAATAAACACTGCTAAAATAACACAAGTATGCAAGGAATGGCCTACCGATTCAAAGGCATAGGGTCCCTCACTTCGACCACCGCCTGCGAAGCGCGCTACAGATTCTCTTGCACCTCGTCGATTTTAGCCAATTTCGCGTTCTTCCTTTTCACCTTACACGCCATTGTCATGGTTTCAAAACCTTCACAATTTCGCACTTTCACATCTTTGCAAACTACGCACTCCAATCTTCTGCTCCTCTTCCTCTCGCTTTGTAACAGTTAGAAATTCGAATCCGCGACAGCCAACAGCCCGTTCTTACTGAAAACTACTTACTTATATGCAAAATGTAACCAACTTGATACCCGATTTCAGCGAGACTTACCCAAATGTTGGTGTCAATATGAGCTGGAACCCGAAGATCAAGACATTAATGGCGTCAGATATCACACGCATTACGGTCCGAAACGACCCTAAACTACTGTATCTTATCTCCTCGTAATTAGGGCTCATTAATTACAGGCTGTTCGCAAACTTTAAAATTCAATTACCTTTACGCAGCAATGTCACATCACTTCCTGTACACTAAACTAAACGTTATTCGTTCAACACTTATCGCATCAAACTTAGTATCTTTCTAATTACTCTCGCATTTGACACTTTTGCAGGATAATTCACAGATGGACGAAGTGTTGTCTGCACTGCTAGATTTAGCAAACTCACACAGTGAAATCATTAGACAACTTGATCCCACACTAATAGAAACTAACCTAGCCCTTAATGATGCAATCATAGCCACGTCAGAAACATCTCTAGACTGGCCAGAGCAATCGACGCACACGCTAGATCTAGAAGCTGGAGATGTGACTGAAGATCCACTCAACGAGGTCTCTATGGTTATGCATAGGGGTGAGACTAAAACTTTCAAGATTAGCTCTCTATTAGACCAAAAGGCAAGTGATGACATAAAACAGGTTCTCCAGAATAACATCACGGTGTTTGCATGGTCATATGAGGATATGCCAGGACTAAACCCAAGATTAATTTAACACAACATAATCCTAGATCCCCATATCACTAAGCTGTACCAGGCAGGTTTTATTCGCGCGGTTGATTACTTGGACTAGGTATCCAATATTGTAGTAGTTCCCAAAAAGACCGAAGGAATACGCATTTGTATAGACTTCCGGGACTTAAACAAAGCTACAATCAAGGATAACTTCCCATTGCCGAGTATCAACCAATTGGCGGATACAACCACTGGACATGCGCTTTTGTCCTTCATGGATGGCTTCTCAGGCTACAATCAAATACGCATTAACCCAGAGCACCAGCTAACAACGACATTTATGACACCCTGGGGGACCTTTGCTACACCATGATGCCTTTTGGCTTAAAAAATGCTGGAGCAACATATCAACGAGCTATGACGTACATCTTTAGCGATTACCTCTTAGGGAGGCTGAATGATTATGTTGACGATATAGCTGTTAAGTCATTAAAGTCTGAAGATCATTCAGAGGATCTGGAGTTAGTCCTCAAAAGATGCTCTAAATATGACCTCCGACTTAACCCAAAAAAGTGTATGTTCGGAGTCAAAACCGGACGCATGCTGGGTTTTGTGGTATCGGAAGCTAGCATACACGTAGACCCTGACAAAGTCAAAGCCATTGTTGAATTGACACCCCCTACAACTCTTAAGCAATTACGCGGATTACAAGGGAGGTTACAATTTATCAGGCACTTCATCTCGAGATTAATCGACAAGTTACACCCTATGCAACATTTGCTTTAAAAGGGGGTTAATTTCGAATGGACGGATGACTGTCAGCATGCGTTCGACAGCTTGAAGCAGGAGCTTCAACGCTCGCCAACAGTTTTCCCGCTGCAAAGGGATCAACCATTCTATATCTATCTCGCAACTTCAGACGTAGCCTTAGTAGCGTTACTCTATCAAAGGAGGGGTGATGGGTCGGAAGTACCCATCTACTATTTGAGTCACGCTCTATGTGCGTATGAAATGAGGTACAACGAAGTAGAGTGTAACTGCTTAGCATTAGTATTTACGCTCAAGAAGTGCAGGCATTATCTTTTCCGTAGCCAAGTTAACATCATCTGTAAAAATAACATCCTTAGGGCCATTATGCATAACTTATACGAAAGTAGCAAAATAGCTCGTTGGAAGGCCATCACAGCAGAATTCGATCTGCATTACATTGGCCAATCTTCTACGAAGGGCCAAGCAATAGCTGACCAATTAGTAACATCTCCTATTGACAGTCAGGCAACCATAGAGCCTGAATTTCCAGACGAATATGTACATAGTGTAAGCCCTATCTTAACAGGCCCCGAAGCGACGTTGTATTTCGACGGAGCTTCAACCGCTAGAGGTGGCAGTGCTGCCACCATTATTATGCTATCACCTGAGGATGTGCGTCTTCATGCTTATCACTTGACCTTCCCCTGTACGAACAATGTGGCAGAGTACGAGGGGCTCCTCAGAGGATTACTAGCTGCAAGCGAACTCAATGTTCGACACTTGGCAATTAGGGGTGATTCGATGCTCATCATAAATCAGATCACAGGACTCTATGCCTGCAAAGCTGTACATTTACAGCCCTACTACAATATGGCTAAAGATCTTCTGAGGCAGTTCGCGACCATCGATGCCCAACACGTGCCACGAAATGATAACACACTGGCCGATGCACTGGCTACGCTGGCCTTAAACGTGCCATCACATCTATTCGACACTTGTCCTACTTTAATAACAGATTGTACAGCTCCTATTATTCAGGTGGCGCAAATATCTTCTCTTCTCGAAGAAAGCACGCCAGAATGGTATGACAACATTAAAGCTTACCTCTTACAAGGCAAGCTATCGCATGAATTGACACGCGCGCAGAAAGATGCAATCCGCAAGCGAGCTAGGCAGTACGTAATCATAGGAGACAGTACTCTCTGTAGATGCTCTTTTGATGGTGTGTTACTTACTTGCGTTAACAAAGACCAAGCACAGCCTATCGTTGGCGAGGTTCACTAGGGATTATGCGGAGGACACGTAGCACCACGGGCTATGGCCTCAAAAATTCGCCGCTTAGGGTACTACTGGCCACGCATGGAAAAAGATTGCCTAAGCAGCTTTGGCGAAGCTTAAGGCCTAAGCTTAAGCAGCTTTGGCGAAGCTTAAGGCCTAAGCAGCATAATATGCGATCTCTCGTGTATTATACTAAGTCTTTTGTCCAAGAGCATATTTACGCTCTGTTACGCAAGGCAGCGTAATGAGCTTTGAAAACGTCAAAGAGAATCTAAAGGAAGCACAACAGATCAACTCTTTTCTCTTTCTTGCAGATTGATCACCTTACGCTCTTTACGCAACGCAGCGTACGTCAGCGTAATTCATCATCAAGTTAATCATTGTTTACGCTTCACTATGCTTGGCGGCGTGAACCAGCGTAAAGCAACTTGAGTCCATTACTTTTGTGCTTTATTATGCTCTTGCACGCGACGCAATGTGTACGAGCGTAATGTAGCCCAAAATCAACTGAGACGTGCCCGATCCACATTTGTTACTCATACGCACAGCACGCAAATGCATGTATTGTGCGTAGTCACGAATTTCAACACAAGGATGGTCAAGTCAACGATCTTCTGAAAGGTTGAAACACGTGTCATCACAGCCATGCCTACTCCACATATTGTCAAACTTATAAATATCCCAGTTGGCGAAAAAACAAGGGGAGACACACGGAGAGAGACAGAGAAAGAGAGCAGCATTTTTAGCAATCTTTTGGCAGCACTATCTTTGAACAGAGACAGAAAACATTTTGCTTGAGCATTGGCAGTAGGAGCGATTGGCCCTTTGGTGAAGACACAAATTTCTCCATTGGTGATCATTGGCAGTTCCGAGCAGAGACTACCCAAGGCAAAAGGAGCAGATCAGAGATCGAGAGATCATCTGGCACGGTTTGCGAGCTCTATTGATCAAAAGCAGTTGATCGATAAACGTTAGGACTTGACCTTCCTTGCATTCCATCTTTGGCCTACAAGGTAGATCGGACTCCATTTTGTACTTCTGCTTAGATAGTTTTCTTGTTATTTTGTGTTTGTTTCACGCAAGATAATCGGGGCCTCCCCAGTGTAACTTGATATACAAAATACTCATTTTTTGGGGTCAAAGCATAGATCTTGAAATCACGCGTTTCTCTCGTGTCTGATTCTTTTTATCGTATTAACGTTTTCATTATTACAATTCATCTACATCGTTTTTCTCTCATTTCGCGACTCGTCGAATCAAATCGTTCCACGGAATATCCATAATCTCCATTGGCTTACTGATTTAGTAAGTCCCTGTCTGATCGACAAGACCGTTCAGGGCACTGCGGATTTGTTTTCTCCAGCACAGCCCTCGCACGGATCCGTGGTTAAGACTGTATACACGGATTTTATTTGGTATTCCAGCTGCCGATGTTTTCCGTCGTTACAGTAACATAGTGTTACCTCCCGATCATTCAATTCCAAGCATGCTTCTTCGTGCCCTCACACAAATTAGCATGTCACACTTACATGTAGAATACATTGTGCAAGACCATGACTCAAGAGAATACCATCCCATGGAGGCACAACATCAAAGGGATTTGTAACATGAGAGAAATCATAAGTCTTTGAAGGTAAGTGGTCCCAAGATGCCCCACATGTCTTAAGCGAAAATGAGGATGGTGAACCTACCTTAGGCAGTCGCCCACACAACGATGTTCCTCCCCTTGACTTTGGATAAGGGGTTGTGTATTAGGACCTTCATTCCACTATTCATAACCCAAGTTCTGATACCCACATGCACAAAGGGTCCAAAAAAGGGACACGAACTCATGATAAAGGTGGACATTCTTATCGCAATAGCAATTGGGGCCGAGACCGTAGAAGAGAAGGCAACAAACACTATCATGGTGATGGTTCTCCTTCTTCTTTACCTTCATCATATCCTTCATCCTCTCCTGCAATATCTAGATGCAGTCATAAAGAAAAAGACCATGGGGATAAAGGTGGACAAAGTGGAAGTCATAGATGAAACAACCAGGAAAGGGGACAAGGGCACTCTAGAGAGTCACAACATAGAGGAAGGGAGGGTAGGGAACAACGTAGGCATCATAGACGCCATGGATGAGATGATCATGATGAACCCATACTTGCTACTCAAAGTATGTTAGACATAATTGAGGCTGGTAGAATTCCAACAAGGCACTAGAAAGATAGTAGCATCAAGAGATTGGATATGAACAACATCCCACGATTTGAAGGGGGATACAACGCCGATCCTCAGAATCATTTACAAGCATTCCATGATGTGTGTGCCTTACAGAACATAGAGAACAAATGGCAAAAACTTAAGTTGTTCCCATGGACATTAGTTAAAGAAGTGGAAAGCTGGTACTAGTCTTTAGAACTGAAATTCATTCGTAGGTGGAGTACTATGTTAGAACTATTTAATGACAAGTACCAAATGTACTCCTAAGTGTCTAACTTGAAAAAAAAATCCAAGGCTGGAAAAAAAGAGAACATTAACCCTAGGATGCTGCCATGGGCCAATACTATGCATTGTTACATCATTGTCCTGATCATGGTTATTCACAAAGGGATCAACTGCACCATCTCGTGGATGGGCTTAGGCATGAAATGAGAAGAACCCCTGGGACTTATGCCTAAAGGAGACTATCCGAGCTTAGGTCCCATCAAATTCAAAGATTTTTGAAGTAAGTTGCTAAGGAAGAAGGTGAGCTATGGAAGAGAGAAAGTGTAGAAGAGTATAACTAAGATCCTTCCCTCTAGAAGATGGGAGTAAGATTTTGTGAGGATGAAGAAGAGTCACCACTCGAAGAGATGGTGAATAGTAAAACTTTGCCTATCCAAAAGATGACATCAAAAGTTTCGACAAAGGTAGACCAAACATGGGATTCCCTAGACCATAGATTTCAAATTGTTCTTAAAATAGTAGAGGAGTCTAGAGAGTAAGGTAGTGAGAAAAGAAAAAAGAAAGAGGCTGAACATGCACGTAGCAAGGGTAAGGGCAAAGTTACCATCATTGAAGAGGTTGTGGATTCGAAAACAAATAATGATAGTGGATGTGAGATATGTCAATATGACCATCCTAAGGGATGTTACCTTGTAATCTCACATCTGTAGGAGTCTAGGGTGTATGCACTCAAACCACAATTAAACAAAAGGCAAACATCCCAAAGGTTACCTTATCCTCAAGGTAACCCAAGGTAGTTCCACCAACCCTTAACATATTATCCTAGTGGAACTCCACCACAACCAATTGAGCAATATCAATAGTGGTAGCACCCACAATCACGGGGAATGCCACCACCAAGGCAACAGTATCCTTACCAGCAACCTAACCCATATGGATATTACGTGCAGCAGCCAGTCTCTCCACATGACTCTATTAGTCACAGTACTCCTCAACCTTACTACCAAGCCCACAAGTATTATGGGACTCCCTCTTGTAGGGGTGATATCTAGCAAGCATATCATCCTTCTCATCTAGTCGCATCTCTTCCACCAATAGCTCCACTACCACCTACTTCCGTGATGCAAGGTGAAATCACTACCCAGCTGTAGCAACGTAATGCCATGAGGGCTATTAACTCTCAACATACTATTGGTTCCAACAACCACATGAAGAAAATACCTTTCTTTAGAACCAAAAGTCCAACCAAGCCCTGGCAATCACAAGTGGCCGATTCCTTAGATGCCTCAGTATCAATCAAAACTTTGGATCCCCCTTCAACCCAATCGCCACACTCAACGTATACAATCATGCTAACACATGTCGTCACCAATTGGATCAAAGTTGGCCATCTTCCTAGGAAATTCTTTGATCCAAGGAGTCCTTTGATTTACTTACAAATCATTGGAAATGTGCCATGCAAGGTTCTTTTGAATTCAAGTTCCAGTGTCAACTTGATTTCTCAAGAAATTTACAAGGCCTAGAACCTACCTCAATTGAAAAAGAGCAACATCCATCTAGAGTTGGATGACCAATCCATCACTATCCCATTGGGACTAGTGGAAGACATTATTACCACTATTTTTGGATGGTCATACCCAGCTAACTTCCTAGTGATTCAGGTAAACAACGGTAAGGGGAACTTCCCAATCATAATGGGAAGAGCATGGCTAAGCACCATTGACGCATGCCTAGGAATCCATGATCTTTCCATAGAAATATCAAAGAAAAATACATTCAAAAATATCGAGAAGAAGAAAGTTTCATACATCACATACAGTGACACAGGGTGTAATTGCATGCAGAGGTCATGGTTTGTGCAAATTTTAGCATTGCCTACATGCAATCAGTGTGCACAAGTGATTAACATACAAAGATGTCTGTATGCAGCAACCACATGATAGGAAGACACCCAGTGGCTGACAACTGATCAAGAAAGCAGTTCGCTCATATGCATGAAACCAACTGAGGGTTTGACTTGTGCTTACATCGATAGCATAGACACATTAGAGCAAGTCCACCGCCAACTTCCAAGTCTTAACCTTGAAAATATCAACTGGGGAAATTTGAAAATCCCTGAGAAATTTAAGCAGGAGCCCCTCGAGCTTAAGCCATTGCCCACCGGTATGGAATACACTTTCCTTAAAAATGGAAAATCGGTAATTATCAACACTAAGCTTGCTCCTTAATAGAAAGAAGAACTACTGAAAGTAATAAATAAATGGTTGAAAGCCTTCACTTGGTCATATCTTGAATTAACTAGAATAGATCCTAGGACATGCCAACATAGAATTTACACTGACTCCTCCATGAAGCCTCGAAGACAACCACAAAGACAATTGAACCCTAAGCTGAAGCAAGTAGTTAAGGAAGAAATCAAACAGCTTCTCAAGGCTAGGTTTATATACCCCATTGCTGATAGCAAATGGGTTAGCCCCTTAGTTATTGTGCCTAAAAAGGGAGGCAAATGGAGGATGCGCATAGATTTTAGGCTACTAAATATGGCAACATTAAAAGATCACTTTCCATTGCCATTTGTTGACCAAGTCTTAGACAGCATCGCAAGGCATCGCTATTACAATTTTCTGGATGGATATAGTGGATATAACCAAATACAAATAGCCCTACAAGACCAGGCCAAGACTACATTCACCAGTCCTTGGGGAACGTTCACATACAAACAAATTTCGATTGGCTTATGCAATGCCCCTGTAACATTTCAACAACTAGTTCTAAGCATATTCCAACAACAAATAGGGAATGGCGTGGAGATCTTTATGGACTACTTCTTCACTTATGGAGCAAACTTTGATCAAGCCTTGGACCAGTTGGAGCAAGTGTTAAAAAGATGTGAAGAAATCAATTTGAGGCTTAACTGGCAAAAAATCCATTTGATGGTCCAAGAAGGCGTAGTACTAGGGCACAAAATCTCACACATAGGGATAGAGGTAGACCCCAAGAAAATCAAAATTACCCATCAACCAGAAACTGTCGAAGATATTTGATCATTCCTTGGACATACTAGCTACTATAGGAGGTTTATTGAGAACTTTTCAAAGGTTGCCAAACCATTGGTGGAATGAATGAAAAAGGATGTACCTTTCGAGTGGACCAGGGAATGTGAATTAGCTTTCCAAACTTTAAAATAGAAGCTAGTAGAAACACCCATTCTACAAGCTCCTGACTGGTCCAAACCATTCCATATCATGACTGACGCATCCAACTATGCTTTAGCCACCATACTTACATAGTTAGATAACCAAAAGCATCCTTATTACATCCACTATGTAAGTAGAAGTATCGCTAGTGCACAACTTAACTACACTACCACCAAGAAAGAATTAATGGTTGTAGTGTTTGCACTCGAAAAGTTTAAACACTATGTATTGGGATATAAAGTATATATACATATAGATCATAGTGTAATTTAGTTCCTTATGAATAAGCCAATGGTAAGCCCTCGTATCATACGATGGCTTGCAATCTTACAAGAGTTTGATTTAACAATGATCGATTGCAAAGGCACCGAAAATATAGTTGCTGATCATTTATCTCCATTACAATGGGACAACAAAAAGGATGAGTATCCAATTTCTGATCATTTCCCTAATGAATTCCTCTTTGCTGGTGTAGTGAATAATCAATCACCCATGAAGACAAACTGGTATAGTAGCATTCTTACCTATCTCCTCACCCAACAAACACCACAAGAGTTAAACCTTAAGAAGAAACAACAGTTTCTTCACCGAGCCAAGTACTTTATGAAGATCAATGGGCAACTTTACAAAGTGTTCCCCGATGGCTTGGTTCGATGGTGTGTTCCTAATATAGATTAACTGCGAGTTCTACAAGATGCTCATGAGGGTCCTTGTGGGGGTCATTACGCTGGGAAACGAATGGCCATCAAGATCCTACTTGCAGGATATTATTGGCCTACATTATTTTGGGATGCCCATCATTTCATCCAATCTTGTGAGTACTATCAACATGATGGGGGAATGACTGCTATAATGGAGGATCCGCAACAATGGATTCAACCATTAGAACACTTCGACATTTGGGTAATTGATTTTATGAAGCCGATTACACCAATGTCCAATGGAAAAGCTTATATTATTGTTGTCATTGATTACCTAACAAAATGGGCCAAAGTAGATGCTGTTAAATATTGTACATCATCTACAGCTGCATGATTTGTTTAATAACAAATCATAAATAGGTTTGGTATGCCACATGCACTTATTTTAGACAATGATACACACTTCATAGGTGCAACTTTTCGGAAATTAACGCAACGCTTAGGGGTTGAACACAAACTAACAATACCATACCACCCCCAAGCGAATGGTCAAGCCAAAGTCACCAACAGGGAGATTATGAAGATATTGACAACAACTATTAGCAAGTTTAGGTGAGACTGGAGCACTAAACTAAATGATGCTCTTTGGGCATACCGCTCCACATGGAAACTCCCTACAGGCTACTCTCCCTATGAGTTACTGTATAGTAAATTACCAATGCTTCCCATTCAAACTGAGCTTCGCACACTATCCATAGCATGCGACCTCAACCTTGACCTTAATCTAGCACAGAAACAACGGTTAGTAATCCTTAACTTGCTAGATGAAAACTGATTAGCTGCCCTATCATCTAATGAATTGCACAAGGCATTCAATAAGCAACTTCATGATCTAAGGATTAGAAAAGTTAAATATCAACCATGAAATAAGGTTCTCTACTGGAATCCCACACATGTACCACAACGTACTAAATTTCAAACAGTGTGGAAAGGACCTTATATTATTTATGCAACTTTTCCTTTAGGGGCCATGACAATATACAAACCTGAGAGCTTGGATAAGAAACTTTTGGTCAATGTGCAACAAAACAAACCTTTCCAAGAGCTTAGGATAGCCAGTACACATGTTACCTCTCTTGATGGACAACCTTGCTCACTATTTCAAATCTCCTCCTTCCAACTTAGTCATGGGGGAGATGGCCACCTATGCTAACCATTCTAGGCCCTCAGTTCTTTTTGAATTTTTGTTTTACACATTCTTACAAATTTTCTTATTTTTGTTTTATACCATCATTCATGTTTTTACTGTTTCTTTGTTTGCTTGATTTACTTTTATTCATCATCTAATAAGTCCTCATGATGGTGGATTGAATTATATGATATCGATTGCTAATGTTTGGTTTTTACCTTTGAATTATGATGCTGATATTAAGGTATGGTTCTTTTGGTAAAACAGGCAATGAGTCCACACCATCCACTCATCCATACAACTCTATGGTCTCCTTTGGCTTGGAACTGTACAGTCCCTCTTTTTCTAAGTAAACTTTTAATGAATTAGTGGTTGGGTACTTTTCAAACCAAGGAAAGACTCAAAGGATGAAAAGGATGTGACTTCAAGGGGATTCGATGCATTTGTGTTGGCCATTCTCTTGGGTGCTTGGATGCTTTTTCTTGGGTTTTTTGCCATTCTGACATTGATCAAATATCAGGAAGCTAAGTGAATAAAAATAAGTTTTTTCATGGTGTGGTTCTCATGCATAAACATAAAAAAAAAAGAGAAAAAGGTGAGAATTCAAAGCACACCCCTTAGACATAATAAAGCAACATGGGCTACAAGTGCTGGTTATGGCATTGGAAAGACATGTTACCCATGCCTGAAGGTTTCCTCTAACTAAGGCCCTTTCTCACTTCCTATTTCTCCATATCACTCTCCTTGGGATGGTGGTCACTCTTTTTGAAAGCATTCTTGTTGCCTCAAGAGGATGGATTGGCCAAGTGTATTGATGTGAGGTCACTGAATGTGGTTGGTTTGAGTCTAGATTTGGGATGAGTTCTACTCAGTTATCTTAACCATGAAATACACAAGGGGCTTTACACAACCTTGTTCTTGGGATTCCATTTCATTCTCTCCTCTCCATATTTCTTCCCATTTTTCACCTCATTGCCAATTTTATCATTAGTCCGTTCTGGGTTAAAATATTGTTTTTCTTTGGTGAATTCTTATGGGTAAGCTTTTAACTCTTGCTTCCAAATGACATTCCTAGAGCCTACAGACTCTTTAGTTTTTGGGTTTGTTATGGCATAAAGGGCATGAGCATGCTTTGGGGAGGACCCACTAGCATTTCTTTTTGGTGCAATTGTTAACTTCTTTCCCCTAAACATTTCCTGCAATTAATCATTTCTTGTTTCATCCCCATCCATGACATCTATTTTATTGGCGTTTCCACTGATATTTTTCATCTTTCTTGTTCCTCATGTTTTTCCATTTTATAGCCACCAGAGGTTCGCTCTTAGTAGTGGGGGCCCTGGCACAAATTTTTTAATTTTCTCCATTTTACTATTCACCTAACCCCTACACCTTGGGTAGTCACCTATAATAAATCTCCGAACCAATTTCTGCCATAACCATAACTCAGCCAATGCACTTCATATCAAGGCAAGGTATCAATTGCATTGTGGTTTATCTATCCTTGCTCATTTGTGACTGTGTTGTGTGTGTAGATGGTGATCATACAAATAATGGACTGGGCTTGGAGGAAGCACTTAGGATGGATTGGAACTGGAGCATTTATGAAAGGAGCAAGTCTGGTGGCGTGGCTATGGATAAACAATGGAAGGCTCAATCTTAGCATTGGCAGCAACACGCTTCATTTTCTTTCTCTCTCTTTCTCTACAAGCTACCAAATAAAGGCTTGGATGTCATTTATGTATGAGTGTTCACCACAATGTTTTAATATGCTTATTGATTTGTCACTGGGCACATTGAGTCTGTCATCCCATTCCACCATCAGTTGTCAATTAGTCAATAATCCCATACCTTCCCAATATTTTGTAAGGAACCCAAGGATGAGTTTTCATTTAGTTGTGGGGCTATGATGCAAGCGGTTACTCTAGCTGTTTATTCTAATTATTAGAGCAATTACTCTAGTGATTTATTCTAATTATTAGGGCAGTTACTCTAGTGGTTTATTCTAATTATTAGAGTGGTTACTCTAATTATTAGAGTAGTTGCTCCCAAGCCTATAAATACAGTGCCCCGGCGCATAATTGGAAAGGAAGTCTTTTAGTAGTCAAGTAGCAAAACTCCTGTAGTCTGTTTGAAAGTTAGAGTATTTTCCAAGTGCCTGTAATAGGAGGTTTAAGTGTGGATGGATCTTTATTCAAGAATTATGTACCTAAGCACACCTTGTGTACGGCAATAAAGACAAGCTCTTCGATTCATCCTTGCAGCACTTGAGATTTGTTTTCTTATGCATTTCTTTTATTTTATTTTCTTATGCATTTATTTTATTTTATGCACTTTACATTTATGTTATTAGCATAGCAATTCATTTTGATCAATTAAGAAAATCATTAAATTACACTTAGTACGATCACTTCAAGCATGCATGTAAGACTTGGTAACCTAGTAACGATTAGTGTTTGGTAATCCCAGTAGTGTTACATTGGTTCAGGATGTGTACGGCAAGTGAGAATGGATGCTGGTGTTAGGATTAGTTAGAACTTAGTTAATGAGTAGTTAAGATAAATTCGTGACTTAGTTATCTCTCTCCTTCCCTACTAGCGTAGGACATAAAAACATAAAAGCTATAAAAATCATATGCCTCAAACTTACTTAACCATACAATCATGACATACAGGTAAGCTTGGGAAGACAACGATCAACCAACCCACCCTTGTTCCACAAAGGCGCATAAGCACTTAGTCCTTGGAATTTGATTGGATCATGCGTGAAAGGCTCGTATTTGTATGGTTGAGTGTAGAGGTACCTCACTGCTCATCACCTAGCTACTCCTTTCATGAAATATCCTAAAGGGAATTCTAGGGTAGCTAAAGCTTATGAAGAGCTTGTGATAGTGCTAACCTGTTGTGAAGAGCTTTGATGCTGCCAAGGCCTGAGTTTGCTGCTAATGCTAAACCATCTTCATTCTAGTAGCCCCAACTTCTTGAATCCTAATATACTCTAGATGTATTTAGTTAAGCTTATGATCTTTAATGACATTGGCTGAATCATCTATCTTTCATGAAAAATAGTTTTATTCTAAAATCAATATTTTTTTATATAAAATATTTTGCCAATATATGATCTCTCCCAGATATCCATCTACATAAGATGATTCTTGCCACATCACACAAGTGAATAGGTAGAGAAATTAATAGGCTTCTTCTCAATTTGGGCTCTTATATAGTCTTTTTGGCTTCATTTACAACTAAATCTATTTGAAGAATGTAGACAATATGAGTAATGTTCTCTTGATGCACTCCCCTAAGATTGATCTTGTTATAATATCTAGTTAGGCATGTAGAAAAGAAACAACTCTCAATATATTTCTTGGTTATTCCTCTAATGTGGCTTACATTCTTGAATTTCTAGCATCCCAATTTAAGAGTAAAAACTATAGCATGTCTCATAGGACTATTTTTCATTTGTCTTCCCAATTCCAATGCAACCAAATAAGTAGAAACAAACTTGGGAAGTTTAGAGGGCTCTTTTTCACATCCAACTATAAGCATTACTATATAATTAGCATGCAAAAATACTCTTTAACACACTTCTATTTGCTTACCTCAACAATCTGTGGTTCAATTTGTGGAGCTAGAAAGTCAAGAATAAACTTATACAGAGGGGGGTTACATGCAATTCATTAGAAATTCTAGAACTTGAGAGTCAAAATAAATTTCTTTGATAAATAATAGGACAAAAATCTTAAAACATCTTCTTCAACCTTAAAGCTCTTTGTATATTCATGATTGGAGTTTCAATTAAACATGTTCGAATTGTCATCTAAATCATCTTCTATTAGGGCATCTCCAATTTCCACCTATTGTCATAGCTTGTAAATATTAAGCCAGAATTATTGTAAATATGTTGGAAACTCATATGTATCAATGTCTTGAAATTTTATGAGATCTTCATCTCTTTCCTTTGGTGCCATATTCCTCGTAATTTATAATGCCTTCTTCAATTTGCTCTACTTTTTTGCCTAATTTAGCACTCTATTACTTCACTCTTTGCTTTCTTCCATTGCTTAACTCTTCTATTTAGTTTGCATATTTTGAGCTTTATTACTTAATTATTTAAATTAGTAACATCAACAGTAATTTTGTGCTTAGAATTTAGCTATGGTTTCACATTAGTACGTTCAAGCTTTTAACTCTTTCCTCATTTCATGTTAATTAGATATATTGAGCTTTTCTTATATATTCGATATAGATAATGCACTAGACATTTGTCAAGTACTATTACTTTTAAATTGATGGGAATGATGTGGCAGATGAAGCATTTTTTCTTTTAGACAAAACATGAGCTTTATCTACTTGCTAATGCAAAATATCATGATAAGTCTTTCATCCAAATTTTTAGACAAGGCACTTTTTAAATTATTGATATGTTGAAGTGACAACTGTATCAATGAAGAAGTTTGACTATAAGATGATTTTATTTCATCTAGATGCTGACTTAAATCATGCTAACATGTCTCAATGAACATAGCCTAAACTAAGCATTAACTACATTTTTTTGAGAAAAATCACTCCCTCATTTAAGCTTTACTCAAATACTGATTAGAGTTCTTAAACCTCATTTGTACCATTAAAACCAATTAAGCTCTTTTTTTCTTGGGTTATAGTTGATGTGGTAGATAAAAGCTCTTTTAGTTAGATGGAAAACAACACTTCTTGTAAGCATATTACCATTTGATAACATGATAGATGGAAGTCATTTGGATAGAAAAATGAGTTTCATCTACTTGCTTAACTAGGGTTAGCTAAAGTGGGAGATGAAGCTTGTAACCTTATCATGATTTTGATCCCTTTTGATCTTCACACCTATTCATAATTCCATCAAGTAGTGACATGACAACTGAGATTCTTTCCTTTTACCGCACTTTCATTGCTAAGCTATCAATTGTTGACTCTGCTTAGGGAGCTTTGCAATAAATGAAATATCTCTATTCATCTAGATGCTACTGTGACAAAAACCTAATCGAAGAAGGCACTCAAAGAAGCTTGAATATTGTTAATCATTTATTCAAATGGTTATTGTTCTTTTGATGAATAAACTCAAATCAAACCTTCATATGATCTTTAATTTTTAAAATTGCACCTTCAATTGTTTAAGCGTAAGCCCTAAAAATTGTGAAATGCATGAAATACCATTATGCGAAGCTAAACATGGAATTATGACTATTCAAACAATTGTGTGTCTTTACTGGTCTTCAATTCTTTGAGCTTTTCATCACTGTCTATGAATAATTATAAAGGACAAAAAACTTTTATTCATTAAAATATTGAACTAAGCCAAAACTAAATCTTCTTAGAGCTACATAATTACTCATTCTTACTTGATATTTTATTTGCCTAAGCTTTAAACCCATTCTTTGTTTAACTCAAGCTTGTCAAAATAGTTCTCTATAATTAACCATAGTTTAAATTTAGTTCAAAGATTTCATTTATTTCTTAACTTAACTTGAGTAATCACCCTTTTTCTTTCTTTATTATTTCCATAATTTCTCTTATGTTTCAGCTTAATTTCCATGAAGCTTAGCTCAACTTGTTATGTTTTTAATAATGAGCGATGCTTCCAATAATAGCTAAGTCTCTTAATATAGAGACAAAACAATAGAGCTTTTTTATTTATAAAAACAAGGGAATTTATATTTTGATCCATGAAATAAAAGAAATTTGCCAACATTTCTTCACCCAAATAATCTAAGCTAAACTTAACACCAAAAATGACTTCTTGACTACACATTTGCTAGAGTTGACCTTACTAAACTTGGAATAACTTGTAACTATACAACCTAACTAATCATGTTGTTGAAATGTAAATCTCTTTATGGGAAAAAATCACTACAACTTAAGATCCCTTTGAAGAAAAACTCGATGCAACCTATATGCTTATGCAAATATTTATAGATTCCTTATTTTAGAAAGTAATGGAAAATCTTTAATAAATTTCTAGAGTGTCATAAATGATCACTACTATCTTCTTTAGAATCATTTGCTTTGAGTCTTCATCAAACTAAAGCTCTGTAAATACTCTGAGGTCTTTATTTTTCATTGACTACTCAAGCACCTTGTTTTCTTAAGCTTCTTTGGTGTTCATAGCCATAGGCCTTGCTATAGGATCCTCCTTTGGTTCCTCAATGGGCTCTTCCATGGGCTGCTCTTCATGGTTCCTATAGGATAATGTAGATATTCATCTCCCTTTTGCCTTAACCTATTTTGAACCTATGTTAGGCTACCTATGCATAACAGCTTTTGAGTTATCATCAACATCTATAAAATTTAGGGATGGATTATCTGGTTTGTAGGTAGCTTCATTTCTTTGGTTGTACCAATCCTCAAAAAGATTCTGGCACCTTAAGTAGCCACCCCATCTAGCTAAATGAATATCCTCATCCTTTGTTAGGTAGGTAAACTCTTGTAATAATCAATTAGCATATGGATCATTTGGCGAAGCCCCTAGATTGAGCATATTGTGATAAGCATAGTGTACATGCTCAACACAGCAACTAGCAAGGTAAGGGATAAAGGGCCTCATATTTGCTTTGCTAACTCTTAAGAAAGATAGTTTCCTTTTGATTGGTAATCCAAAGCTCTCTATCATCACTTTCATCATCATTTAATTCATTTAAGGCTTTTTACACAACTGCTTTGGATTTTTTAATTAAGCTTTCCACCACTTTTCATGGCTAACTAAATCATGCACTATTATTCAAAAATAGTTTCATACTATTTACAATGTTTACACTTATTGGTTAAGGTAGTTACTTAATCATGAAGCACTATGGGAAGTTGTCCAAAGTAGTGCTTTATATGAATCATGTTGTAGGGAAGTTTAATTCATTTCCACTTAATGTGGCAACCTCAAAGATGTTCTCCACAAATTACTCTAATATTTGAGAAGGCCCATTTTACCTAGTTGAAAATTTATCCTTTTTATCTATTTTTCTAGCTTTTAGTAGTAATACTAGATCTCTTTTTCAAAAAACTCTTTTTAAAGCTCTTAAGTTAAACCAATCTTTAATTTGAGCTGCATTTTTTATCAACTTATTTTGAGCTTCTTCAAATTCATCTTCTCTTTTGAGTAACAGAGTCATTAACTATCTACTTGGATCAATCTTTTCACTATAATACTAAATGAATTCATTAGTTGTAGTGATGATTTTATTTGTTATTTTAGCTTCTAATCCATAGACTAAGCTGAATGGTGAAGTACCAATTGATTTTTTAAATCTAATTCTATTAGTTCATAATGCTAACTAAAGATGCAAATGCCATTGGCTCTTACTTCCTTCCATAGATCTTTTAATACAATAAATTAATTTCTTATTAGTCATCTCAACTAATCCATTCCCTTGGGGATAATAATTTGAAGATGAGTATAACAAAATAGAATGTTTTGAAGCCTCTCTTATAAATTCAACTGATTAAAAAGTTAAACCATTTTTTGTGGTCAATACTTTTGGTATACCAATTTTGTTTAAAATATGATTTTCTATGAAGCTAATTACATCTAAAGATGTGCTCCTTTGGAAAGCTTTTTATCTTTGGCCACTTTGTAAAGTAATCAATCATTGTTAAGATGAACCTATAGCTAGCTGAGGATGGTGTAATAGTTACTACAAAATCCAACCCTCATTGTTGGAAAGGTTTGTTTGCTAAGGCAAGTTTTGGTGGTATTGAAGCCTTGGTTAATTCAGGGTCATGAATTAACATTAATAACATTGCTTTAATCTTTCTTGGATATCTCTAAACATAGCTAGCCAATAATATCCATACCTTAATATGTATTGCATAGTATCTGTTGTGCTATCTTAAAATAAACCCCAATGATCATGAAAGTGATCAAGTATTTCTTCGATTTGAGAGTTTTCTACACACTTGAGAAGAATTCCTCTAAAATCTTTTCTATGTAAGAAATCTTCTTTCACTAAAAACTTGTTTGTCTTAGCAATGAAAGATATATCTTGTCTCTTTGTTAAATTTTCTAGAAGCTTCTAATGATTGAAATAATCAATGATATCATCATACCACTTACCCTTGGGTTTTAGTTAACCCTACTAGTTATTCAAGTTCCTTAGCCATTAACATAGATAATCCCATTTTGGGGATTATTTTATAAGTTTCCAATGAATATCTAAACTATTGTAGTTTAGCTATCAAAATTTCTCTTTTAATCCTTTCCCAATGGTGTATAAACAAAATAATAACTTCACCAAAAACATTATATCCTTTTACAATAGCTAGACTAGATGAAGTAAAAAACAATGATAACAAGATGTTACCTTAGTGACAAGAGTATGTGCAAATCTGATAAGATCCAAAAGTAAGCAAAGCAGATAATGTTATAGTTACATTTTGTATACTAAGAATGAGCTACAGAGATGCAACCCATCCACCAATAACACATAGGTCAAGTAATTAGCTTATTGACTAATGGAGTTATTAGCCCAAGTCATTATACGTTGCCACTTAAGCTTAAAAAATGATATCTCCCGGGTTGGATTCCGACAACCCAAGATGATGCCACTAATGTGGAAAATTGCGTGCAAACTCTTTATGATGTAGAAAACCAATCTAAAGTGCCGTAACTTGTTCGTTACAGGTGCGCTGCAGCGGTGGAGCCACATGACATGCGAACCGTCAAAGCAGCGAGCGAGTCCCTGTTTTCACGGGGCACCCTAAGTTTTTGATTCCTAGGAAAAACAAGAAGAAAAACCATACATACGATGGCCAGGAAAGGGGAAGATACGAGCGCTGCCAAGGAACCAGCAAAATTTTCCCGGGCAAAAACCCTTAGAACTTTAAAATTTTCATTTCCTGTTGCAACGACTAAAACCCCAGTAAAAACATCGTATGATTTAGCAGGTGGGTTTTGTTAAGTAGTTAGTTAGTTTGGTACATGCCAAGCACATGCAGCATTATGAACGTTGAAATGAAATGATGCCTCGCTCCCGCCTGCTGAATCACAGAAAACAAAACAACCCAAACTCTTGCCCCTGATTTCATTTCCAAGCCAAATTGAAAGGTCCCTCCCGCCTCATCCCCACAATTTGAATTTCAAATCGAAATTTTGCGCTCCAAAGATCTCGCGCTGCGAATCTTGCGACCCAAGCTTCAACACGCCCCGGCTTATTTATACACACCCACTGCCCAGCGTCAGTTCTGTGAATCTGCAAGACGAAGCAGTCAATTCAAACAAGTGTTTTCTTGTTCAGAATTTGCAGGCGTTTGCCTCTGTGTTGGTCTAGTTTTTCTGCAACAGAAGCAGCAGCGACAATGGTGGTCATGGCGGAAGAGCCCCTTTTGGCTGAGAATCCGCAGAGGTTTTGTATGTTCCCTATCAAGTATCCGGAGATATGGGAGATGTATAAGAAGGCCGAGGCCAGTTTCTGGACCGCTGAGGAAGTGGATCTTTCGCAGGATCTTCCCCATTGGGAGCCTCTTACTTCTGATGAGAAGCATTTCATCACTCATGTTCTTGCTTTCTTTGCCTCGTCCGATGGCATTGTTCTGGAGAATCTTGCCGGGCGTTTCATGACCGAAGTTCAGGTGCCTGAGGTGAGCTGAATTGGGGCTTTTTTAGATAGAGTTGATGTTTGCTTGCGTGATTTTGGTTTCTTACAGGGATTTTTCATCTGTGTTTTTAGGCGCGCGCTTTTTATGGGTTCCAGATTGCTATTGAAAACATTCATTCCGGTACGTTTTGATGCTACTGAATATGGGATTTGTGTTTTTCGCTGGTTGGATTTGTGACCGGTTCTTTTTCATTTATTTTTGATTCATTTGGCATTTTGAATGATTTGCAGAGATGTATAGCTTGCTTCTGGAGACTTATATTAAAGATTCCAATGAGAAAATGAGGCTCTTCCAGGCGATTGAAACGGTTCCCTGTGTGAAAAAGAAGGCTGAATGGGCGCTTCGTTGGATTGACAGGTTAATTATCCACTCATCATTTTCCTTGTTGTTGGAGCATTCTGTTGTTTGAAGAGGAAAATTCGTTTTCTGATCTGTTTGTTTAATGGTTCAGTTCTGAGTGTTTTGCTGAAAGGATTCTTGCTTTTGCCTGTGTGGAGGGTATATTCTTTTCTGGCAGGTTTGATCCTTTTATGCCTTTCTATGTTAAACATTTTTCTATACCCATTCATATTTTTTTCTATGCCTTTTGTTTTTTCTGATTTTTTCTCACTCAGCCTCTGCATTATGAATATTGCAGTTTCTGTTCAATATTTTGGCTGAAGAAGAGAGGGTTGATGCCCGGTTTGACTTTCTCTAATGAGCTTATCTCAAGAGATGAAGGCTTGCACACCGATTTTGCCTGCCTCTTATATAGGTATGTGATCTTACCTGGTTGCATTTGTTGCATTTTGCAGGCTATTTTTCTTAAATGGTTTGGTTGATCAAATGCAGCTTGCTTAATCAAAAGCTCAGTGAAGAGAGGGTCAGGGAAATTGTTTGTGATGCTGTTGAGATTGAAAGGGAATTTGTTTGTGATGCCCTTCCCTGCGATTTGGTGGGGATGAATGCAAAACTGATGAGCCAGTACATAGATTTTGTGGCAGATAGGCTCTTGGTAAGAGTGCCTCTTGTTTGCATAATTTCACACTTGTTTGATAGAGCACGAGTCTTGATTGCACAATTTCTAATTTGTTTTCTTTTTGCATCAGGTTGCTTTGGGTTACAACAGGTTTTACAATGCCCAAAATCCTTTTGACTGGATGGAGTTGATTTCATTGCAGTAAGTTGGATATGCTCTATTTCTTTTTCCCATTTTTTTTTGTGGAAACAAGTTTTGTTTGGAGGTTTTATTTTATTCAATATTGTTGTGCTGATGCAGGGGAAAGACCAACTTCTTTGAGAAGAGAGTGGGAGAATACCAGAAGGCCTCTGTGATGTCAAGTCTCAGCAATGGAGATGGGGTCCATGTTTTCACTATGGATGAGGACTTTTAGAGTGAGATGAAGCTTTCTGAACTGGTTTAAGTTTCAGATGTAAACTCTAAGGCATCCCTGTTAGGGTGTGGTTCTTCAAATCCATCGTTCTCTGATGGAATTGTAATGTCTGTAACTTCACAATGTTAGTTAATGCAGATCTGCCGTTGCTTTAAATGGTTCCTACCGGGATTTTTTTATAATTAATAAGATTTTCGAATGTGTAAAATCTGATGTAAAACATAATCAGATCTTTGCATTGGGTTTGTTGAGGTTGGTGGCCAGCCTCTTCTCAGAATTACCCTCATGGAAGTGCTATCATGGTATTTCTTGTGTAACCCTATTATTTGAATAATATTGCAATTCTTTTGGGCATCAACTGTGTTTTACATTTAAGCATTTTATGCAGTTGCACACATTCATTCCAAAATGCTTTTGTTGATTTCAATGAAGCTGGTTTCTTAACGATTGAAATGTCTTTCCAATTGGGAAGATTAATTACAAGTTTTATGTGGAATATGCTTTCAAAATCAACCACTATGTCAATGATCTTTTTAACATAGCAGGTACATGTTTACATTGTCCTTGTTTCATTGAAGGTTAAATAAATGAAAAATAAGGCTTAATGTGAGATACAAGGCTTTAATACTCTTTAAAAAATTAGCCACTCAAAATGCCATGGGACAACCCTTAGATTCTCAACCCGCGATTGAGATACCCTCTTGTTGATTAGTGTTTTCTATTCTTAAATTTCTAAGCAAGGATCGTTGGTAGCAAGCAAGACACAATTGATTAGCTTTTTTTTTTTCATTCCTTATTAGGATTAGACGGAGTTGTTAATAAATATGCATGTGCATATGGTGAGGTCGCCCTCCATTGGATAGCCAAGGGAATCATAGAGCTCTTGTCATGGCATTCAAACATGTTGTATAATCGAGAAAAGTTATTTCTTATAAATTTAAATACAATGTTGGTTGGTCCTCTTGTATGATGTTATTTGCCCTTGAGAGGTAGTTTTTGGTATTGGCTGGTTTTTTTTTGGGGTTTGTGTTGGCCGTTTTAGGTTCGAATGTTTTCTTTGTAATCGTTGACTCTCCTTTGTTGTCATGGTGATTTTGTTTGATTTTTTGTTCTCTAGGTTTCCTTGGATGGTTATGCCATGTTTGCAAACTCACCTTGATATAATTTTTGTTTGTTTTTAATACATCATTTTATTGCCTTTCCCTCAAAAGTTAGAAAAAATCAATATGAGTGTGGTTGTTGGGTCTTTTTTTTGCTCTCTCTTGAATTAAAAAGTTGTTTGGTGTTGCCTAGGTGAATTTTTGGATTTTTATGAGTCATGGATACACCTTTTTCTTTTGACTTCTCAATCTTCAATGATTTAACTTAACATAGTGTAATCTCTCTAGATTTAAGAATCTTTGGAGTTAACATATACACATATATGTATATGTATGTATGTCTATAAAGACACATTGCTAGATTTAAGAAATCAAATGTCTTGAGTAATCCAAATCAAATTTATTATAGAATGATATGATATTCAATTCTTATACAATAACAAGCAACAACTTCTTATACAATAATAAGCAACAACTTCTATAATTTTTGTAATGTGACTAGGAATGTGACTAAAAATAATAAAATACTAAATAAAAAATTTTAGAGTACATCATTGTAGAAGAGAATATAAAGAAAAAGTCCAATGGTTTAGGAAATGCTGCTTCAAAATTTCTTTTCTTACAACTAATCTTGAAAAGCCCTTCTAGGGTAGGAAGAGGATTGAGGCAAGTCCTCTTTCAAAAGCAACTTCATGGTTTTCACTTCTTAAAGGATTTCTTGTAAAAAGAGAGAAATACTCTTTCCAAAGAAAACTGAATGCAAAAGTTTGAAATAAAGACCAAATCATACTAGAAGTTGTTAACTTTTCTAACTTGAATCCAAAAATTTAAAAAGATTTGATATTGCACGAGAAATTAATTGTTTAGTGTTTATTGAAAGTTTTTTCTTGAAGTTTGATGAAGCATCATGGTTGGCCGCATCGACGGGATGTCGTCGACGCAATCATGTCGACATGGGGTTTGACCCGTTGATGTGTACCCATTGACGGAGCTCCCTATATTGCCTATAAATATGTGCTCACCAGTTGCATTTATGACATAAGTCTCATAGTTGTAGTGAAGCTTTAGTAGTTTTTTCACTTGAAAGTTAGAATATTTTTTCTAAGTGCCTACAGTAGGAGTCAAAGAGTGTACATATCTTTATTTGAGCATTGTTGTACTTGAGCACTGCAGTCTATGCAGCAATAAAGATGAGTGTTCTGATAAACCTTGTAGCAGGTTGAAATAGATTAATTATTTCCTTTATGCATTAATATTTTAAGCAATTTCCTTTATGCATTAATATTTTAAGCAATTTCCTTTAATGCTTTACGTAATTAAAGTAATTAAATTAAGTTGGATTAAGATAGATTAAATAAAAATTAATTAAAGTACAACCACTTCAAGCATATGCTTGATGCTTGGTAATCCTAGTAATGCTTAACATTTGGTAACCTAGTAGCGTTAAACGTGTTCAAGATGTGTACGACAAGTGGAAACAAATGCTTATGTTAGGATTAGTTAAATGTTATTTAGTTAGAGTAATTAGCAATTAAATATACAATTCTTTATTCTTAGGTAACTTAGAACATAAAATATAAAAAATGATAAAAATCATTTGCCTTAGTTGCACTTAACCATACATTTGCATTCCACAAGTGTAATTGGGAAGACAACGATTGCAACGATTAGTTTTACCTCCTAGAGACTAGTGTACTTAGAAGGCTATAAGTCCACGGAATTCGACTGAATCATGCTTGAATGCTTAGTGATTTGTATGGTTGGATGTAGGGTCTACTCATCGTCATTGGCACCACTGCTGGGGACTTGTAGTTTGATACGTGTGCTATCTAGGACTTAGTGAAAATTATTCAAGATCATTGGAATGAATCCTAAAGTTGCAATCATTCAAAAAATACAACTAATGATTATAATTAAAGCACACTAAATATTTCTTTTAATCCAAAATGTCTTCTTCTCATAGGCATGATGAATCAAAACCACCAGTGCACAAAGAATTTAAAGTGGTGCACACTCATTTAGATGAGTTTTACTCGATTTCACTTTCATCATGCATTAGGATGAACAGTTGCGGTGGAGAGACATGTAGCGAACTATTGTGTTGCCCCCCAACTAATCTGTTTCTAGAATGCTACTCCAAACTATTAAGAGGTTGGGCATCCAGGATGTTCACAAAGAGTACATTTTCCAAGACCATTACTATTAGGACTACTGTCCCATGAAAACAAAACGGAAAAGAGATTAGCACCAGGAGAAGCGCCTTGAAGCTATAAAGGGGAAACAGTTCACTAACCCCTTATTCTTGGTAAAATAAAAAGACAATGAGGATCCTCCTTATGGGGGTTATTAACATGAAGATTCTACAACCCTTGACTCCAATGAAGGGGGCTTGAACCTGAACTTATAGTCCACTATCAACAATCTTGGTTCAGGAAAAAGTGGGAGTCAAGGCAGGGGCTTAGGCAAGCATCATGATGATGATAAACCTAATGATCATGGTCATGACAAGCAGAAAGGAGGTGGCAGACATCATGGTAGTGGTAGTCCTCTTTCCTCTTCATCCCCTTCATCTGCATCTTCTCCTTCCTCCTTTGAATTTGATCAAAATCGTAGAGGATGAAACTATGATGGAGGTGAATGGTGGGATAATGATTGTAGGCCCCACCATAAATGAAAGGGTAGTAGAGGAAATCATAAGCATCATCAAAATCATGATGATGATGAACCTTGGCTTACAACTCGAAGCATGCTGAACATTAAAAAGGCAATCAGAATTCCAACTAAGCATGTGAAAGATAGCGGAATCAATAAATTAGATATGAACAATATCCCTTGATTTGAGAGGGAGTATAACCCAGATTCACAAACCCATCTTCAAGCCTTTCATGATGCCTGTGCCTTGTAGAACATAGAGAATGATTGGCAAAAACTTAAGTTATTTTCCATGACACTCACAAAAGAAGCAGAAAGTTGGTATCGCTTCTTGGAGTTAGAATTAATTCACAAGTGGAGTACATTGCTTGAGCTGTTCAATGAAAAATATTAGACGTACTTTAGAGTGTCTAATTTGAGAAAGCAAATCCAAGGCTGGCAACAAGGAAGACATGAACCCTTGGACATAGCCATGGGAAGGTATTATTCCCCTTTGCATAGGTGTCCTAACCATGGCTATTCTTAGCAGGAGTCGCTTTGCCATATCATAGATGGGCTCTGATCAGAAACGAGGAGAACCCTTGGGGTTTATGCCTAAGGGAGATATTCAGAACTTCATGCCCATTAGATCCAAAGGTTCATTGAGTAGGTTGCAAAAGAAGAAGGAGAGTTGAGTAAACAAGAAAGTGTTGAAGAATATAACTGGGATCCTTCCATTAGAAAAAGGGAGGTTTGATTTTGTGATAGTGAGGGGAAGGCACCACTTGATGAAGTGGTATAGCGAAAAATCTTCTCGATTAAAAATTTGTTTTTGAAATTTTGGCTAAGGTGGACAAAATGTGGGACTCTTTGAATGAAAAATTCCAAACAGCTTTGAAAATTGCAAAGGAATCTAAAGAGCTAGGTAGTGATCATGACTACAGGAGAAGGAAGGAAGCTAAATGTGCCTACCAAAGGGGTAATGGCAAAGTTGCTATAGTAGAAGAGGTTGTGGAGTTAGAATCAGATGATGATGGTGGGTGTGACATATGCTAATATGAACATCCTAAGGGATGTTTCCCTATTGTGTCACACTTGTAGGAGTCTAGGGTGTATGCTTTGAACCCTAGGTTGGCAAGAAGGCAAGCATCCAGGAGATTGCCTAATCCTCAAGGCAATCCCAGGCAGTTTTACCAACAACAAGCTTATTATCCAAGTGGGCCTCCACCATAACCATATGAGCAGTATCATTAGTGGTAGCACCCATAGTCGTGGGGGATGCCACCATTGAGGCAACAATACCCTTACAGATAGCTAGATCCATATGGGTACTATGTCCAGCAACCCATGTCTCCACATGACTCTTCTAGTTATGCCTCATTCCAACATCACTAATACCCTTTGGAGTACTACAAAACTTATTCTCCATCTCTTAGAGGGGAATCCTAATATCCTTATCCTCCTCCTCATCCTTTAGCCCATGTTCCTCCTCCTTCAACCTAATTACCACCTGCTCCATTCATGTAGGGTGAGATTCTTGCATAGCCATAGTAATGTAACGCTACTAGGGTTGTTAACTTATAGTTGGCTCCACAGCTGAGTGCTTTAGAAACTAAATCTAGAAAAAGGCATTTCTTCCAAACTAATAGCCTTACAAAGCCCTCACTGACTCATGCAATTGGTCGCCTTGTGTCTCCTTCATCCTCTGAATTTATTTCTTTTGAGAACCCTTTAAACCAAATGCCTCCCAAGATTCACACAATCATGTTAACCCACACTATATATGATTGGATCAAGGTTAACAATCTTCCTAGGAAAAGAGTTGATCCTAAAAGTCCCCTCATCTACTTGTAGATTGCTAGAAATGAGCCATGCAAGGCTCTTCTTAATTTAGGTTCTGGTGTTAACTTGATTTCTCAAAAAATGTACAAAGCCTGGAACCTACCTCCTCTCAAGAAGAAAAACATTCATTTAGACTTGGTAGATTAGTCCACCATTGTTTCCTTGGGATTGGTGAAGGACATTGTGACCATTGTCTATTTGTGGTCTTATCCTTCCAATTTCTTGGTGATCAAGGTTGATAATTGCAAGGAGGATTTTCCAATCATTATTTAAAAGGCTTAGTTGAGCACTGTTGATGCATGAATGAGCATTAGAGATCTTTCCTTGAAAATTTCCAAGGAAAATGCTTTTGGAAAGATTAAGAAGAAGAGAGTTCCATGCATTGCGTATAGCAATATAGGGTGCAATTGTGTGCAGAAATTATGTCTATCAAACACACATAAATCAAAGCATGTAGATAGTATGCAGATGAATCTCAAATCCAAAAGTGCATGTATGCAGTAGCCATAAAACATGAGGGCACCCAATGGCTAATAGCTGATCTTGAAAACAACACACATTGCATAGAACCAACTGAGAGCTTAACATGTACCTATGTTGAAGGCATGGATGAATTAGAGCAAGTTCATCACCAACTCTCTAATGATGAACTTGATGACACTTATTGAGGAGAGTTGGAAATCCTTGAAAATTTTAAATAGGAGTCCTTAGAGTTGAAAACTCTGCCCACAAGCATGGAGTACGCATTCCTAAAAAATGGCATGCTGGTAATAATTAATGCCAACCTTGCTCTTGAACAGAATGAGAAGCTGTTGAATGTGGTTAACAAGTGGTCAACAGTTTTTGCTTGGTCATATCTTGAGCTCCCTAGGATTGATCCTAGGATATGCTAGCATCACATCTATACTAATCCTTTGATCAAGCCAAAGAGGTAGTTGCAGTGATGGCTAAACCCCAAATTAAAGTCGATCGTCAAAGAGGAAATTGAATAACTCCTCAAGGTAGGGTGAATTTATCTAATCAAGGATAGCGAGTGGGTTAGCCCTTTCACACTTCGTACATTCTCTTCAATTTGGAAAGGTGGCTATTTTGTGGGAGCATTCTTGTGTCTCAGGGGATGGACTTGCTTTAGAATGCTGATGTGAAGTCACTGAAAGTGGTTAGTTTTGATCTAGACTAAGGAAGGATCGTACCAAGTCAATTAATCACAAACTTCATAAGAGGCTATATGTGACCATAACTAGGAACTCCATTCCACTTTCTCTATCATCCATCTATGCTTTCCATATCTCACCTCACTGATAGTTTTATGTTTTGATTTAGTGTTCTGGTTTGATGTGTCAGGTTTCTCAGTTAGTTACTTTTGGGTTTTTGCACTTAACTTTCCATAATCATTAATCATCCATGGAGCCCACAGACTCCTTGGTTTGAAGTTATGCAAGGGCATAAAAGACTTGTGCCTACTTTGGGGAGGACCCACTTGCATATCTTTTGGTTTGGTTAAGTTAATTTCTTTATCCTTAGACATTATTATAATCAAATTCTTTTTATTTACCCCATCCATGTCATCCAAATTGTACGCACCTTCACAACTATTTGTAATGAATTCCTTTTTATTGTTGTAAATACCCTCTTTCCACTACTCCTTATGTCAAGCTTTTTCTGAATTGTATGGATCGCTTCTCTTATTTAATCCATTTGTTAGTCTTTCCACTAACAATATCAAGCAATCAATCTATCACAATCACAACTTGGCTAGATAAAATCATTGACGAGACAAGGTATTCAGCCATTATTTATGTACTATATATACTAATCCTTGGTTTTTTTGTGATTATAGTGGGAAGTGTGAATTGGAAGCATGACTGTCATCACTAAGGAGGATGCAACCATATCACTTGCAGGAGATTGTTCATGACCATTGGATCTCTTCTACCTTTCCCTCATTCTTCTATTGCCAAGAGGGGTTGGATGTCCTTTGGATCTATTGGTGTTCTCTCCTAATTGTCATGAACACCAATTTTGTACATAATTGTAATATTGTATGCTTGGGCATTTCTATATTTTTGTGTTTTCTTTGTGTCACTTTGCGTGTTAGTCAAATAAGTCCACACCCCCTTAATATATTTTGTAAATAACTTGTTCCTCTTCTTTTGTACTCAAGGACGAGTTTTCATTTAGTCGTGGGGGCATGATGAAGTGGTTACTCTAATTATTAGAGCAGTTACTCTAGTTATTAGAGTGGTTATTGTAATGACGGAAAACGTCGGTCGTTGGAAATACCGAATGGGAGTCCGCATACACAGTTCTAACCCCAGATTTGTGCGAGGACCGTGTTGGAGAAGACGAATCCGAGGTGCCCTGAACGGTCTTGTCGATCAGATAGGGACTTATTTGATTAGTAAAATCTTTGTAATAATCGGATGGCAAAAGGGCGATCCCAACGAGGAGATATAATGTCGTTAATCCTGAAAGTAATTGAAAGCGATGTAAATGATTTAAAGAAATTGCAAAATATGTATAAATAGGACGCAAGAAATCAGATTTATAGAGAATGCAATCCCAAGATCTGGGATTTAACTTATGAACAAAGTATGTTGAATACAATGATTACAGGTGGACTTCGATTTGGACAAAGCACATGCCAGCAGCAAGAATGTTATTTAAAGATGAAACAAGCAAAGGTCCATCTACTTTGTTCTAGCCAATCTGGGAGCCAGGAATTCAGACTCGAGGTAGAATATCTGTTAGTCGACTGTTTCTGATCAAGGGTTCTTGCCAATCACCTCCGATGTTCTCATGATCGCTGATCCTCTTTTGCTTTCTTGCCAATCTTGAAAGAAATTTTTTTTGCCTACCCTTTGATCTTTGTCAATTGGAGCATTTATAAGGTTAGGGTTGAAACACCGTAAAAATTGTGAGTCAGCCTCAGGCAAAGATTCGCAATTTAGGCAAGGGCGCATGTCAGAATTCCAGAGGGGGGAATAAGACAGAGCAATACCAAGAGGCGCATAGCATCAAGTCCGCAACTTCTTGAGCAAATCCCTACTCTTTCTATGCTTTTTCCGTTTACGCTATATCACGCGACATAGCGTAATGGCGCTTAGCGTGATTTTGCTTAAACATAGTCTGGCATCAGAAGGATAGTTGCTTCGGCATAGGGAGAAGCTTAAGTAGCGTGATATGCAATTTCTTGTGTATTTTGCTAAGTCTCTCGTTCAAGGCCAGGTTTACGCTCTGTTACGCACGGCAGCGTGATAAGCTCCAGAATAGTTAAAAGCAAAGTCTACGAAAATGCGACTGCTCATCATACGCTCATAACGCAATGCAGCGTGTCAACAGCGTATCGTGTAGCCGAGCTAAACATTGTTTACGCTTCACTACGCGTAGCTGCGTAAGCAAGCGTAAAACAGCTTGAATCCATTGTTCCCATGTTACGTTACGCTCATACATGCAACACAACGTGAATGAGCATAATATAACCCAAAGACAGTTGAAACATGCCCAACGTGCTTCTCTTCTTCACACGCACAATACGCGAACGAGCGTATTGTGCGTAATCAGGAAGTTTGATGCAAAATTGGTCAAGTCAACAGTACCCGAAACATTCGGGGCACACGTCATCAGGGTTGCGCCTTTTCCACAGGGCGTCGCAGCCTATAAATACCCCAGTTGACAAAGATACAGAGGTTGGCAAATCAGAGAAGCAAAGGCATTTTTCTGAGCACCAGAGCACTCATCACTTTTGGAGCAGAGATACAGAGAGCAGCACTTTGGCAATTGTTGACAGCATCACCTTACAGCAGAAACAAAGCAGAGTTCGCTTTGAGCACCGGCAACAGGAATAATCAGTCTGCTGGGAAGACTCTATTGGTCAGAAACAGTTGATCGGTAGACGTCAGAGCTTGACCTTCCTTGCATCCCGGCTTTAGCCTACGAGGTAGATCGGTCTTCTATTTGGACCGTTTTGCTTGTTGTTTTGTGCTTGCTTTACATCCAGTAATCGGGGATTCCCCAGTGTAACGAAATATACAAAATATACATTTTTCAAGTCAAAGAGAAGATCTTGAAACTACGTGCTCCTCTTATGTCAGCTTCCTATTATCGTGTTTAGCATTATCATCGTTGCAATTCATCTACATCATTTTCCCCTCGATTTACGATTCCTCGAATCAGATCGTTTTCACGACATATTCATCGGTTTATTGATTAGTAAGTCCCTATCTGATCGATAAGACCGTTCAGGGCGTCGCGGATTCATTTTTCCAGCATAGCCCTCGCACAGATCTGTGGTTAGAACTGTGTACGTGGGATTCGTTCGGTATTTTCCAGCTGTCGACGTTTTCCGTCGTTACAAGGGTGAGGAGAAAAATGTAATTTAGATGACGTGTGTCCTAAACTTATAAGATGCTGTTGACTTGATGTGTTTGTGTTTGAAACTTGCGGTGCCACACTGCATTACGCTCTTGAAGCGTAATACATCGTAAACCACTTTTGCTGGAGCTTTGGCAACAAACTATTCCTTGATTATGCTGCATTATGCTAGAGAGCGTGTTATGACGTATGAACTGTTGATGCCTGCATTGTGCTCTCTATCATTGCTCGTATTACATTGCATCATGCTAGAACATGCTGCATAGCATAATTCAACGTAAAACAATGAACCTACAAAAAATTAAAGTGTTGTCGTCACGCTTCCTTTGTTTTCTGATCAATCCTTCCGGGGTTCATTACGCTACACTGCGTAACGTAGCGTATTAGGCCCCTCAACTGAAAAACTTACTGAAATATGCGGAACATTAAAGATCATTGTTTAAGCCTTGAGATTTTTGCTAGGTCGGTGAAGTCTCGAATTTTCACCATCTCTAATGTTGCGATGGACTGCCTTCTGGCATTACGCTACGTTACGCAACATTACGCTATGTTGCGTAATATGCCAAAAGTTAAGATTTTTCGGGACATGGGAAACTTGCAGAGTTGAATGCTTTCCGTTGTTGGGAAATTCGCAGATTTGAATGCTTGTCGTCGTTGGGAAATTCGCAAATTGTCATGCACTCCTTGTCTTGTTCCATCTTCTGGAATTTATTATATTGTGTCACATAGTATGGCAAAATAGACCCTTTAGCCGAAAAAGGGAACTTGCTGAGCCGCGCCTTGTCGCAGATTCTTGCCTGAGTCGCAAGAGTTTGCTGAACCGTTGAGGCCTTGAAATTTTCACGGTGTTTCAATGGCCCCTCTTTGTTGACATTTAGAGGGCTTGCCCGAAAGATGTCGACAAAGAATACGAAACACTTGAGAAGTAAAGGCATCGACAGCGTCCATCGGCAACTTTTCAAATGTTGCTATGTCAAACTTGGAAGTGCGAAGGTGAGGGGGGAAGAAAGCATAGGAGGGATTTTAAAGAAGTGAGAGGAGGGAGGTTCGGGGAAGACTTAAGCATGTGAACATGAACCTTTCACAAACAAGTTATTAGGCGTCCTTTTGCGAGTGTATTTGTGAGAAGTTACGCTGCCACACTATATATGAAGGGCTTGTATGGACGAGTTGTGTTACGCCCGCATGGCCTAGATGAATTGTTTTACATCCATTTTGCCAAGCTTTGCCTCTTTTTTTTTTTGACATTCCACTAGGCGAGTTGCGTTATGCTAGTTCATGGACATGATGATGCAAAAGAATTTGACTGAATGTTCACACTCTATACAAACAAAGAGGAAGGTAGAGGCGGTCGTAAGGATAAGGGAAGGGGAAAGTGGTCGATGGAGGGAGAGGTAGGGTTTGCACTCCCAAGTAGCCAGGCTAGTCTGAGCAGCCACTTTAGAACACCGTGACGCCTCACCTCCTAATGAATGCATTCTCAATCAATGCTATCGTAACAAGTAACCTGCAAAACATAACAAAGAACAGAGAGCAAAAGCAATCATCCTAATCGCTAGGGGAAGGGCGAGGCTGTTGAAACAAGCACCGTCCGAAGTGAAAAGGAGCACGAAGGCCATGAAAGAGGGATTGTAGTAAGGACCAAGGGTTCTAATGTTGATGTTGTAGTTCAGGCGACTGCCATCGACAGCCAGATTCATCTTGCTCCGTTGACTGGAAAAAGAACCAGTTAGGTGAACCTGCTAAGCCAGAATCTGGTGGCGGCGATGGATGGAGGCCACCGAGACTATGGATGGCCACAGTTTCTTCAGGGCCTCAAGTGGCGAAGTTGATCCTAGGAGCCGCAACTACAGGGTGACTATCATAGCAACACCTCTAAGGGATTAGTAGCATGCCTTTCGGCATATCCGAGGAATCAGTAGGATGCTAGTGGGGTAGTGGCGTTGCGTCTGTTCCAATGTCTTACTCGTTCCATCTAGTAGGGATGCAGTGCAAGAGTGGCGACGCTTGCTTGCTTTATGGATTGTCTATTGCCAGATTCCAGTTTTAAGTCCTGGTTGACTATTGTTGCTGGTTTTAAGCCTCAGCAGGCCGTGGTCCCTGTTTAACGTCTGGGCAAACTGAAACCTGCTAGTTTTACGTCGTAGCAGATGGTGGAAGAGCTAGTTTATGGTCCCAGCAGACTGTGCTATGGGTGTTCATTTTATGTCGTGACCTAGGCACAAGTGTGTGCTGGTTTAGCGTTTCAGTAAATGTATGCTTACCTTGCCAGTTTCACGTCATGGCATACGGTCAGAAACTCTGCCAGTTTAGCGCCTTGGTGGACGCGTGCAAGAAATGCCAGTTTTACGTCATAGCGGACATGTACAACTTTTCTATTTTTACGTCATAGTGGACGTTTGTTAACTTTACGCTTGAGCTGATTCAGCGTTTAGATGTAGTACCGCTTCAGATACAAATGATTCACTGGATTCGGGTGTTCGTTGCCGTCAATATTTGCTAACTTGAATGCTTTGTTGTCGTATGTGCTGACGATTAGGAAAGGGCCTTCCCAGTTTGTAGAGAATTTTCCTACTGGTTCGTGAATGGCCTTGAGAACTAAGTCTCCTTTCTTGATCGGTCATTGATGCAGATTGTGCCGGTGCTTTTGTCTCTGTTTGTCCTGATATCTTTCGATGGTGTCAAGCGTTTGGATGCGCTTCTCCTCCACTACGTCTAAATCCACGATCCTAGACTCGTTGTGTTGAGTCTCATTTATAACCGTGGAGAGGACCATTCATAATGAGGGGATCTGCAATTCCAAGGACAACACTGCTTTGGATCTATAGACTAGGCTATAGGGCATTCTGTCTGTAGCTGTCCTGCACGTCGTACAATATGTCCATAGGACATAGAGGATTTTCTTGTGCCATCACTTTTTGTTGCTGCTGAGCATCTTTTTCAACAAGTTGATGACCACTTTATTTGTTGCCTCTACTTGACCATTTGCTTGCGGGTAATAGGGTGAAGAAAAAGATTGCTTGATACCAAGATTATCGCAAAAAGATTTGGTTTTAGCGCTACTAAATTGTGGCCCGTTGTCAGTCACAATAGTCATAGGGAGCCCAAACCTGGTTACTATGTTGTCTAAGATGAAATGGCAAGCCTATTGGGATGTAATCTTCTGTAAGGGGATAGCATTGACCGACTTCGTGAAGTACTCAGTGGCGGTGATGATGAAGTTATGTCTCGCAGAAGATTTAGGCGTAATGGGACCTATGATATCTAGTCCCCATCGTTGGAATGGCCAAGTAATCTGTGTAGTGTGTAACTCGGTTGGTGACACATGTATTAAGTTTGCGTAACGCTGGCACATGTCACATGTCTTAACCTTAGTAAGGCAGTCTTTTTCCATATACGACCAATAGTACCTTAGATGTCTACTTTTAGCGGTCATAGCTGGCGGGGCTACGTGTCCTCCACACAGTCCCTCGTGGACTTCGCTAACTATTTGTTGTGCTTGGTCATTATTAACGTAGGTTAGCAATACCCCATCGAAAGAGCATCTACAGAGAGTACTGTCTCCAATGATGACGTATTTCTTGGCACATTTGTGTACTGTGTCTTTTTGCGCATTTGTTAGCTCATGCGGTGGTTTGCCATGCAAAAGGTAAGTCTTAATATTTTCGTACCATTTTGGCGTTCCTCTCGTGTTTAACAAAGAGATTTACGCTGCTTGAATGACAGGGTCTGTACATTCCATCATTAAAGCAGGCCAAGTAGTAAGCAAGTGTGGTGGCACATTTAATGCCAGTGTGGCTAGTGCATTANAAGGCCAAGTAGCAAGCAAGTGTGGTGGCACATTTAATGCCAGTGTGGCTAGTGCATTAGCTACGACATTTTTGTTATGTGGCACGTGTTGGGCATCAGTTGTTATGAATTGCTTCAGGAGATCTTTAACCATATCGCAGTAGGGCTGCAAATGCACAACTTTGTAGGCATAGACTCCTGTGATTTGATTGATGACGAGCATCGAATCACCTCGGATTGCTAGGTATTAGACATTGAGTTCTCTGGCTGTCAACAGTTCCCTGAGAAGCCCCTCATACTCTACCACATTGTTCGTACAGGGGAAAGCCAAGAGATAAGCTAATGGATAGACATCCTCAGGGGAAAGCATAATAACGACGACAACACTGCTGCCTTTGGTAGTCGAAGCTTTGTCGAAGTACAGCATCGCTTCGAGGCTTGTTGATACAGGGCTTAGAATATGTACATGTTCATCTAGAAATTATGGCTCTATCGTAGCTTGATCATGAACAGGCAATGTTGCAAGTTGGTCAGCTATAGCTTGATCTTTAGTGGACAATTGGCCAACATAATGTAAATCGAATTCGATTGTGATAACCTTCCAGCAAGCTATCCTACTACTCTCGTACAAGTTGTTTAAGATAGCTCACAGAACGTTATTTTTGCAAATTATGTTGACCTGGCTGCAGAAAAGATAGTGTCTACATTTCTTAAGTGCGAAAACCAATGCGAAACAGTTACGCTCCACTTCATTGTACCTCGTTTTGTACGCAAATAGAGCGTGACTTAGATAATAGATAGGGGCTTCTGACCCATCGTTCCTTTTTTGGCAAAGTAACGTAGCTATAGACACATCTAAGTTCGCTAGATAAATGTAAAAAACTGATCCCTTTGTGGCGGGAAAATCATTGGTAAGTGTTGCAGCTCCTTCTTTAAGTTGTCAAATGCATGCTGGCAGTCATCGATCTATTCAAAATTAACACCCTTCTTAAGGAGATGTTGCATAGGATGTAATTTATTTGTTAATCTCGAAATGAACCGTTTGATAAATTGTAGTCTTCCTTGTAACCCACGTAGTTCCTTGAGGTTTGTAGGTGGCGTTAAATCAATGATGGCTTTAACTTTGTTGGGGTCAACTTGGATGCTAGTCTCTGATACCACGAACCCCAACATGCGTCTGATTTTGACTCCGAATACACAATTATTTAGGTTGAGCCTTAAGTCATGCTTGAGACATCGTTTAAGGACTAACTCTAGGTCTTTTGAATGATCCTCCAACTTTATAGAATTGACAACTATGTCATCTACATAGTCGTTCAATCTTCCTAAGAGGTAATCGCTAAAGATGTATGTCATGGCTCGTTGATATGTTGCTCCAGTGTTTTTTAGTCCAAAGGGCATCATAGTGTAACAGAAAGTTCCCCAGGGTGTCATGAATGTTGTGGTCAGTTGATGCTCTGGGTTAATACAAATCTAATTATAACCTAAAAAATCATCCATAAAGGATAGAAGTGTGTGATCAGCTGTTGTGTCGATCAATTGATCGATACTTAGTAACGAGAAATTTTCCTTAATCGTGGCTTTGTTTAGATCCTGGAAGTCTATGCAAATGCGTATTCCTCCCGTTTTCTTAGAGACCACTACGATGTTTGACACCCAGTCTGAGTAATCGACCGTGCGGATGAAACCAGCCTGATACAGCTTGGTGATTTTGTTATGCATTGCTAGCACGATTTTTGGTTTAATCTTTCATGCCTTCTGTCTAATTGCTTTGATGCATGGATCTAAATCTATGTTATGCTGTATTAATCTCGGGTCTAATCCCAGCATGTCTTCGTACGACCATGCAAATACAACAACGTTGTTTTGGAGTACTTGCATTATGCCACTCTGCGTCTGTTGGTCTAGGAGGGAACTAACCCTAAGAGTCTTACTTTCATCTTTGTGCATAGCCACAGGGATCTCGTTGAGAGGGTCCTTGGTCACATCATGAGCTTCCAGGTCTAGAGTTCAGGCCAAATGTTTCGGCCATTCTGGGGATATTTTCGATGTTGCTATGGTTGTGTCACAAAGGGAAGGGTCTATTCCTATTAGCATGTGATTGAGCTATCTAATGGTTTCCCCATATGGGCTTGCTAAGGCTAGGGGTGCGAATAAAGTTGCGTCCATTTGGAAATTGCCCTGCAAAACTACCAAAAATGGAAGTTGTTACATTGTTTTCTGCTGATCTGTTGAAATGATAAAAGTTTACTTTCTTTGCGTTAGAGTTACGTATTAGAAAAGCTTCCAGTTTAAGGTCTTAGTGGACTGTTATAAATATGCACAGTCTGTGAGAAGATGGCGAGAAGATGAAAGATGTAACGTGGCGTGTCTAGCATACCAAAGTAAGGAATTTAAATTTTTGTACAAACCATAGTTAATGTTGGTCAGATTACGAGGTGATAAGCTATGGATTAGTTTAGGGTCATTTCAGACCGCAGTTCATACGATATCTACGAAATTAATGCCCTGATCTTCGCATTTCATGTCATATTGACACTGGCATTTCAGGAAAGTTCCGCATCGATCAAGCATAAAAATTAGTTAGTTTCAAGCAATTTCATTTATAAATCAACGATTCATGCTCAAAACAAGCCATAGATTTCGTTTCGCAAACTTGAATCTAGCTAGAGGAGAAAGGGAGCGGAAGCGAGGCATAAATAGATGATTTTGCGAAGATTTGCTCAATTGTAGCTATGGCACCAAAGGTTAGAGGAAAGAATGCCAAACTGGCAAGGATTGATGAAGTGCAGGAGAGTTTGTAGCAAGCTTTGCAGGCCAGAGTCGAGGCTCGGGAGGTTACTCTGCTCAATCGGTAAGTCGCCTTTCATCCTCTTGCACTATTGTTAGTTTTGTTACAACGTCATAGTCGTATTTATTTTGAATGTGTATGTTATGTTGAGTGTTAATATCTATTTACGTGGACTAAGCTATTGTAGTTTGTTGCATAACCTTTGTCTTCGCTGTTGGAGACAGACCTTGTGTTGTCACAAGGGTTTAGGTAACGTTGAGCAATACTGTGCAAACGTAATGTATAATCGAAAAGTCTAGGTATTGTATCTGTGTGTAGCGTAATCAAGGTTTTGTTTTTCTTTTGTTTTCCCGCCCATAATAGTTGTATATTACATTGGAGTAGTACACAGTGTTACTTTCATCATTGTTATCAGAGACAGACCTTGAGCTGTTGCAAGGGTTTGGGCGATGTTGGCTATGCATGTCCAGTATAATTTGTAATATTCTAGGAATCAAGAGAACCCTAATGTCATGTGATAAATTTTTATGTCTGAATGGTGTGTCTAATAGTAATGCATTTTTATTGTACAATATTATGCTAAAGCCCGTCCTAATCGTTTTGGACATCGTGGGCATTCTATGCTGCTCACATGTTCTCACGGCCAATGTTCCTCCTTCTCATGCTTGTATAAAGGAGGAGGCGGTATGGTTTTGAAGAGGCGCACAACAATTCTTGTAGTTTTTGCTTCGTAATTTTAGTGTAATCGTCTGGTCGCATCTACCAGGCGATGTAGTTGCTGCTACTTTAGAGACACTACTGGTTGGTTCGACGCAGAGCATTTTGATGTTTTTGACAAACAACACGATTGAAAATTTGCAGATGCAAGACCATGAACAGAGTGCCAAAGGTTTGAGGCGTTTGAGTTGGATTTGGAAGATGCCTAGGTTTAACTGTTATCACACCTACAATACTCTGTTTGTGGCTCGTCATCTCACAACCTACTTCCAGAATCTGCCTGGCACTGTGTATTATGGAAGCGGGTAAGTTTTTTTGTTTCTTTTCACGGTGTTACAGTATGCTAACTACTATTTAAATTTGCATTGAGCGTAAAGAATTTACCTATCCTCTGTTGTGTAGATTTTTCAACAATGACAGTGGTCTCCTGGGCAATAATGATACATTGTCATTGACCGAAAGGGCTATAAGGGAATTTACTTCTATTAGCAACGTACGGGCCAGTGTCATGGGAAAATTGGCGTTCGAAATCCCAGAATACCCTACCCACTATGCCGACTTCTTTTCCAAATGTAAAAAACTCGGATGGCTGGATAGGGAATGGACTTTGGATCCTCCCCTCACCGTCGCAGACGTGCAAAGGAAAATCCCTCCATTTCCTTTTCCATTCGGGCTCGGTAAACTTTATTATAATGATCAATTGTATCAATGTTATTAGCTAGAAATGATGTATGAAGTTGTCTCAGTTTGCCTTAACTATCGTTTAATGTTAGCAGTCAGGGAATCACGGGAAATCACGATTATTGCCTCCGGTCGCGAGGCAAACAATCTCTTCTTCCGTTACGGTGATATAAAGGAAACACAATGCTAGCTTGGCCATAGAGCAGCCCCAATTGTGTTAACCAATGACCTTCGGGAAGCTGGACTGATGGACCTATTTTTGGCCATAACCCCCGATGTCACCGTGGGTAAAATATTGACCCTAGTCAACTCCTTTAGCGAAGAAGCTTAGCATCTCTACATACGCATGCGTAATGTGCGTGTGAACTTTGACATCGACACTCAATTGTTCACTGACCTCTTTAGGGTCCCCTTCGATGGCTTTCCTATAGAGGAAAAGTCAAAGAGGAGTTCCAAGTACCAACAAGAGATAGAGGAGTGGTTATGGGTTAAAAAAGAAGTTAAGGGAATCCCCGTCAACAAGATCGAGTTGGAGGTGGCCAACACCATTTACCCCCTTTTTCAAGTTTGGGCCTTTCCCAAGACACTCTCCCAAGGGAGATTCCTTACCATAGAGTAGGCCCAAATTATGCAAGAGGTCATGGAGGAGGGGATGCAGTTCAATTAGGCCAGCTATTTTGCTGAAGGCCTACGCGTTGAAATGGTCAGGCTTCGCAAGAAGCTTGAGTCCTGTTTCAATATGCATTTTTCCTTCTTCATAGCTTGCTTCCGGTGTTTTGCTAAATTTTTGGTAGTCCAAAGGAATGGGGTCTGGGTGCAGCAAGACCGTAGCTAGATTTCCAAACTGTGGATTTTCCACATTTTTAGCACTATCCGATCATAAGACCCTCCTGAAGGAATCGGGGAGTCATTGTCCGTAATGACTAAAAAGATGGAGGCACCTCGAATGCAGGGTCAAGATAGCATGGGTGGGGCACTCCCTTGCTACAATGGCGATGTGTTGAGGAGGAAGCACATAGCAGCTAAAATAGTGGACTCATCAGTGCAACGGAAGAAGCCTCGTTTGACCAAGGAGCCTGTTAAGCTAGCAGGTGGTGTGGGGCAGAAGATGTAGGTCAGATTTTTTAGGAGTAATCCTCCAGCGGGTAAGTAGAGAAATGTGCTAAGAATTATGGTTATGTTGCGTATAGATGCTGTTGCATTACGTAATGTTTATTGAGCTAGAGTAAAATCCTGTGTTAACTGACGATGTTGTGTGACAGGGAAGGAGAAGGTTGTGGAGTGGTTAACCCCTGAAATAGGGGCTATAATTTTGCGGCACGAGGAAGGGGCCCCAGCCTTGGAAGAAGAGGCTCTAGTTACTAAGGCAAGCAGCATGTAGGTTCCTATGCACGAGAAGGAAGTAGCAGTGGAAGATGCCGAAGTCCTTTCGACCGGGACAGGAAGAGGCAAGTGATTTGTCATTCAGTGAGGTTAACTTTTATAGCGTACTAGACTCTAGACAACTGCTTATAAAGATTATACTGGAATTTGTTCTTTATATGGAATTTTTTCTGTGTAATAGGTGACCAGTGTGTACACTTGTCAACAGTGGCGACTTGATCTTAGGGCAAATTTCCTGATAAATTCACCTTTATGAAAGATGTCATCCAAGATATAATCGGTCGCTTAGAGCGAATCGATCTTGAAGCTGGTACGTTATGATCATTACGTAGAGGTTATTCCATTGTGGCATTACGCTACCTAATTATGCCTAACTGCCATTTTATGTTATTAGGAGCTTGCCTTAGATGGGATCCGTCAGAGCCTATTAATTTAGATGCCACCAAGCCCCCATCGGAAGAGACCGTCATGCTGTGCAACATTTATGACGAGATGCGTAAATGTGCTGTACGCTTGACTCGCTCTTTATGGAAATGTCAAAGCGTGAACGAAGACCTTTGGAAGAAACTGCAAAGGTCAGAGAAGGAGAGGGTGGCTCTAAGTGACAAGGTTGGGGATTTAAGGTCGTAGAATGAATTCCTACAGGGCCAGGGAACGGGCAGCGAGGACTGGCGGATAGCTGTTGTTGACTATGCCCATTACTAGACGGTCGTTAGGAACAATGTCTAGACCAGTCGTGAATTGGTTGAGCAGGGGATGCAAATGGATCCCCTAGCTCAGAAAAATCAAGACTGGAAGGACTTTAGCGCGAGTGTGCAAGTATGGGGGCAGACGCAGAAAGACCATAAACATGTCTATAAGCGGGAATGCGTTGCCTATCGTCAACATTACAGGGACTCTGCCGTCGAGGCTCAATCCCTTCGACTATTCCTCGACATTATTGATGCTTGAAGTGCATTTGAAAAGTTTCAGGAGCAAGTGATGGTAAGTGCCTCCCTAGAAAGGGAAATGACTCTTCTTGGGGGGGAGATAACTGTCCCTTCCTTCTTCCATGAACCACACCGCTAGACTCCTGTGAAGAAGGGGAAGGTTACGGCTGGAGCTAATCTAGGAGATGGGGTTTGGTCTGAGCTTACTGAGGATGAAATTATGCAACATCTGTGGGTTGCCCTAGAACAAATCCCTTTTGCAACCGATGCAGGACCATCACAGGTAAGTTGTGGTGTTATTGTGCTTTCTTCATACCTAGTTTTGATGGCGATGTCAATATGCGTGTTATGTCTAATTGCAGGAATGACCCAAGGAGGTTCCTCAGCGGGATGAACATAATGAGGGTGACGATCCTCATGAGGAGGGTCTACAGGAAACAGAGCGTGATGGTGAAGATCAGTGCCATGGCGAACAACCTCATACAGAAGAGCCTCGCAGGGAGGGCCTCCTTCACAAAGAGATGCCACACAAAAAAGGTGGCCCCTATGAGGATGATTTGCTAGAAGGAGAGATGGAGCTGGGAGATACGGGCGATAGTGTGGACAAAGGTGATGCATAACATGGCTATATTAGCCATGGTTTGATTGTGATGGAACGAAACAAGAGACAATATTTTCCTTTAACATTTTAACGTAAATTTGGTCTCAAGTTTAATGTTCTTTTGTGGTTTTCATTTGTAAAGCATAAATGGAATCATAGGTTTTGGCACTATGACAAGCTGCAGTTAGTTTAAGTGTACAGCGTAAATGAAGTTACTAGTTTAAAGCCGTTGTGGGCCGCTAAATGATTCAAATGTAAAGTGGAAATGAAATCGTTAGTTTAAGGCCATTTCAAGCCTTTGATAGTTTTAGGCCATTCCTGGCCTTTGATAGTTTTAGGCCATTCCGAGCCTTTGATAGTTTTAGGCCATTTCGGGCCTGTAATAGTTTTAGGCCATTCCGGACCTTTAATAGTTTTAGGCCATTCTGGGCCTTTGATAGTTTTAGATGAGCGAAAGAGTCATGAAGACAGCTAATGGAAGTGTAAAGATAAGCATAAGTGTAATGAGAATAGCTGGTGGTAGCGTAAATATATGTGTAAATGAAATAAGTATTTGTACAACATAAATGGAACAGCTGGTGGAAACGTGCACGTAAATTGCATGACATTTAGATGATGTGGTTCATTTGCTAACTTTGTAGTTGTTTCCTAACTGCTTTTATCTTCGGTGACACGTAAGGACAGGGAGATTTATGACCTTGTTCCCTCACGCCACAATCTTCCTCTTGGAATGACAGTTCGGCCCAAACTAAACTATCATTAGCCACTCTTTTGGCTTGTTTTGATGTTTGGACAGGGGACTGGTCTTCAAAAATTTTGATTTCTGAACCCTGTTCGATTTCTATGTTGTTGACAACCTGAGGAGTCATTTCATCACCGTGGATGATCATCTCCCCTCCTGTGTAGGGTAGATGGATCTCTTGATGGATAGGAGATGAAACCGCCCTCAGTTGAGCTAACCAAGGCCTCCCTAGGAGCAGGTTAAAGCTCGACATCTCCTTAACGACAATAAACGTTGCGTCTGTGGAGAATTGGTTCCCTGCCACAAATTTGATGTGCACTGTCCCTTTGACTTGCACCCATGCCCCGTTGAACGACTTTAGACACGATGTCGTTGTAGGACTAATATGATCAATCAGGCCTAGCTTATCTACTATGGGATATGGGATGACATTAGTGGCTACCCTGTCATTTACATGTACTCTCCGGATCCGGTGTTGGCCAACCTGGATGGTGATGAACATGGGTGCCGTTGTCACCTGACCCTTTTCAGGGTCATCCTTACTGGATTCGTTGCAAAAGGTCAATAGGGAAGGCCCAGGTTTCTCATCAGTGAAAGGAAGCATGATGGAATGAATTGCTTTTTCATCCGTTGGCAAGCTCTCGTCCACAGGTATGAACATTAGCATGCAATCCATGGCTTCACGGTGCTTTTGGGATGTCATTAACAACTCGTACAGGCTCAGCGTTATATTTTTCTGTTTAAGAGCCTCCTTGACCTGTGTAAAGGTGTTGAGGAGATCCCGACCACGATCTGACTACTTGCCACATTTTTCCTCTTCCATTCACCTTAAGAGATGGATTTCTTGGGGAAGAATGACATCTGGTCGAGGGCTATGTTTTTTTGGACTAGTAGGAGATGGTCACGTTTGTACACTTTTGTCCTTTCTAGGAAATGGGGCCAAGGGCATAGAAGAGAGGGGTTTAGGCTTGGGAAACCCCAGTGTAAGATGGTCGTTGACTGTATCAGTTGTCATACCCTCTTCTCCTTTTCTATTAAGCTAATATTGGGGGGTTGACTTGGAGGTTTACCCCTACACAGGAGGGGCAGTTGATGGTTTTGGCACCCTAATGACAAAGGGTGCCTTAAGCATAGGCGTGGGTTGGGTTGCGGCTTTATTGACTGTGGGCTATCGAGCAGTGGTCTGAGAAGGGGCTTAAAGGATAAAGGGTTGCCTTGGAGCACTCCTTGTCGGTGCTGACAGGCTTGCTATTTGGGGTGAACGAGAGGGTAGTCACAACACAAAGGGCTACTTCGGGTGTGCTTGACCATTACCCTCTGGACCTACCATGTTGATGGTATACCCTACGTTATTTGCATTTAATGGGTCTCGGTACACATGCATGGCTTGGTTTTCTGGGCATGCCGGACTACTGCTATCTAGGACAAGATCACCATGATCAATCATGTGTTGAATGTTGTCCTTCAATGCCTAGCAGTAATTCATGTTATGACCACACAGCTGGTGGTAGTCATAGAAACGGTCCAACCTGAAGTGTTTGGGGACTAGCGGTTTGTTAGGCAAAGCCAAAGAAGGGGCTTTAAGGAGCTCACAATGACGTCTGTGATGCTTCAAAGCCTCCTTAGATACCTTCTTACGTTGAATATGGCCAGTTCCCAGTAGCTGCTTTAGAAGTTCTTAAGGATTTATGGGCAGGGCTGTGTACTTTGAACAATCTTTACGCTCAAATTTAGGCCTCGGCTGTGGAGGTGATTTGGGGGTGAAAAGAACTTCTTGATTGGGGTCGTTTGAGCTAGTTGTTGGCTCAGCTAGCTCTGCAGAGGTCTTCTTGTTGTTGTTGTTTTTCTTCTTGGCCCCCTCGGCAACCGCAACTACTGTCGTCATCGTAGCTTTTCCTTTGTCCTTACCCTTACTGTGGGTATTTTTGTAGGCCACGTACACCGAATCTTTGCTAGCCTTTGTCGCGTCTTGGATGCTCTTAGTTTGAGCAAAGGCTTGGCTAAGGGAATGAGGAGTGAGGTAGTACAACTTTGACTTAATAAAGTTGTTAACTGCCCCCTTGAAAATGGCTAACAAATGAGCCTCCACGATGGGTTCATGAATTTCATTCAAGGTTGTACTCCAACGCTGTATAAACCTCTGGACTGGCTCGAGCGGATCTTGTTTGACTCCCATAAGCTGGTCTAACATGACTTCAGGTTTCAGGTTGTATTTGAAAAGCGTCACAAATTGAGTCAGTAACTCTTCCAAGGTCGAAATGGAAGAGCGTGGAAGTGCCCGATACCAGTCTAAGGCTTTACTCGTTAGGGACATGGTAAGGACACAGATTATAGTGTGCAGCCATTGCTACAGTAGCAATGAATCTAACCTGAAAGTAACTAAGTGAGCGTTGGGATTGTCTTCCCCATTGTATTTCGTAAAATGAGGAAGTGGCATCCCAGACGGTAACGATAAAATGGGCACTACCAGATTAATAGGATCGTCATGGTAAAAATCCATGACTTGTACTGTGTCAGAACCAGTAGCCTTGAGGCATTTAACTTCCTCTGTAAGAGTCTGAATAAGTTGGAAAACTTAATCCAAACCCGTGGATGGAGATTTTGTTTGTAGAACGACGGGAGGAGTGACACTAGGTGGTGGAATAGGGACGACCACCGTCGGCTGTACCATTGGATAAGCTTTTTGTGTGGCTAGGGGCACAAATGATGCACTCGCGGAGCTTGGATTTGATTAAGGTGAGGATGGGACATCTGTGTATGATGCGCAACGAGAGGCATGTTTGGAACCCACCATGCTGTAGTGGTCGGCCCTGTCGTGTGAGTCAGGATGAAGGTGGGTGTTGTAGATAATTGCAATGTAGGTATCGCGTGCACATGCGGTGACATGGGCACAGGTGCACGATGAGATGGATTAGGTAATTGCACCTGCTGAGGAATGATTTGTGATGGACCGTCACCCGGAAAGATAGTAGGAGAGAGAAAATGTAGGTGCAGTGAGTGTGGGACTCGATTAGTATTAGATAATGTCAAGGGCGTGGTAACCATGAACAACGGATTTATGCGGGACGTCGTGGAGGGAGGAGCCATGGTGAAATTAGCATGACCGCATCCTTTAGAGTGGGAGTCTAGATCGTCTTGCCTATCATGAAGCGTTTCATCACGGAACAACTCCTCTAGTTTTTCTGGCGATGTCTTAGCCATCAGCATTTGATCCAGGATCCACCTTTGTTGATCTATCAGGGGTACAATGGTGTTGTGTGAAGGAATAAATTCCTTCCCGTTGCAATACATGAACTCGTATTCTCATTTTTCTTCAAGTTCTTTCGGATACATAGGTAGGTTTGCTGCTAGTTTAGCACATAGGAAATTGTAGTGTTCCCTACGCTGAGCGTGTCCCTCAGGCTCTTTGTTTTGAAGCCTGAGGGAATGGCGTGGTCACACCGGACTAGTTGGTGGTTCAACCACAGGAGGCGTAACTTGTATGGTCCAAGGATTCTCGAGGTTGGTAGTGTCAACAATGGTGGTTGATGTAGCCATTCTTTACGCATTTCAGAAGTAATGATGACAAGAACAAAGGTCACAAGGGCAAAAGGCAAACTAAGGTAATAATCGGGGCTTTCTATCTTATAGGATTCTAAGGGAATCATCGAAGCGACCGATCTGCACTGCACAATCTAGTAAATAACCATGGAGGTATTACATTTACATCGATCGACAATGGGTACAGACAGCTTACAAGACTACCCGTAAAGTGCGGATCGGCTAAGAAGGCCCTCCTTCTAGTGCTAGAAAACTGTAATGATGGAAAACGTCGATCATTGGAAATACTGAACAAGAGTCCGCGTACACAGTTCTAACCCCAGATCCGTGCGAGGGCCGTGCTGGAGAAGAAGAATCCGAGGTGCCCTGAATGGTCTTGTCGATCAGACAGGGACTTATTTGATTAGTAAAACCTTTGTAATAATCGGATGGCAAAAGGGCGATCCCAACAAGGAGATATAATGTTGTTAATCCCAAAAGTAATTGAAAGAGATGTAAACGATTTAAAGCGATTGCAAAATCTGTATAAATAGGATGCAAGAAATCGAATTTATAGAGAATGCAATGCCAAGATTTGGGATTTAACTTATGAACAAAGTATGTTGAATACAATGATTACAGATGGACTTCAGTTTGGACGAAGCACATGCCAGTAGCAAGAATGTTATTTAAAGATCAAACAAGCAAAGGTCCATCTACCTTGTTCTAGCCAATCTGGGCACCAGGAATTTAGACTCGAGGTAGAATATCTGTTAACCGACTATTTCTGATCAAGAATTCTTGCCAATCACCTCCGATGTTCTTAAAATCGCTGATCCTCTTTTGCTTTCTTGCCAATCTTGAAGGAAAAACTTTTTGCCCACCCTTTGATCTTTGTCAACTGGAGAATTTATAAGATTAGGGTCAGGAGAAAAATGCGGTTTAGATGACACATGTCCTGAACTTATAAGATGCCATTGACTTGATGTGTTTGTGTTTGAAGCTTGCGACACCATGCTACATTACGCTCTTGAAGTGTAATACATCGTAAACCACTTTTGCCGGAGCTTTGGCAACAAACTGTTCCTTGATTACGCTGCATCACACTAGAGAGCATGTTATGGTGTATGAACTATTGATGCCTGCATTGCGCTCTTTGTCATTGTTTATATTATGTTGCGTCATGCTAGAACACGCTGCATAATGTAATTCAGCGTAAAATAGCGAACCTACAAAAAATTGAAGTGTTGTCGCCGTGCTTCCTTTGTTTTCTGATCAATCCTTCCGGGGTTTATTACAATACACTACATAATGTAGCGTAATAGGCCCCTCAACATAAAAACTTACTGAAATATGCGGAACACTAAAGATTGTAGTTTAAGCCTTGAGATTTTTGCTGGGTTAGCGAAGTGTCGAATTTTCGTCATCTCTAATGTTGCGATGGACTGCCTTCTAGCATTACGGTGCATTACACCACATTACACTATGTTGCGTAATGCTGCGTAATATGTCAAAAGTTAAGATTTTTCAGGACATGGGAAACTTGCAGAGTTGAATGCTTATCGTCTCTAGGAAATTTGTAGATTTGAATGCTTACCGTCGTTGGGAAATTTGCAGATTTGAATGCTTGTTGTCGTGCACTCCTTGTCTTGTTCTGTCTTCTAGAATTTATTATATTGTGCCGCATAGTATGGCAGAATAGACCCTTTAGCCAAAAAAGGGAACTTGCTTAGCCCTGCCTTGTCGTAGATTCTTTCCTAAGTCGCAAGAGTTTTCTGAACCATTGAGGCCTCGAAATTTTCACGGTGTTTCAGTTACTCTAATTATTAGAGCTGTTATTCTAATTATTAGAGCAGTTATTCCTGGGTTACTCCTAGGTTTATAAATATAGTGCCTAGGCGTACAATTGGGAGCATGTTTTTAGTAGTTAAGTAGTGAAACTATTGTAGTCTATCTATTTGAAAGTTAGAATATTTTCCATGTGCCTGCAATAGGAGGTCTAAGTGTGAATAAATCTTTATTCAAGCATTGATGTACCTGAGCACACCATTGTGTTGGCGATAAATACAAGCTCTTTGATTCATCCTTGCAGTACTTGAGATTTTTTTTCTTACACATTTATATTTTATTTCATTTTATTTTATATACTTTACATTCATGTTATTAGTGTAGCAATTCATTTTAATCAAATCGATTAAATTACTCAAGCACGACCCCTCCGAGCATACATGTGCCACTTTTTAGCTCAGAAATGATTAGCTTTTGATAGCCTAGCAGTGTTTGCACAAAGTTTAGGATGTGTCCAGGAAGTGGGAACGGTTACTTATGTTAGGCTAGATTAGAGCATAGTCTACTTAGCAATTAATTACTCTCACTTTCATTCTTATTTACTTAGCTTTTATTTACTTTAATTGTTGATTATTTATTGTTGTCTATCTAGTTAATATTTTCTTTATTGTCATTTACACTTCCTATTGCTAACGCAGAATGAGTACGACTTAATCATGAACATTTAAGTGTAACTACTTGGTAACCCAGTAGCGTATCTAGTAGTGCTCAAGTAATGTGTGCTTGGAATTCCTAGAAGTAGTACACGAGGTTCAAGATGCGTACGGATGATTAAGGATGGATGCTCATCGCACTTAGGCTAACTTAGATTTTACTTTATGTTGCCTATTAGCTTAATCAAGATTATTTTCCATTGTCTCTAGGAGTAGCCTAGTTTAGAATCACATCATACATCTCACTATGGACTAAACCATACATGACAAAGTAAATACTAGTATAGGTGGGAAGACAACGAACTGCAATCAACGTATAACTATCTAGGTGCCACAACTAGTCCATCCACGGAGTTCGACTAGATTGTGCATACACGCTCGTATTCGTATGGTTGAGCCTAGGGGTACCTTGCCGCTCATCATTGGCACCATTTTCGGGGGACGATGCTAGGTATCTAGATTAGTTATATCATACAAAATCATTATAATAGGGTATTAACAATATATCTTTCAGACAAAGAAATTAAATTCAATTAAGTCACACACAATTCAAAACAATGTATCTTTTACAAGACAACGATAACACAACATCTAGTGAAGCAATTCATTGGGAATCAACGAAGAAGTTTGGAGTACTCAATCTTATGCAGGAGTTTCATATGTTCATAAACACCCCAACGATACTCAAGGACTTTTGTCATCCAACTCAGACACCTCTAGTGAAGATGGAACATCCCCTAGAATGAGGGGGCCCATAAGGCCCAGGACTTTCTCAATGGGTAGCAAGAGTACATCAGGGGATGATTGCGAGACTTACAAAAGTCATGATGAGTTTTTTAGTTCCCTCTCTTTCTCTACTCTTTCAATGTCGGGTTGCAACACAGATGACTATTCCTCAAGGGATTGGCATAGAAAGAAAAATCGAACCCACGGGATAAAGCAAACATGAACATAGACAACATTGTCCCAACTCACAAACTCATGACCTACTTAGTGACATTGAACCCCTGCTAGCCACTAAGAGCCTAATGTATATACAAGAGGTCATTTGAATATCCGGCAGGCATCGTAAAGAAAGCCATCTACCCAGGCTTGATTCAAATAACTTTCCCAAGTTTTCAGGAGGCTATGAATTAGATCTACAGTATTATTTACAAGCCTTCTACGATGATTATGCATGGACAAATATTGATAATGGGTGGCAAAGACTTAAGCTCTTTTCTATGACACTCATTGACCAAGCAAAAGTATGGTACAAGTCTTTAAAGCTAAAATCAATTCACTGTTGGTCGACAATGGTAAACCTCTTCAATGAAAGATATCAAACCTATGAAAGAGTGTCAGCCTTGAGGAGACAAATCCAAGAGTGGAAACAAGGGCAACATGAACCCATGGACATGGCCTTAGAAAGATATTACTCTTTGTTAAACAAATGCCCAAGCCATGGGTTCTTCGAGGAAAGGCTAATGTATCACATCATGGATGTGCTCCATAATGAAACAAGGGAGACCCTAGGGATGTATGTCCCAGGTCAACTATATGAACTACGAACCCATCAATTCCAAGAGCGTATTGAGCAGGTAGCAAAAAAAGAAGTAGAAATAGCCAAATGGGAGAATGTTGAAAAATATCAATAGGACCAAACTCTTAAAGTAACAAAGGTCCATAATCATAAAGAGGAGAAATCAAATCACCTCGAGGAGGTGAAACCATTTCTACCTTTGCCAATACTAAACTCACTAGATGAAATTGATGTAAAGATTGACAAAATGACGAAGCGGGTACATGAAAAATATAGAGAATATGTAGACATTATTAAGGGGAGACCCACGCAAGATAACTTTGATAACCAAAACAAATAGAGGATACTAGAGCTAGAAACAGGGTAGAACACCATTCAACAATTGGAAAGAAGGGCTGAAGAAAATGAGGATAGGGGCTCAACCGCAAAACATAAGTATCAATGCGATGTTTGCCTGTACAATCACCCAAAAGGCCAATGCCAAATCTTGTCACATATACATGAGCATTGGGGAAGAATGTTACATCCAGATTTCGTACAGAAGTACATGGTTGGGCACATTCTTGTTCCACCACTTTATGGGCAATCCCACAACTCATCATACTATCCGTGGGCAAATTCTTACTGGCCTCAGTATTGTGCTCAACCACTGTGAAAAAATCCCCAATCATGGGGGAGGCCATAGCCAAACTGGCCACACCCTTCATACCATCCAAAATCAAGCACCTATCATGTTGAACACCTTGGTTCTCCAACTAGATCAACATCTTCTACTTCATCTCATCATTATCACTCTCCTGAGTATCATCAACCCATGTCATCTCCTACAAGATGCCACCTCATGTACCTTATACTTCTCCTTGCTCTCAATGCTCTCATCCTTCACCTCCTCCTACATCACCACCAGTAGTACCAAAAGGTTTTGCACCACAACACCAATCCATGAACATTACTTGTGTTGCTATTGTCAATAATAGTGGAAATCCTCCACAATGTCAGAAGCATCCTTTCTTTAGGCATGGCCATAGAAAGAGACAACACGGTTCTAAAACCATTACATCCTCCAACTTAGCACAAGCCCAACACTATGATGCATCTTCCTCTTCAAACTCAATGCCTCCCGTCACCTTATCTAGGCCTCCACATCACACTCCAACAACCAATGAATTAACCAATGTGAAGGGACACATAGATCCATGCATACTGCCATATAGTCAAGGGTGTCGTAGTGGGTTAGATTTCCCTCATAATGTACACACATCATTTAACCTACCCCACTATGCTTTCTATAATCAAGTGTGTGATCAAAAATTTCTCTACCCAGCCACCATACCACTAATAGACACCCAGTGGCTGGGGCATGACAGACCCCCAACATTTCATACATGCATGGATCCTATTCATCCACTTATTAATCCTAACATTGATCAAATGTTTAGTCATGTGGGTCACCCCTCATTCTAATTTCTAAGATTCTTAAGTGTATTTTGACTTTTTTTTTTACACATTTTTGGTTTAAAACTTTTTGTTTTCATATTCTTTGTTTTACATATTTTTCTTTTTTAGGATTAGTGATTTTTTCTAAGTATTTTTTTACACCATCGTTAGTATATTTAATATTTCTTGGATACTCTTTCACTTTCTTTTATATTTTCTTATGTTTGGTATAATTCTATACTCTTTTTGCTAATAAGGTGCTAAGTACAATGGTAATGCATTACTCGATGGTGGTATGTTTCATTTGTAATTTGATTGTTGATGTCTGGTTTCTAAGTTTGATGGTCATTACTGATGACTAGGACATGGTTTCTTTTCATGTAATAGGTAGTGAGTCCACATCATCCACTTGCTCTATGATTTTCCTTGTTTTGGATCATTAACACAACTTTAAGAAATTGGTGACTTGTGTAGTTTCCATAATTGGGAAGGTATCAAAGGTGTGGATAGGGTGTCGCTTCAAAGGGATGTGGTGTTCTTTGTGCTTTTCTATTTTCCTATGTGTAGGAGTGTTCTCATAAGCTTCTCACCATTCCAAGTCATTTCACAATAGGAAGTCAAATAAGTCCTTACATGGTATGGTCCTCATCACAAAAAAAGAAAAAAAGAAAAAAAAGAAAGAAAGATGAGGATTCAAAGCACAACCTTTGGATAAAATAAATGTGAAAAAACACATGGGTCTTTGCATAGTGTGGTTCCCATTCAGAAACAAAAAAAAAAACAACATGATGGGAATTTAAAGCACACCCCTTAGAACAAATAAAAGGGCTACAAGCATTGGTTATGAGACTTGTCTTGTCTCCTCTAACTAAGGCCCTTTCACACTTCCTACCTTCTCTCCTATTTGGAATGGTGGCTATTTTGTGGGAGCATTCTTATGTCTCAGGGGATGGACTTGCCTTAGAATGTTGATGTGAAGTCATTGAAAGTGGTTAGTTTTGATTTGGACTAAGGAAGGATCCTACCAAGTCAATTAATCACAAACTTCATAAGAGGCTGTATGTGACCATAATTAGGAACTCCATTTCACTTTCTCTGTCATCCATCTATGCTTTCCATATCTCACCTCACTATCAGTTTTATGTTTTGATTTAGTGTTCTAGTTTGATGTGTCGGGTTTCTTAGTTAGTTACTTTTGGGTTTTTGCACTTAACTTTCCATAATCATTAATCATCCATGGAGCCCATAGACTCCTTGGTTTGAAGTTATGCAAGGGCATAAATGACCTGTGCCTACTTTGGGGAGGACCCACTTGCATATCTTTTGGTTTCGTTAAGTTAAGTTCTTTATCCTTAGACATTATTACAATCAAATTCTTTTTATTTACCCCATCCATGTCATCCAGATTGTATGCACCTTCACAATTGTTTATAATGAATTCCTTTTTATTGTTGTGAATACCTTCTTTCCACTACTCCTTGTCTGAAGCTTTTTCTGAATTGTATGGATTGCTTCTCTTATTTAACCCATTTGTGAGTCTTTCCACTAACAATATCAAGCAATCAATCTATCACAATCACAACTTGGCTAAATAAAATCATCGACGAGACAAGGTATTCAGCCATTATTTATGTACTATATATACTAATCCTTGGTTTTGTTGTGATTATAGTGGGAAGTGGGGACTGGAAGCAGGATTGTCTTCACCAAGGAGGATGAAACCATATCACTCGCAGGAGATTGTTCATGACCATTGGATCTCTTCTACCTCTCCCTCATTCTTCTATTTCCAAGAGAGGTTGGATGTCCTTTGGATTCGTTGGTGTTCTTTCCTAATTGTCATGAACACCAATTTTGTACATAATTGTAATATTGTATGCTTGGGCACTTTTGTATTTGTTTGTTTTCTTTGTGTCACTCTGCATGTCAGTCAAATAGGTCCACACCTCCCTAATATATTTTGTAAAGAACTTGTTCCTCTTCTTCTGTACTCGAGGAGACATTTGCATTTAGTCATGGGGGTATGATGAAGCAGTTACTCTAATTATTAGGGTGATTATTATTAGAGCGATTACTCTAGTTATTAGAGCGGTTACTCTAATTATTAGAGTGGTTATTTTTAGGTTACTCCCGGGTCTATAAATACAGTGCCTAGGCACACAATTGGAAGCATGTTTTTAGCAATCAAGCAGCAAAATGCTTGTACTTTGTCTATTTGAAAGTTAGAATATTTTCCAAGTGCCTGTAGCAAGAGGTCTAAGTGTGAACAGATATTTATTCAAGCATTGACGTATATGAGCACACCATTGTGTTGGCAATAAAGACGAGCTCTTTGATTCATCCTTGCAGCACTTGAGATTTGTTTTCTTACTCATTTATATTTCATTTTATTTTATGCACTTTACATTTATGTCATTAGTGCAGCAATTCATTTTGATCAATTAAGCAAATTGATTAAATTACATAAGCATGACCCCTTTGAGCATACGTGTGCCATGTGGGAGCTCAGAAACAATTAGCATTTGATAGCCCAATAATGTTTGCACAAAGTTCAGGATGTGTCTGGGCAGTGGGAACGGTTACTTGTGTTAGACTAGATTAAACCATAGTCTACTTAGTAATTAATTACTCTTACTTAGCTTTTATTTACTTTAATTTTTGATTATTTATTGTTGTCTATCTAGTTAATATTTTCTTTATTGTCATTTACACTTCCTATTGCTAACGTAGAATGAGTACGACTTAATCATGAACATTTAAGTGTAACTACTTGGTAACCCAGTAGCGTATCTAGTAGTGCTCAAGTAATGTGTGCTTGGAATTCCTAGAAGTAGTACACAAGGTCCAAGATGCATACGGATGATTAAGGATGGATGCTCATCGCACTTAGGCTAACTTAGATTTTACTTTATGTTGCCTATTAGCTTAATCAAGATTGTTTTCCATTGTCTCTAGGAGTAGCCTAGTTTAGAATCACATTATACACCTCACTTTGGACTAAACCATACATGACAAAGAAAATACTAGTCCAAGTGGGAAGACAACAAACTATGATTAACATATAACTATCTAGGTGCCACAACTAGTCTGTTCAAAGAGTTTGACCAGACCGCACGTACATGCTCGTATTCATATGGTTGAGCATAGTGGTACCTTGTCACTCATCAAACAGCTTGTCGCTAGTATTTTTGAGTAGTAGATTAGTAGCGGGATGGAAGTCTTCATGGATGACTTCTCCACCTATGACGCTATATTTGAGCAAGCCCTAGATAGCCTTGAGCAAGTGCTTAAAAGGTGCATGAAGACTAATCTTCAGCTTAGTTGGCAAAAAAGCCATCTAATGATCTAGGAGGGTATTGTATTGGGGCAGAGAATCTCACAAGTAGGGATTGAGATGAACCTTGAAAAGGTTAGGGTCATCCAAGGAATAACTTGCTATCTAGAAATCATTAAGGATGTCTAGTCATTCCTTGTACACATTGGCTACTACGAGTGATTCATAGAGAATTTATTTAAGATTGCTAAATCATTGGTTGAGCTTACAAAGAAAGATGCTTTGTTCATATGGACCAAGGAATGCAAATAGGCATTTCAGTAGCTTATGGAGGAGCATGTAGAGACTCCAATTCTACGAGCACCTGATTGGTCTTGTCCATTTCACATCATGACAGATTCATCAAACTATGCCTTGGGAGCTATGCTTAAGTAGTTGGACAATCAGAGATGTCCTTATTATATCCACTATGCAAGCCGAAGTATTGTGGGTGCACAGGTTAACTACACCACAATGGAGAAAGAGTTGATGGTAGTGGTGTATGCCGTGGAGAAGTTAAGGCACTATGTGCTTGGATATAAGGTGTTTGTGCACATTGATCACAATGCCATTCACTTCTTCATGAACAAGCTGATGGTGAGCACCCGTATTATATGGTGGCTCGTGATCTTACAGGAGCTCGATCTTATAATGGTATATCAAAAGGAAACTAAAAGTATGGTAGTTGATCACTTTTCTTGGTTATGATGGAACAACAAAGAGGAGGAGAGTTTGCTATTTGATCAATTTTCTTATGAACTCCTCGTTGCTGGTGTAATAAATGAAAAAGTGCCCACTGAATCCACGTGGTATGATGGCATCCTCACTTATCTTATCACTTAGGAGATGCCACATGACTTGGACCACTGGAAGAAATAATAGTTTGTTCATTAGGCAAAATGCTTCATTGAGATTAATGGGCACCTTTACAAGGTGTGTGTTGATAGCTTGGTTTGTTGGTATGTTCCTGATGCTGATCAATTGTGTGTTCTTCAAGATGCTCATGAGGG
>MNCI01025002.1:495448-535083 GCA_015680685.1 Gnetum montanum
GCGGGGGGGTGGAGAGGGATGGGGGGTTGCACTATGTAGGGAGATGCATGATCATCAAGATACTGATGGCAAGGTATTACTGACCAATAATCTTCAGGGATGCTCACCAATAATTTGCTCTTATGAATGCTGTCAATGAGATAATGGGATGATTGTTCAAATGGAAGGCCCTCAATAGTGGATCCAACCACTAGAACCCTTGGGCATAGACTTCACGGGTCCCATCATGCCCATGTCAAATGGAAAGGTGTACATAATAGTCACTATTGACTATTACAGAAAATGGGTAGAAGCAGTAGCTGTCACCAACTATACATCTTTTACTACTACTTGGTTTGTATAACAGAATGTTGTAAATAGGTTTGGAGTACCACATGCACTAATTTCTAAAAATGATACTCATTTTATAGATGAGACTTTTCACAAGCTGATGCAATGCTTAGGGGTTGAACATAAACTAACAACACCTTACCACCTCCAAGCTACTGGTTAAGTAGAGGTTACCAATAGGAAGATCACCAAGATTTTAACTAGAACAATAAGCAAATATAGGAGAGACTAGAGCATAAAATTTAATGATGCCCTTTGGGCATGCCACTCAACGTGGAAACTTTCTATAGGCTACTCTTCCAATTGTACTAACCTAAATCATTGGTGTAAGGCTGGAAGGGAAAACAGACACCAAAAGATCATCGGGCAGACATAGCTGACCTTTCCTTCATCCGAGGGCAAGCTAGAAAAGAAAACGAAGGAAGAGTGCCTTGGATGTTCTGCACGCAAATCAACCAAGGACTTCCCCAAGCGTAAACTATGATCTGCGCTAGGGTTATTGGAATGAAATGTAAACAGTGCACGTGAGATGTAAATAGAAACGTATACAAAACTAGTATTGCAAACAGAACGTAAGCTAAATGTAAAATAGAATAAACAATATAATGGCTGGCTAAAATGAACTGTATTGTATTACTTATGAAGATGTGCACAGGTCAAAGCGTAGTTGCACGTGTGGATGACAAGTCAAACGCCAAGCCCCGGGGTGATATGATGTGATGCGTTTCAGAAGTGCTTGGATGCTAGGAGTCAAGTGTGCCAAGTGTGCAAGGATTGCTGGTCGAATTTTCCTAAGCTGTATGTTCTCAGAATTGCCAATGTCCAAAATTGCCAACCCTAGTTTATGTGAATTGACAGGGTATTTATAGGACTAGGCCGGGGTTGGGCACGAAATTCATGAATGGAATCAATGGTTGGGAGATGAGAGGAAAGCGGATTAACTAACATGTGTCCAATGACAGCTATAAGCAAGTTGGATGTGCATGGGCAAGCTACGTTCTTGACTAGGTTCATCGTATCTTACAACGTGTGGCTTACTCAAGCCCATGAAAGCACATACAATTTGGACCATGAGGGCCTGACAAGCCCAAAAGTGAAAATTTGCAATGGAATGACAATGTACAACAAGAGAAATTGACTCTGGCTTGCTTGAAACTTCTAGATTTCTGACTTGACTACTATAGGATGTCGATTTTAGTGGTTTTGTGGCTATTTGAGGTGTGATTAGGACTTCCAGCGTGAGTTGATTTTGTCATAGCGTGACCTCTAGCATGTGTTTGGTGTAGTCACACTATACTCATGCTGCAGCATGTCCTCAGCATGACCTCCAGTGTGACCTCTAACGTGTGTGATGTGAAATGATGCATTTTGCTCCAAATTTTAATTTTTGAGGCCTTTTTCTTGAGTGTAACTGCTGTCTTTTTTAGAGCGACCTAAAATTTGTAATTTTGATTCTGGATGTGCCTTGTTTGGAGCCACTTTTGGCAGGTCATGCTGCAGTCATGCTGCTAGCGTGACCACAACGTAACTTGCAGCGTGACATGCAAAAACTTGATTTTAAGCTTGAAATCTGGCATTCTGAAGGTTGGGACTCATAGTTATGAATAGTGAACCCTAAGGATGACTTGCACCCTTGAAATCAAGTCATTTTGTCTCAGTTTTGAGGCTCTAAAAGTTGGTCACACTATACTCATGCTACATCGTGACCACAGCGTACGCGACAAAAAACTTGCAATTTTGGGCCAGAAATCTGGAATTCTGAGGCTGAAATCTGAAGTTGTCAATAATGAGGATAACTTGCACCTTGATAATTAGGTCATTATAAGTTGGTTTTGAGGCTTCTGGGGTTGGTCACGCTAGACTCACACTGCATTGTGACGACAGCGTAACCTACAACGTGAGTGTGAAAATTTGCAATTTCCAGCGTGACTTGTTAAGAAACCCAGCGTGAGTGACCAAGGCAAGCTAGCATTACTTGCATGCCTTAGTCAAATTTTGCCTCCTAGATGCTCAAAAGGGCTTGAGTCATTTTTGAAGTGCTAGGCCAAAATTAGTGGTGTTTCATTGACCCCTCTTTGTTGACGTCTTGAGGAATCGACCCAAGAGGCATTGAGAAAGAAGTGCAAAACACCATGAACAAATGAGTTCCAAGCATTATCTGTCGACCCTTGGCCGGATGTCATCGCACCATTTTCAAAAGTACATGGGATTGGGGGAATGCAGTTCAAGATACAAGGGGATATGATTGTAATCGGGGAAATCAAGAGTTGATCGAGGGATATGATTATCATTGGAATATGGAGATAGGAATGCTCTCACGTGAATAAGCTATGCCATTGGTCCTTGCCAATAGCTAGTTTTTAGTAGACTTGGAGTAAGGCATGGGGGGTGTGTTCTTTGGAGAAACGGGACTCTTATAGAGTATTTGTGGGGCCTATTGTAAACAACCAAAGCCATGCAATGATGTGCAACATGGTCTCTTTGAGACACAAGTGTAACTATTTTCCAAGAAAATTGCCTTCTCGCCTTGGGCTTGTATGAGAATGGTGAATAGTCTCTGGTTTATGATGTCAACGGGGTCATGAAGACCTTTTCCGTGCATTTTTCTCTTTGACCCTTTTGTTGTTTTTCGTTTTTGTTTCTTCTTTTCTTGTTGTTTTTTTTTTGATTTTTTCTTTTCTGCTTTCTTTTTTGGTATTTTTGAAAGAGCTTGCTTTCAATGCTATGCTCATATTCGAGTGTTTGCATTTTGTGTTATGCATTGTGTACTGTGTTTTGCATTGCAACTGCTTAGAGAATCACAGTGTGCAACAATGTATTAAGAGCTTTGGGGGAATAGAATGTATCCAGGGGGTATAATTGAATAGGGTAAGGAGAACATGATGAGGAATAGGAAATGTATCAGGATCAGGGAATGTACTTATGAAGGGATTGATTAACCTAGTTGTGGATGTTAGGAAAAATATGATAGCTTGTCGTCATGATGCAGTGCATCCATGCACAAACACCTCACGCGTGTCATCTTGCAAACACAACTCCAAGAAGATAAGAAAAACACAAATGAAATGGTTAACTAAGCACTTTAAAGAAAGAGACAACCACCATGGAGATGGAGCCACCATGTGCGGTTTCAAAGCAGATAGAATCCCGAACAACATCAACCTCATCAGGGTCCATGGGACAAATTATGCAGCAAGTCTTTGTGAAACAGGCACAGTCAATTACAGCAACAAATATTTTCAAGTATTGCCTAATCATCAATGATGTTGCTAGTTTATAGTCTTAGTGGACTGTTGTGGGTTAGTTTCACGTCGTAACCCCTTGGACGGTGCTAGTTTAGCATCGTAGCAGGCGGTGCATTGCTAGTTTATAGTCGTAGCAGACTGTGAAGAGGCAAACTAGTTTATAGTCTTAGTGGACTCTGGATGCTAGTTTCATGTCATGGCAGACAGATGTAGTAGTTTAGTGTCATACCGGACAGAGCTCTATGGTGTCAATTTATTGTTATGACTCTAAGACATTCTATGGTATCAGTTTTAAGTCATGATGCCAGGACTGTTCTATGGTATCAGTTTTAAGTCATGATGCCAGGACTGTTCTGTGGTATCAGTTTTAAGTCATGATGCCAAGACTTTTCTATGGTATCAGTTTTAAGTCATGATGCCAGGACTATTCTATGGTATCAGTTTTAAGTTATGATGCCAGGATGTTTCTGTGGTATCAGTTTTAAGTCATGATGCCAGGACTTTTCTGTGGTATCAGTTTTAAGTCATGATGCCCGGACTTTTCTGTGGTATCAATTTTAAGTCATGATGCCAAGACTTTTACATACCTCAATTTTATTAGAGATAGTACCGTTTTATGTACAAATGATTTGTAGGATTAGCAAACTTGTTCCCGTCCGTGTCAGCAAGTTTGAATGCTCCGTTATTGTATGCCTTGGTAACTAAGTAAGGCCCTTCCCAGTTGGCTGAGAATATTTCTGGATGTTCACAGCCAGCTTTAAGGACTAAGTCTCCTTCTTTAATGGGATGCTTGTGCAGATCATGTTTGTGTCACTGCTGCTATTATCTTTGGTAGCATTCTATTTGATCAAGCGTTCACACACGTTCTTCCTCTACTGAGTCAAGGTCAGCAATGCGTAGTTTGTTATTTTGACTTTCATCGAGGAGGCCTGAGAGAGCTATTCGCAACAACGGAACCTATAACTCCAAAGGTAAAATAGCTTTAGATCCGTACACAAGACTATATGGCATTCTACCTATAGATGTGCGATGTGTCGTTCTGTATGCCCATAATGTGTAGACTAATTTTTCATGCCATCGTTTCTTGCTCTAATTAAGCATATTTTTGAGCACCATGATGACAGTTTTTTTTGTAGCCTCTGCTTGACCGTTGCTCTTTGGGTAGTAGGGTGATGAAAATGCATGTTTAATACCCAGGCTTTCACAAAAAATTTTAGTATCTGCACTACTGAACTGTGGCCCATTGTCAGTAACAATGGTCATTGGAATACCAAAAAAAGTCACGATATTTTCTATTATGAAGGTGTAAATATGTTTTGAAGTGGTCTTTCTAAGAGGGATAGCTTCTACCCATTTTGTGAACTATTCAGTAGCTGTGATAATGAAGCTATGTCCAGTAGAGGATGATGGTGTTATTGGTCCAATTAAGTATAAACCCCATTTTTGGAATGCCCATGTGATTTGTGTTGTGTGCAATTTGTTAGGTTGCACATGTATTAGATTACCATGTCTTTGGCAAATGTCATATGTTCTGACCTTAAAGATGCAATCGTATTCCATGTGTGGCTAGTAGTAGCCTAAGCATCTAATCTTTGTTGCCATTGCTTTGGGTGCTATATGCCCTTCACAAAGTCCTTCGTGGACTTGTTCTACAATTGTTTGATTGTTGATGCTACTAACGCACATTAGCAAAATTCCTTCATAGGATTTGTGACACAAGGTGTCTCCTATTAATGCATATTGCCGGGAGCATTTTCGCACAGTGTCCTTTTGAGCATTTGTTAAGTGTTATGGTGGTTCGCCTCTTAAAAGGTACTCTTTTATGTCATCGTACCATTCTATTGCATGTGTTGTACTAATGGATGCTATAGGCATTTCATCACGCATGTTAATTATAGGTTTAGCACAACTTGTTATAGAGCTTGGCAATGCATGGAACATTTTGGGTGTCATGTTGAAGGCTAGTATGGCAAGTGCATCAGCAATGGTGTTTTCGCTTCTAGGGACATGTTGTATATCAGTTTCTACTAGTTACCCTAGTAGATGTTTGGTGAAATCACAATATGGTTGCAAATAGAGAGCCTTGCATGCATAAACCTCAGTGACTTGATTAATAACTAGCTGTGAATCACCTTGAACTACAAGACGTGAGATTCTTGAAGTTAATGCTGCTTGAAGACCTCAAAGAAGACCGTCGTACTCTGCCACGTTATTGGTGCAAGGAAAGGTTAATTGATAGGCAAAGGGTTGGATTTCTCCAAAGGTGTATGTTAAAATGGCTGTAGCACTTTCTCCTCGGGAGGTTGAAGCTCCATCGAAATATAGGATTGCCTCATAGCTGTCGGGTACAGTGTCTATACTATTAACATTCTCATATGGGAATTCGGGGTCTATAGTTGCTTGATTGTGCATTGGCGAGATGGCTAATTGTGTGACTATTGCTTGACCTTTTGTGGAAGATTGAGCAACATAGTGTAAGTCAAATTTTGTGATCATTGCTTTCCACCTAGCTATCCTATTCGACTCGTAGATGTTATTAGTGATGGCACAGAGTACATTATCCTTGCAAATGATGTAAACCTAATTATGGAAGAGATAATGCCGCCATTTCTTTAAGGAGAAGATGAGGGTGAGGCATGATTTTTCTACGTCGTTGTATCGTTGTTCATAGGCGATTAATGCATGGCTTAGGTAATATACAGGGATTTTGACTCCATCCTCACATTTTTGACAAAGCATCGATGTAATGGAGGAATCGAAAGTTGTAAGGTAGATGTAGAAAGGTTTATCACTTTGTGGAGGATGAATAGTTTGTAGTTAAGCCAACTCTTGTTTTATGTTCTTGAATGCTTCTTGGCATTGTTGAGTCCATTGAAAATGCACATTCTTTTGTAATAGATGTTGCATGAGACTCAACTTATTCGTTAGCCTTTTGATAAAGTGTCTAATGAATTACAGTCTACCTTGGAGGCCACGTAGTTTGGTGAGGTTTCTTGGTGGTTGCATATTGGTTATTACTTTAACCTTATTAGGGTCTACCCGTATCCCTATTTCGGAGACTAGGAAACCAAGCATTTTACCTATTTTGATGCCAAAAACGCATTTCTTTGGATTGAGTCTAAGGTCATATTTGAGACAACATTTAAGCACTAAGTCTAGATCTTTTGCATGTTGTTTAGTTGTTTTAGATTTGACTGCGATATCATCAACATAATCATTGAGTAAATTAAGCATGTAATCGCTAAATATGTATGTCATTGCTTGTTGATATCTAGCACCTACATTTTTAAGACCAAATGGTATCATCGTGTAATAGAATGTGCCCCAAGGAGTCATAAAGGTTGTTCTGAGCTGATGCTCTAGGTTGATTCTTATTTGGTTGTAGCCTGAAAATCCATCCATAAAGGACAATAGCGCATGCCCAACAGTCGTGTTAATAAGTTGATCAATGCTAGGTAATGGGAAATCATCCTTTATAGTGGCTATGTTGAGATCACGGAAGTCGATGCATATGCGTATACTACCATTCTTCTTAGGGACTACAACAATGTTTGACACCCAATCGGAATAATTGACGACTCTGATGAAACTAGCTTGGTAGAGCTTTGTGATTTCAGCACGGACTGCTAACGCCACTTTGGGTCTAACCTTTCGTGATTTTTGCTTTACTGGTTTAATTTTTTCATCAAGGATAATGTTGTGTTGGACGATTCAAGGATATAATCCTGGCATGTTAGTATATGACCATGTAAATGCTTTTATGTTGTCTTTTAACACTTGAGTGATGTCACCTACGAGTTGTGAGTCTAGTAAGGCACTTAATTTTAATGTTCTGGCTTCGCCATCGACTGTGGTAATGGGGATTTCAACTAGAGGATCTTTAGTGATATTGTTAGCTTCTAGATCTAGAGTTTTAGCCACGTTTTTAGGCCAATATGATGTTTTCTGAGTGGAGGCTATTAAATTAGTATAAGTGGACGAATTTAAATCCAAGGATTCTTGGTTGATTGCTCTTTCTACCTCTCCATACGGTCCATTGAGAGACAATGTTGAAAGGGAATTCTTGGTGGCCATGTGCTTGCTCCTGCCAATTTAAAACGAGAGCAAAGTAAGAGACATCCTCTTGGTGAAAGAGTTACTGAATGTAAACGAACATAGGGTGATCAAACTATGTACCGATAAAATTGGGAGATGCGGCGATAGTCATGGCAGTTTAAGGCCATACCAGGCCACATTGTAATTTAAGGCCATACTGGGCCAAATGTTGACTTGTCATTTGAACTGAGTATACGCACCATTTTTAAATTTTTTTTACTTTTAAATTTTAAAATTTTAAAATTTTAAGTTTTTGAGTGAATAAAAAGATCATGGGGATTGTAAAGTTTTAAGAATTTTACTTGCATCATTACATATTTCCAAATGTTTATATATATTCATATATATTTTTGTTCTTGATTTTCTGCACTTTTCTCCTCTTCTCCATAAGAATTTTTTTTGGGCTTCATCTCCAGAGGCTGGAATAGTAAGAAAAATTGGGCAAGCACAAGGCAAAGATGTCATAAATAATGACATGTAAACACGGTAGAGTAAAATTAGAATAAAAAGAGGAAATAGATTAAATTAAATAAATTAAATTGAGAACACTAGGAGGAATAGAAAAGGGAATTTTTGGAGTAGAAGGTCTTTTTTCTGTTAGCGTGAGTTCCTGGAAATCTAACAACAGCATGAGCCAAGGCATTAGTGTCAACGTCAGCATGAGTAGGGCCAAGCATGGAGGGGAAAGGCAGAGGAAAGGCAAACCGGGGCAAGGGAAGGAGGCAAGCAGATCTAACGATCATGGATGAGAGTGAGGGGCTTCTCCAACGTCTCCCCCAAGCCAGGATCTCAATGTGGAAGAAGTCCTTGCACAGGTAAATTCTTTGCCTCCTGTTTTCCTCTAGCATTTTACCAGCAGCGTCACTTAGAATAGAATTTTATGGCTGCAATTTTGAGGTTATTTAGGGAGTTTTAGGATTTGTGACATCAACATGAGCAGTGTAAATGTATGTTCGAGGCATCAGTGGCAGGAATATCTAGCCTAGTGTGAGCTTTGAGGGCTTCTTGCGGCATGGGTTTTGGGGTTCTTCTTGGGTTTTCTGGCAATGTGAGGTTTATGGGCTTTCCTGGGCATCTGGGTCGCAGGGTTTTCTTCTGGAATTTTTGGATTTTAGGGCTTCCTACAGTGTTAGCGTCCTGCCCTTCTTGATAGCGTGACTGTCTTGCCCTCGAATTATGAGTTTGTTTCTTTTCTAGTAATGAGTTTAACCTGGTAATGAGTTGCACTGAGTAATAGTACTCAGGGTTTCATTTCAAATCATGTATAACTAGTTCTATTTTGTACCTAGCTATAGCCCCATAGCACTCATCGTCAGTCCTCGTGCTCAGTAGCGTGCCTTGGCTACGCTATCCTCCTCCACGCTAGCTCTGGATCTCTCTCAATGGTGGCGTCGAAGCATTTTTCGACAGACCCTACCCTCATATCCCTTCACAGTCTAATCTGTAAGGTTGCTGGTGTATTAAGGGATTATATGAGAGTTTAGGTTGCTAACTAAGTGAGCTATCACTCTAGGGTATTCATGATTAAATGTGTTTTGGTAAATATAGTTGTAGTTATGGTATGTTAGACTTGAACTGCGTTTCATGGAAACAATCGTGTGGGATACTGGATGCCTCAGGTAACCTNCGATTGGTAATTTTGAGACCCTAAACAGTGAATCAAGGATATAGTGGATATTTATCTCCTGAAATATTCTTGTAATATATGTGGATGTAAGGAGGTTAAATATATGTGTCACTTGTATCATGTGTTGAATTTGGTATAACTGGTGTGTCACTTGACCGTCTTGTCCTCTTTATTAGTGTGACCACCTTGCCCGCTTTGTAAGCATGACTACAAAATTTTCGCCTCAGGGCAGGGGAGTGTTACTAGAAAATTTTCTAGATTTTGGGGTAGGGAATGGACAGTGTGACTTGTAAATTTTTGGGCAAAATTTTTCAATTTTGAAGGGCAGCGTGACTAAAATTTTGAAATTTTTGGCAAGGCCTTCTAAGCAGGAAATGGCCAGCATGAATGTGGGTAGGGTTTTTGCTAGGATAGGCATCATGGATGCTAGAGAAAGAGGCATCGTGAGTGGTTGGCTAGGCCCCAACATGAGCTGGGAAGGCCTGTTCTCCTTGGTAGCGTGATTGCCAGTTCCTAGACAGTGTGAACATAGGGCAAGGGTTCCAGGGCAAGTTGCAGACTGTGAGCTAGAATGTGGGACGCTAGCATGAGTGTTGGGGACGAAGGCCTAGTGTGACCTATTGGAGGGAAGGCCTAGCGTGAGTTGCCAAAGATACCTAGCGTGAGCTGGAATGTGAGGACGTAAATTGCTACTTGCAATGCCCCTTATTTGCTAGTTTCATGTTTATATCGTTTATTTGTTTTCCTGAGATGGATGTTTAAACCTTGCTTGAGTAAATGTCTATGTTCCGTGAATTTATTGTGAAATGGATTTTTGATGTACCCCAGTGAGCATCAGATATACTAAATAGATATTGGTGTGGGGTGAAGCTAGGCATTCAGAGTATTTGTTTATGTGATTTTTGGTTTTATGTGATGTTGACCTATTGTTAGTATTTGGAATTTTCACTTACCTAATGTTTCGATTGTATGCAGGGGACCTAAATCTTCTCTGCTCTTCATTGAGCTTGTTAGCGTACTTGCTTGGTTTGGTCCCTTCGGGCCAAACACACCTCCCTATGACATGCGAATCGGGCCCCATGTAATATGGTTTAGTCCTAGTGCCAGCTCGTTTTTGTCATTTATTTTGCAAAAATTTAATGTGGTTATATGGTCTCACCTAAGTGAATAGATGGCTTGTGATATTATTGAGACCGTGTTGCTCAGGTCTATGCAAGACATGCTAGTCTTTATCACTGATATCGATGAGGGAATTTTTGGAGTTGAGGGAGGCCCTGCTGAGGATCCTAGATCTACTCATCCCTTGACTTGTGTGTGGGAGCTGCCTGCCTGTAGTCATTATAATAGCAGCAACACACTTTTCCTAGCCCTTCGTGTGCATACTTTATTTTAGAATGCACCTGGGATAGTATATAAAGTGGACATGTATGCTTTCTTGAGTCTTACTTTACGTTTTTGATTTCCCTTTTTGAATTTTATGTTATCACCTAAATGTAAATGTTATTTTCCTATGCAGGTCCTATTTTGATGATAATGAAATGTGTGATAATGATGATGGGCTTATTTTAGCAGGCATAGCACTAGAGACATTCATGGCTGGCCCCATTCTTCGTGCCACGGTACTAGACCAGATAAAAATGGCTATTGTGGACTATCCTAGGCAGTTTTCAAGAGCTTTTGAGCGCTGTGGTGCCACGGTAGCTGTGGACAAAGCAACTAAAGATAGACAGGTCATAAGGGAGCTTGAGAAGTGGTTAGGTATGCCTAAGGGCCCTAAGGGGTTTGCCATGCAAGGGGATACCCAATCAATTGAAGTGAACTTCTTATATCCTCTCTTTCAGGCACGGGCATTCCCCAAATCTCTTTCTCAAGGAAGAAACCTTGGGATCGAGTTTGCACGTGTGATACGTGAAATTTTGGAGATAGGAATGCAATACAATTGGGCATAATTTCTGGGATCTGGCCTTCGTGGGGAGATCATCAGGTTACGTTCAAGCATCCATGCAAAATCCCACTTCACCTTTGCCTTCTTTGTGGGGTACCTGCGTATGTTCACTAAATTCCTAGTAGTTCATGAGGATAGCCGCTACATTTTGAGAGACCATTCGCAACTATCCCATCTTTGGATTTGTCACTTATATAGCACCACTAGATCCTAGGACCCGCCGGAAGACATTGAGGAGTTAGTATCGGTTACTAGTGGAGGTGTGGCTAGCCGCTCTCATCATTCCCATGACAGCTTGGGATTGGAACCGCCTAGGCTGTGCACATCTATTAAGAGGGCTGAACACTTGATTGGTGAGACTGTTGGAAAGTCCAAGGCAAAGGTGAAAAGGAAAGAACGTCCAAAAGAGCCTACTCCAGATGTGATACCCCCAAGGAAAAAAAAGATTTGGTTTATACTGCCAATGGAGGGTAAGTGGTTTGTTTCATTGTTATATTTTTACTTTTTTGATTTATATGATATTGGGAGTACCTATGTGCTATATCATACTAACTTTAAGGTTTTGGTGTTATTTCAGAGGAAAGTTCGGAGAGGGAGAGAGAGGTCATGGCTCTGATACCTGAGGAGGAAGGAAAAAAAAAGGAAGAAGCAATCGAGGTAGGAGAAATTCTTGCCCCACAAGAGGAGGATGTGACAAGCAATGTGGGGACGAAGCTTGCAGAGGCCTTGGATGCACGTAGGCATTCAAGTGATGAAAGGGATGTCCTCGATGGTTTCTTTGATGGATCTTTGCAGCTTGGTGATCCGCCTAGGCTAAATAACAAAGGTCTTTTTGGTATGTTCCTTTTAGCTCAATCTATATTCTACGTCTTTTAATTTTTATGTGTTGTTCTTGATTATTTTGACTATTTTGGGGTAGATGCTGAAATTCCTGAGACACCTATATCCTGGGAAGCCGTGTCAGGATCGTAGGTTCCAATTGAAGAAACCTCTCCTGCTCGTCCCACATCAACTGACCCGTTAAGGCCATGGCTTGAGATGCCTAGCAAAATGGATTTTGTTACGAGCATTGTTAATGATTTGATCACTCACCTACAAGAAGCTCATCCAGAACTAGTTGTGTGTACATTACATGTCATGCTAAGTGTCTGGTTTTATTGTGTTTCTTTGCATTTCTTTGATCATGACTAATTTATGTGTGCACCTGCAGGTGCAACACTCTAGTGGGATCCTTCTAAAGCTACCCATATTGATGCTCTCCCTGAATTACCAGGGGATATTGAGTAAGTCCCAAGAAATATTTACGATGCAGTTTCTGGTTGCATCGTACAGAATGCCAAGACAGTTTGGACTTTAAGGCGTTCAACTGAGTCTCTATGGGATGAGGTTCACACACTGAAGGAGACACTAGCAAAAGAGAGAGAGGATAAAATGAATTTCCAATCCCAATATGACTTTCCAGCTACTAGGTTGTCTGGTGATAGCACATGGCGCTCATCCGAAATCACTTATGCATGTTATTGGACAGTTTTGAATAGTAAAGTGCAGGCTACACAGGACTTAGCAAAACAAAGAGAACAAATAGATTTGTTGAACAGGAAATGTTAGGATTGGAAATCCTTTTTTGCCAAAGTAATGAAGTGGGGCCAAGACCAAAAGGACCACAAGCATCAGTACAAGAAATGGTTGAAGGAGGAGTCAATTGAACATCATCAGATGGAGATGTTCATTGATGGGTTAGGTTTGCGGTCTACTTATGATAGGTTTGCTGAGTGCACCGAGGTGGAGGGATCTCCTGAGAGAACAATTACCACCACCTCCGGGGAGCTTGTGATAGGTGTGTTCTCTCTTGAGCACCCTACTTGGACCCTGGTGAACAAGGGCAAAACACTTGCTGACATTGATCTTGGCTTGGAGGAGGATTAGGCAAATGTGTCCAAGAAGGAAATTATATGGCGTTTGGAGACCAACTTAGGGCCTTCCTCACTTTTGAGTGTTTTATTGTGGCATTTATTTTTTGTATGGTTTTATTGTTTTCATTGTTAGTGTTACCATTTTTTTTGATTTCTGTGTCTATGATTTGCTTTACTACTCTTACCTGTTTTGTTTTGTTTTCTGTTTTCTATTTGTAAGGACATGTTAATGATGGAGCTGGCCCTAGTGGAGCAGGAGCGGAAGATGAAGAGGATCTTGGGGATCAACCCCTTCCATGAGCTTTGCATCAATTAGACTTAGGCTGTTAAATGTTTTTTTGATTTTTGGATGTTTGATGGAATGTATAAAGATTGGTGTAATGACCTGGATTTAATTGTGGTATAAAATGGTTGCATTCCTTCGTTACTTTGATGTTCCATGTATATATATATATATATATATATTGTTATTTTTCATGTTTTTTGTTGTTTTTCTTATTTTCTTAAGTATATTGTGAACATATGCGTGTAGCTAAATGTAACATAAATTTCTAAAATGTAAAGCAAAACATAAGGTAAATATTTTAAAAAGGAGGCAACGACCATGCACGAATCTAAATTGCAACTTGTAACTTGTAAACGAAAGTTCAATGTAAAATGATGGGAGTTTGTGAATCTATAACTTTTTGATTCTAGTTTAAAGCCATTTCAGGCTGGGTACATCAGTTTAAAGTCATGATGGACTATTGCATTTGTTGTTAAAAAAAGAAGGATTTCCAGTTTTATGCCATAGTGGGCCAAAAGTAGTAACGGTTTCAGAAAGTTTTAAAAGAAATCGACCATTTCTGACCATGGCTAGTTTAATGTCATTGCGGACGTTTGTTGGAAGTTCAACATCATACTAGATGATTGGTGGTTTAACGTCATTTTGGACATTTGGTAGTTTAACGTCATTTCAGACATTTGGTAGTTAGTTTTGTTTGTTGAGTTGCTTCTTGATCCTTTGTAGCTTAACATGTGGGGTTGGGCATGTGGGTAAGATCTTATACTCACCTTCCGCTTCGTTGATGATATCAAAGGGTAATTCTAACCAAGAGACATTAGTAGGAATGGCACCTATGTTTGTGTTGTCTAGTGTTTCCTCAGTTTTAGTAGGATTGGGAGTTAACGTTGGGTTTATGTCTTGAAGTATGCTCATAGTTCCTTGCTTAGGCTCAACGAACTCAATTTTTGACTCTTGATCTACTCTAGGGTGTGAGGAAGTAGGTGATATCGTTGTATCCCCATATATGATGATCTCACCACCCTTGTAAGGTAGGTGGATCTCCTAATAGATTGGTGAAGATACGGCTTTAAGTTGAGCTAGCCAAGGATGCCCTAGGATCAGATTAAACCTTGGCATTTCATCAACCACTATGAATTCAGCTGATGTGGGGAATTGATCCCTGACTATGAAATCTAAAGTAACAATACCTTTCAACCCAACCCGGGAACCACTGAAGGATTTTAGGAAAGAAGTTGTTGTGGGCTGTATTTGTTCAGTAAGTCCCAGTTTTTCGATGACGGGAAAAGGTATTACATTTGTCGCCGCACCATCATTGACATGCACCCTACATATCCTAAAATGATTAACTTGTATTGTTATGAACATAGGGGTTGTAGTAACTTCTCCTGTTTTCTCATCTAGCTTAATTTCCTTAGCGTGAAACTCTAGGGATGTGGTCTTTGATTCTTGAGGTTGCATGGACAATACTGCATGAATGGATGGTTCATCTACAGGAAGGTCCTCACTAATAGGGACCGAAGTCAACATACGCATGAGAGCTTCTCGATGTACTGCTGAAGTCATTACTAGATCATATAGGGTTAAAGAAGTATTTTTTTGTTTCAAAGCTTGTGTGATCTGGGTCAACGCACTTGCTAGGGTTTTACCATTTGGGGTACCATTGTTTGTGGAGATTTGGTCCATTTGACCTAGCATTCATATTTCTTATGGAGGGGTTTTTTTGTTAGTAGCCGAGGGTGCTAGGTTTGGGACATGACTCGTGACATTATCCTCATTTTGATGACTCGTACTAGGCTCATTACTGGGCGGACCAATAGGAACATCGTTTAGCGGTGTTGGCTTTGGTGGTCTCAATTTGTGTTGATGGTTTTCTCTTTCCAAGCGCTCTCTTGTTAGTCTATCGGCAAGACGTTTTCGAAGAGGTCGTGGGGGAATGGAGGTGGGTTGTGTATCAGGGCGTTTTGGCATCCGGATCATAAAGGGAATGGGTCGATTTTTAGATGGTATGGTTGTTGCTGCAACAGAAGGAGGTACACAGATGACGAATGGTTTTGGTGGTGTGGGAAATATGTGTATGATGAAAGGGGTGTGAGGATATGTTGGGGTAGGTGTGTCTTCTGAAGGCGTATGAATCACAAAAGGTTTTCATGGAACTTCTTGTCTGTTTTCCACATGGATAGTATTAATCACATATGGTGCATCATTGGTATTGAGAGGGTCCTTATAGATCCCCATGGATTGGTTTTGGGGTCTTACTGGGTTTGCCTCATCGAATACTACTTCACCCCTATCAATCATGCGTTGTATATCCTATTTCAATGTAAAGCAGTAATCATTCCCATGACCACACCGTTGGTGATATTCACAAAACCTATCCAACCTAAAGCCTTTTGGAATGGATGGCTCATTAGCCGTTACTAGAGCTGGCTTTTTGGTCAACTCACAAAATCGATCATGTCTTTGAGAGGCCGCAGGAGACATCTATTTATGCTGAATTAGCCTAGCCTGTAGAAGTTGATCAAGCAATTGTGAAGGCTTCATGGGCAAGGGTGTGTATTGAGTGGGGTCTTTTCTTTCGAATGTATGGACGTGACTTGTGTTGTTATTTCTATTTGAGGAATTTTTGGGTGTAGGAGTGGGTGTGGTTCTTTGATAGCTGTTTAGGACAATAGGTTGTTTTTCTTTTTGTCCTGGATGACTAGGTTGGGTTGTTTTGACCACTGCTACTATAGTTGTTTTGGATTTATCTTTCCTTGTATCTTAACAACGAAAGGTTAAGTAGGCTGGGTCATTGCTTATTTGTGCTACCTCCTCTATGCTTGGCTCAAGGTACGAGCTTTCAAATAATAGAGTTTTGACTTAATAAAGTCATTCACAGCCGCATTAAGGATGGTAGGCAGATATGTTTTAGGGATGGGTTCGTGAAGTTCATTCAAGGCTGCACTCCACCTTTGGATAAATTTTTGTGCTAGCTCTAATGGCACTTGTTTAATCTGGATCAAACTATCTAACGTAGCCTCAAGCTTTAGAATATATTTGAAATGGGTGACAAACTGGTGCAACAAATCCTCAAGAGAAGAAACGGAGTTACAGGGTAAGGCTTGGTACCAATCTAAGGATTTTCCAGTTAAGGACATAGCAAACAAATGCAGAATTACATGAGGCCATGCCTGGAGCAAAAGACATTCTATTTGAAATGTTACTAGGTGGTTATTTGGGTCTCCCTCTCCATTGTACTTGGTTAGCTGGGGTAATGAGACTTCTTTTGGCAAGGTTAATGGTGGAACTGAGGGGTCGATTGGATCATCTTGATAGAAATCTAGTACCTTGACTTCCTTGGTGTTTATAGTTTTGAGGCATTTTAATTCTTTTACTAACGAGTGCATCATTTTCTTTGTGTTTGCCCATTCTTGGATGGTAGGCAGGCCATTGAGTTGAGTGGATTGTGGTTGATAATGGTTCAATTGTTGCATCATTTGTGGAAAGAGAGGTTGTTGGGCTAATGTTTGTTGTGGTGGGATAGTGTTCGAGATTGAGATTACAGCCGGTGGAACCCACTGCCCAGCTACAAGTTGTGAAGTGACACCCTAAATGTGTTGGGTTGAAGTAATCAATGATGCTCCATGGATCTGCACTTGAGGTATGTAATGGGTGGATGTGGAAGCTGGTATGACCGATGGCATCCCAATTACTTGAGGTTGAAAGGTTGATCCTGTGTTAGTTTGGGGAGGAAGTTGTTGGGACTATACTTACGGGGGAACGATGGAAGTGGACGCATCAAAGTGAATATTATTGAGCACGGAGAAGATAGGAATGGAAGCAGATCCCTCTTGTCGAGAAACTGGTGCTCGAGTGTTTGCGGATGAAGGAGGGAGCATAGTTTCTTCCAGAAAAGGGTGGAATAATGGGTTTGTATAGGCATGGGTACTGACGGTGTGGTAGGAATCTCCATGTTTAGATTGGGTTGCAAAGTCATCTTCCTCATCTTGAGGCTCTATTGGAGGTAGCTGTAAGGCTTAACTTCTTATCATGAGAAGATGGGATATGAGCTTATGATGGTTTTTAGATAGCGGGATTATGTCAAATGCTGAAGGGATGAACTCATGTTCTCCTTTGTGGATAAATTCATATTCTCGCTTCGCTTCCCTCTCTATACGGTCGATAGGTAGGTTGGCTTGGATCTCGACACAGATGAAGTTATACTGTTTGGGTGTAAGGGTTGCATAAGTAGGGACTTTGCCCTACAGCCTGAGTGACTAGCACGTAGGGCCTTGGGGGTTTATCTGTTCAAAAAAAGTTATGGATTCCGTAGCAGTCATAGGGTTTGAAGTTTCAGCCCCAAAGTCCGAGATCGGCATTGTTACTGGGTTAATTTGGAAGGATTCCATAGTGAACGTGAGTAAACTGAGCTAGACAACTTGAACGTGAGCAACATAAGTAATTTGAGCATAAATTGAGTGTCAGCATCCACAATGTTTTCAACTACAGCGTGAACAACTACAACGTGACCAACTGTAGCGTGACCAACTGTCGTGACCAATGACAGTGCAACGTGATTGGGAGACTGATAGAGACAGTTTAAGTTAATCTGGCGTGTGTAAATTGACTGAGCTTTAATCAATACTTAGTTTGTATAGTGTTTAGATAGGTAGTGTGGTCAATGTTTCGATAGACAACAAACAAGTTGGCCCTCCTTCTAGCGCCAATTTACTGTACTGACCTAAATTGTCGATGTAAGGCTGGAAGGGAAGATAGACACCAAAAGATCATCGGGCAGACACAGCTGATCTTGCCTTTACTCAAGGGCAAGCTGGAAAAGAAAATGAAGGCAGAGTGCCTTGGATGATCTACACGCAAATCAACCAAGGACTTTCGCAAGCATAAACTATGGTTTGTGCTAAGGTTATTGTAACAAAATGTAAATAGTGCGCATGAGATGTAAACAGAAACATATGCAGAACTAGTATTGCAAACAGAACGTAAGCTAAATGTAAAACAAAATAAACAATATAATGGCTAGTAGAAATGAACTGTATTGTATTGCTTAAGAAGATGTGCACTGGTCAAAGCGTAGTTGCACGTGTGGATGGAGAGTCAAACGCTAAGCCCTGGGGTGATATGAGATGATGCATTTTAGAAGTGCTCGAATGCTAGGAGTCAAGTGTGCCAAGTGCCCAAGGATTGCTGGTCGGAGTTTCCTAAGCTGTATGTTCTTAGAATTGCCAATCTCCAAAATTGCCAACCCCAGTTTATGTGAATTGAAAGGGTATTTATAGGGTTGGGCTGGGCTCGGGCACAAAATTCATGAATGGAATCAACGGCTGGGAGATGAGAGGAAAGTGGATTAAGTGACACATGTCCAATGATAGCTGTATGCGAGTTGGACGTGCATGGGCAAGCTACGTTCTTGACTAGGTTCATCGTATCTTACAACGTGTGGCTTACTCAAGCCCATGAAAGCACATAAAATTTGGACTGTGAGGGCTTGACAAGCCCAAAAGTGAAAATTTACAATGGAATGACAATGTACGACAAGAGAAATTGACTCTGGCTCACTTGAAACTTCTAGATTTCTGAATTGACTACTATAGGATGTTGATTTTAGTGGTTTAGTGGCTGTTTGAGGCGTGATTAGGACTTCCAGCATGAGTTGATTTTGTTGTAGCATGACCTCTAGCATGTGTTTGGTGTAGTCACGCTGTACTCAAGTTGTAGCATGTCCTCAGTGTGACCTCTAGTGTGTGTGATGTGAAATGATGCATTTTGCTCCAAATTTTGATTTTTGAAGCCTTTTTCTTGAGTGTAACTATTGTTTGTTTGAGAGTGACCTAAAATTTGTAATTTTGATCCTGGATGTGCCTTGTTTGGAGCCACTTTTGGTAGGTCATGTTGCAGTCACGCTGCCAGCATGACCACAACATGACCTACAGCGTGACATGCAAAAACTTGATTTTGAGCTTGAAATCTGGCATTCTGGAGGCTGGGACTCATAGTTATGAATAGTGAACCCTGAGGATGACTTGCACCCTTGAAATCAAGTCATTTTGACTTAGTTTTGAGGCTCTAAAAGTTGGTCACGCTGTACTCATGCTACATCATGACCACAGCGTACGCAACAAAAAACTTGCAATTTTGGACCAGAAATCTGGAATTCTGAGGTTGAAATCTGAAGTTGTCAATAATGAGGACAACTTGCACCTTGATAACCATTTCAACTTAGTCATGGGGGAGGTGGCCATCCATGCTAACCATATCAGTGGCCCCTTAGTTTTTATACTTTTTGGTTTTAGACTTTTTTGTTTTACACGTTCTTTATTTCTACACCATTTTGTCTTAGACTTCATTATTTTTCCATTTTTTTTATTTTACAACATTGTTAGTATGTTTTATCTTTCTTGAATATTTTCCAATTTTTTTGTATTTTACTTTCTTTTTATGTGAATTTTTACTATTTTCTAATAAAATGCTTTATTGCCAATAGGACATAGTGGTTTTGTAGCTGTTGCTAATGGTGGTTTGTACTTAATGTTTTGATTGCTCATGTCTAGTTTCTATTTTTAAATTTTGATGACTAATAACTAAGACAAAGTTTCTTTTTCATGAAAAAAGAATTGAGTCCTTGTGATTCACCCATCCAAGAATTCTATGGTTTTCCTAGTTTGGAAGTATGAGGTCCCTTTTTATTAATGAAACTTTAACATACTTGATGAGCGGCTAGGTACCTGTACACCCAACCATACGAATCACGGGTGTTCACACACGACTCGGTCGAATTCCGTAGATTGTAAGCACTTAACATATACTAGACTCTAGTGAAACCTTGAGTTAGAACGGTCGTTGTCTTCCTAATCTTACTTGTGATTTCCTCTTTACAACGGTTAAGTGAGATTAAGGCTAATGATTTTTATATCTTTTTGCATATCTTTTGGTGGCTAATTTAAGATATGGAAAGTAGGGAATAAACTATTATCTAATCTCTAATTATCCTAACTTGTATTCTAACTATTCCTAGCATAAGTATCCGGTTCCATCTTCTGAGCATGTTCTGAGCATCTCTTAACACTTTTGGGTTACCAGACGTTAAGCGGCACTGGGTTTACCAAGTGTTTGATTTATGTTCAAGATGGTTGTACTTATGGCCTTTACGAACTACGAATGAACAATAGTGATTAAAATAATAATAATAGAAACTTAAGTAATTAACATGTAACTAACAAAGCATAAATATCTTAAACTACTGAATGCATAAAATAGCTAAGTCCAAATGTTGCAAGGAATGCTTGAATAATTCGTCTTTATTGCTATCACGCCAATGGGCTCAGATACATCAACGCTCGAATAAAGAGTCGATCACTTTTCTTACACTTGCTACGGGCACTTGGAAAATATTCTATCTCCTGCGAGGACAAACTGCAAGAGCTTCACTACAACTAACTGAAAGATGCCTGAATGAGGTAGAAGGCCCTCTTATTTATAGGTCGAGATAGGTGGCTACATAAATGAGGCCATGTCAACATAGGAAGGCTACGTCAATGGGCTGGCATCGACGCAGCTGTGTATATGCGGCCTAGTCGACACAGTGACTTAATGACACTTCATCATACCCCCACAACTAAGCAAAAACTTGTCCTCAAGTTACTTTACAATTTGGAAGGTATGGATTCTTATTTACAACACACATAATTTAAACACATACATGACACACACATGACACAACATGAACTTGATCGTGTGCTTGAGTTACAGAGGAGGACAAATTACAAAAGTGGCGGTGTTCAGAGATAAAATTGAACACCTCACTGGTACTGGAGCCTCTATTGTGTAGAGTGATGCACAACATTGCTGGAGAAGATCACACCGTCCCTAGGAGTAGTGGTTCTTACAGACCTTCTCTAGCCTCTGGCCCATGCATTGGTGGCGGCACAAATGACGGTTTCCCTACGGCAGTTGCAACTTTTGGAGGTAGCCGAAAAACCTCCAAGAGAGCCCTCATCTTTTCTTCTTTGCTTTTGGGGTCATTCATGGTCCAGGTAGCATCTCCAATGTGTGCTGGAGTTGGAACTTCCCAAGGGCATGGCAGTGCCGAAAAGAGTTCTTTCAAGTTGATAAACCAGGCTGCGAACTGCTTACGTTCAATGTCGAATGCTTGGATTGATGCCTACAGCTGCTGGTAGTCATTCATTCTTTGGCCTAGGTCCTTCACAATGGTACATTGGCCTTCAAAGCTTGTGCAAAGAACCTCGAGTTCCACGTTTACCGTTTGCAGCTTCTGCTTTGTTGCTTTGTGTGCCTGGAACTCTCCCTCGTATAGAGAATATGAGGTGACCACTTGTTTTTCCAATTCTGATCGTGGTCTCCTGGCTGTGAGCATAGCCAGGTTTGCATATCAGAGGTTGGCCAACTCCATGTACTCTATCATTTCCTCAATCTGCAGCTCCTTCAGATGAATTTCTACTTTATTATAGGCGTTCAACCCATCGAAGATAGAATGCCATACATCGCCTCCCTCTCGGAGCTGCTGGAGCACTTGGTTCATCTTGGCTTTAGCGACTTGAATGTGTTTCTCATTTACCTCTTTTTGCAATCCCACTTGGTCCCTGTAATGATTTTTGACTTTTTCAAATTTCGGGGCCTCATTTTTCCAAGCAGCAATTTCAATTGCAGACTTCTGTCGCAATGCCCGAACCTCCTCTATTAACAGATTTTGATTTTTAGTAGCCAACCTTCTTATGTCAGCGTTCACCCTAGCTAGCTCTTCCTATTGTTGGTGGATGAAAGTTTTCATGTGTTCATTTTTTGCACCAACATTGTGCCGGCGATGAACCTCCACGGTCAGCCAAACGTCCTCCTAGTGAACCTCTGCCAAGTCCTTTTCTAAGTGATACGCTCAAGCGTCTGCTACGGACTTGTCAAGGATCATTGTCTCCCACCCATCCTCAAAGATCTGAAGCCTAAGTTGAAGCTGTTGAAAAGCTTCATCTCTGGTGATGTTGCAGTCAAGGATGGCTAGATAGACAAGTTGAGTTCTTAATTGGGCTACCTTTGTTGCCAAGTGCTGACAAGTAGCTTGAGCAGCTTCAAGTTGCCCTTCCAAAATGATGCTCTTGCCCCTTGCCGAGAGTAATTCTAACTGGGTTGTAGTAATGTTATCCAGAAGGTCAAAGACATCCAGAAGCGGTTGTCAGGTTCCCACCAGTCAGTCTAATAGCACTTCATGTTGGGTTGCGTCAATCTAGCTACGCAAAGTTCTAGCAGACACCTGTACATCTTGTAGTCCATGAATGTCTGGTACAAGTGATGCTGGTGCATTGAGAGCTATAACAATTGTGTTAGCAACCACTTCGGCTGCAACTTCTTGTCCCTGGTGCTGCATCACCAGGACCTTTGCCCCTTCACCATCTTCTAAGTAGACTGAGAAGGTAGCAGCATTCCCTGAAATTTCAGGGAACAACTGTTGGGCTGATGTTGATACATCTCAGATTCTTGAATCTGTTCTAGTTGGAACTTGTGCTCGGGCGATAGAGAATATTGGCCCTGCCATTTCAAGCAAGGTAATTAATTGAGCCACTTGCTCTAGGTGGCTCATGGTAGGGCAATAGACTGAAGGGTCTTCTCCTTCACCAGTCCTGCCAGATTGCTCTTGCTGGCTCAAGAGCATTTCCCGGATCTTGTGGATGTATTCTGCTATGGTTTGCAAGCCTGGCTACGTTGTTTGTGCAGGTGTTGGAGGTGGTTGCTGCTCCTCCTCTATCTGTGTGGTAGCAAAAGTTTTATCTTTCATCATCTCTCACCATGAGGCAATTGGGGCATTCCAGATTACATCGTTGGAATATTGTGCTATCCCTGCCCGTTTGCATAACTTTCGGATTAGGCAGGGAAATGGGAGAGCTCATCTTCCATGTTCATTCTTAGCGATCCTCTTTTCAATCTCCAGAAATAGCAGCTATGGAAGACTCATGGGAAATTTCCCACTCACAGTGGCACACGCACGAGCGGAGAAGGCTGTGATTTTATTGGGTATTACCGTTGGATTCAGATGGTAAGATATGATCTTTGCGTACACTCTTTCCACCGTGGTTAGGGAGCCGAACTCCTTGCGCTCTACCCCATAGCACCGTTTGGTCCATTGCACCTTTACCTCTGGATCAACCTATTTTGGAATTTCCACCACATCTGCCCCAATTTTGGGCAGAGCCTGTGCTATCACCTCTGAAGAGTAAGAGACATAAATGTCTTTAATTCTTACTCTAGACCTTGGTTGCCGATTCGTCTAGAAGAGATAAGTTTCTCCTAAGTACCATTCACCATTGGTTGTGATGATTGGCCACATCGGAGAGTTCTGCAGTTGGAGCCTCATGTCTTCTAGTGCGTTCTCGAGGAATGGTCCAAAATTTAGTTCTTGAAGGACCATTCGCTGCATATCATGTGGCGTGATAGCATTAAGATAAGCTTGGGTTAGGGTGACCTCAAGCCGTGATGCCATCCAAGGAGTCTCATCCCCGAAAGATTGCTCGTTGGGAATCTCCTCTTTGGGAATTTGATGAACAGATTCCATGTCAGGTCTTTTGCGGAAGGGCCCTCTTGCATGAGAGCCCTCCACATCCTCTGGCGGTTGCCCATCTCATCCCCTTCCCGTGCGTAGGCACTTGTCCCTTGGTTGTGATGGTCCTTCGTCTCTTGGGTGCCTTGGATTGGGTACCATCTGCAATCAAACATAATCGCCCATTAGACCGTACATAAGTGGCTTAAGAGGGTCCGTATACACTTCTCAGTTTGACCAAGTTATGTTTTTGGCATAGGCACATCGTTAAGTCTTCTGGAGTGTTAATTTATGGGTTAGGGCAAAAGTTTCTGTAATTAACCAACTAATTAATTAATTAATTAATTACACATAGGCACATCCCCCGCACGACTAAGAGCATACCTCTGGGTGCGGAAAAAGGAAAGGATTCGATTGATGCAGACTCGTGGTGGAATGTAGGTGCGTTGGGAAAGGTTAGGCAGAAAAAATGGCAAAAACTCCCCTCAATTTGGGCTTCAAATGATGAAAAATGGCAAAGTGCGGTGGGGTATATATAGGGGTTAGGTGCTGCGTCAATAGGGCTACGTATATGTGGCTGCGTATACGTAGTCACTGTGTCGACAGGGCCCCATCGACGTAGGGGTGTTCACTCATTGACCAGCGTTGACCAACCCATATAAAGCCTAAAATGATGAATTTGAAATGCCAAATTGAGGCGGTTGAAGTGCATGAGAGGCCTGGACATGGTTGAGGACATGAGGAAGGTAATTAAGCTCAAAAAAGAGAAAAAATAGGAGAATAGGACTCAAAAAGAACTCCATGGGGAATAGATCGAGCGATGGGATCCGAAAATGAGTCAACCGTGAAATCCAAAGGATGGGAGACTTAACAAGTGACATCAAGGAGATGCAAGTGGATCCTCCCCAGAGTAGGCCATAGCCTTAGTAGCCCCTGCATAGCCCTCAACACTGAGGTCTGTGGGTCGAGGGGCTAATAAATGGTGTTTGCTAGGTAAGACTCCTATCCAAAAGATTCCGCCAAGGCATGGAAACCCACGGAAATCACGACAAACCTTCACAACATAAAATAGGCAGTGAGGTGAGTCGTGGAGAGAACTGGATGAAGAGAGAGATGAGAGAATGGTATTTCGATTGTCGGCCATAGGAAACCCCATGTGGAGATGTGGTTAAGTGACCCAGTAGAACCGTTCCGAATTCGCATTTAGTGAGATTGCAGCAATAGACGAAGTCTCGACCAACCCCTAAGGAAGCAAGAATGACCTCACAGAGAACCACCACTCCAACAAACGTGAGAGGAAGGAAGTGAAACGGGACAAAGTTAGAGGGGATCAAGGAAGTCCCATAACTAGTGCGGTGGCCCATGGGAGGCGGTCTAAGGGGTGTGCTTTGAATTCCCAAACAGTGATTTGATTTATTTTTTTTCTTTTTTGGGGGAACCATACCATGCAAAGACCCATGAAGGTTTGCATGCATCCGACCAAGGGGTGTGCTTTGAATCCTCATTTTTTTTCTTCTTTGTTTTTTTTTTTGAATTTTTCAGTGAGGACCACACCATGAAAGGTCAAACTACCTAGAAGCTTCCATGGAAAGAAGGGCATGGAGCGGTAGGAAATCCGTAAGGACATACCAACAACCTTAAGGAGCAGAACTGAACAACGAATATTGCATTCCCCTTGAAGTCACACCCGATTCAAACCATTGGGTCATCCCCTAATCTGGGAACCACACAAGTCACACATTAATTAAAATGTTGTTAAGGTAAGGGGTTGCATATGCTCAATAGAAGGAAAACCATGGAGTGGGTGAATGGATGGATGACGTGAACTCACTACCGATTTTATGAGCGGAAAGTAGATATAAAGTACAAAAAAAGAACCATGTGAGGGTGGAAACTAGACAACTAGGTGGACGAGTACACATTACCCATTGCAACGAAAACCATCCATGCTAGACATCTGAAGATAACAAGACGACGAATTAACAATTACGCAAAAAATAAAACATCCATAAAGAAATGAAAAAATAAGTAAAGAAAGGAAAAAATGTACAAAGAATTTGCAAATGTATAAACGATGGTGAAAAACAAAAAATTGTAAAACAAAAATGGACAAAATGGTGAGGGGTGTAGTGGAATGGGTTAGCAGGGATGACGGTCTCCCCCACGACTGGGTGGAAAGGAGGAGACGTGAAAAATGGAGCGTGGCTGATTGGGTGATGATGAGGTGGTTGCACTAGTTGAGTGGAGTTCACGGAAAGGTTTTAGTTGTTGGCAGTTGACTAACTGTGTTCTAGTGGGGTCTGCAGGTTTGTGGATTAGCAAGGCCCCGGATGGGAAGGTTTCAAAGATAATGTAAGGTCCCTTCGACAATGTTTGAAACTTGGTCGGTTGGGATACGTGTGAGGGGTTCCAATACAACACCTTGTCTCCACATCTAAACGTGACCTTCCGAATCCTAAGATCATGTTATTTTTTGTTGTAGGCCTTGTGGATCTCATTGGAGGATAGGGCCACTAGTTGGTTCTCATCTAGCACACTTAGATTGATCTGTCATTCACGTTGTGCTAGCAGTAGATCAAGGCCTAAGTCACTGGCGGTGGATAGTGCGTGAAGTTCAGCCTGAATGGGAAGTGTTGGCAACTTTCCGTACACTAACTCATAGGGAGAGTACCCTATAGGAAGTTTCCAAGTGGAGCAATAGGCCCATAGGGCATCGTTAAGCTTAGTGATCTTGGTGATCTCCCTATTGGTGACTTCGGCTTGCCTGTTGGCTTGGGGGTGATAGAGAGTTATGAATTTATATTCCCAAGCGTTGCATGAGTTTCTGAAAAGTGACACCCGTAAAGTGAGTTCCATTATCAAAAATGAGTGCACGTGGAACTCCAAACTTGTTAACAATTTTTTGTTGGAAAAATCATGTGATGGTGTTGAAAGAACAGTTGACGACCGCTGCCACTTCGGCCCACTTTGTACAGTAGTCCACAGCTATGATGATGTGTGCATTTCCATTTGACAAGGATGTGATGAGTCCCATGAAGTCGATGCCCCAAATGTTGAAGGGCTCCAGTGGCTGGATCCACTGTTGAGGTCCCTTCAACCGTGCCATCATTCCACCATCCCTCTGGCATCGTTCGCATGAGCAGGTGAACCATTGGACGTCCCTGAAGATGGTGGGCCAGTAATACCCTACAAGTAGGATTTTAATGGCCATTCAGCGTCTAGCATAGTGGCCCCCATAAGGGTCCTCGTGAGCATCTTAGAGGATGCACAGTGTATCATCATCAGGGACACACCATCAAACCAAGCCATCTACGCATACCAGGTATGGGTGGCCATTGATTTCCATGAAATGCTTGGCCTTATGGAGAAACTATTGTTTTTGTCGATGGTTCCACTCCTTTGGCAACTCTTGAGTGGTGAGGTAGGTGAGGATGCGGTTGAACCAAGGGGATTCCTTGGTTACTTGTAGATCAACTGTGCCTGTGAAGAGGAGTTCATTTGGAAATTGGTTGGATAAGGATTGCTCCTCTTTTACGTCATCCCATCACAACTGAGACAAGTGGTTAGCAACCACATTCTCTGTCCCCTTTTTGTCTATCATGGTGAGATCAAACTCCTGAAGAATCACTAGCCACTGGATAATGCGGGGGCTCACCGTTGGTTTGTTCATCAAGAACTAGATAACACTATGGTTAGTATGCACAAACATCTCATATCTGAGCACATAGTGTCAGAATTTATCCAAGATGAACACCATCGCCATCAATTCCTTTTCAGTGGTGATGTAGTTCAACTGAGCACCCACAATACTATGGCTTGCACAGTGGATATAATAGAGACATTTTTGATTGTCACACTGTGTAAGCATAACTCCCAAGGCGTAGTTGGATGTGTCCATCATATTGTGAAAGGGTCTAGACCAATCAAGGGCCTGTAGAACTGGAGTTTCTATGAGTTTCTATTTTAGCACTTGGAATGCAGACTCACATTCCTCAGTCCAGATGAACAGAACATCCTTCTTTGTCAGCTCTACCAATGGCTTGGCGATCTTCAAGAAGTTTTCAATAAATCGCCGGTAGTAACCAGTGTGTCCAAGGAATGACCGAACATCTTTGATGGTACTTGGTTGGTAAGTGATTCCTTGGATGACCCTGATCTTTTTAGGATCTACGCTAATCCTTGTTTGTGAGATGCGATGCCCTAGCATGATGCCCTCTTGTATCATCAAATGGTTCTTCTGCTAATTGAGCCACAGATTGATGTCTAAACACCTCTTTAGAACCTACTCTAGATGGTCCAAGGCTTGCTCAAATGTGGCCCCATAGGTGGAGAAGTCATCCATGAAGACTTCCACACCGTTGCTGATTTGTTGCTGGAAGATGCTTAGGACAAGGCGTTGGAATGTAGCGGGTGCATTGCATAGGCCAAAGGGCATCTTATTGTATGCAAAAGTCCCCCACGGACTCATGAAAGTAGTTTTGGCCTGGTCCTCAGGTGTTATTTAGATTTGGTTATAACCACTATAACCATCCAAAAAGCTATAGTAGCGATGCCCTGCTATGGTGTCCAACACCTGGTTCAAAAATGGGAGCAGGAAGTGGTCCTTGAAGGTTGCCATATTGAGAAACCAGAAATCAATATAAACCCTCCACTTGCCACCTTTTTTGGGCATGATAATGAGTGGGCTAACCCATTCGCTATCGATGATAGAATAAATGAATCCTACCTTTAGAAATTGTTTGATTTCATCTTTTACAACCTACTTCAATTTAGGATTCAACCATCTTTGTGGCTATCATCGTGGCTTCATGGAAGGGTCAAGATAGATCCGATGTTGGCAGACCCTGGGATCAACTCCAGTTAACTCAGGATATGACCATGCAAATATAGCAACCCATTTGTTTACCACCTCCAACAACTTCTTCTTTTTTTTGGAGTAATCATTGTTAATGTTTTATAGGGTGCAGGCGTCATGGAATGCCTGCAAGTGAGTTTGCAGATCATAGTTGTATCCCCCTTCAAATCTGGGGATGTTGTTCATATCAACGCGCTTGATCCGGCTATCCTTCATGTGCCTACTAGGGATTTGAACTACCTCAGAGATCTGGAGCATACTCCGGGTAGCCAATAATGGCTCATTTGAATCATAGTCCTGCTGGGGACCATGATGTCTGTGATGATTCTGGCTATCCCTCCTTTCATGCCGACGAGCATCACACGATGGTTTGTGCATTTCCTCATGTTGCTCCTTTTGATCCTTTTGAACCTTTTTACCCTTGTCCTTTCGCTTCCTCCTACCTCGATTATGATTAGAGCCTGAGCTGGATGAAGGAGAAGGAGAGCGAGAGGATGGAGAAGAAGGAGAGTGAGAGGATGGAGAAGAAGGAGAGGGATCTCCCCCTCTACCTTGATGATTGTCCCAATCGTCCCGTTCATCCTTGCTATGTGACCCTCCATCCCCTTGGGAATCTTGGACACATAGATGCTTGGAATGAATCATGGACTGGAGGATTTGCTGCTCCAGGGGAAGTTCAGTTGAATGGGTGTCATGAAAGATGGGATCCCCATCGTCTGGCAGCCCTTGCGAAAATAAGGGATTACTGAATTGTTTCCCGTTTAGCTATTCATATCTGTCCACCTGCTGCTGATCTCTTGCTCATTGAGCCTTAGTGGGATGATAGTCCCGGTAGTCACGGTCCTCCATGACATACTCTGCTCCAAGGTCCTAGATGCCCAATCTACCAAGATTGTGAAATAGCATCACAGGAGCCGATCGGTCAGGAGGGTGTACAATATTTCCCTCCATGTCCCGCCATCGTAGATGCTCATCCTGATGTAGGATGAACATGAAATTAGGGATGTACTCATCGGGATGCTTGTACACCACCCGACACTCCTGTGGCACTAGTGGGTTGGATATCTCCCTCCTTCGAGAAGACATATTAAATGTTAGATGGTCCATGTAATCGATGTACCTTACTACTAACTTTAATCTGCCTAGCGTGCGTAAATATTTCTATCCTGGGTCTGTTCCAATGACTTGAATGATAATTTCACTAAGGTTAGATGATGCATGTAAGACTTAACAGTCCCTGGCAACGACGCCAATGATGAGCGGCTAGCTACCCCTACGCCCAACCATACGAATCACAGGTGTTCACATGCGACTCGTTTGAATTCCATAGACTGTAAGCACTTAACATACACCAGACTCTAACCAGTGAAACCTTGAGTTGGAACGGTCGCTGTCTTCCTAATCTCACTTGTGATGTCCTCTTTACAATGGTTAAGTGAGATTAAGGCTAATGATTTTTATATCTTTTTGCATATCTTTTGGCGGATAATTTAAGGTATGGAAAGTAGGGAATAAACTATTATCTAATCTCTAATTATCCTAACTTGTATTCTAACTATTCCTAGCATAAGTATTCAGTCCCATCTTCCGAGCATGTTCTGAGCATCTCCTAACACTTCTGGGTTACCAGACATTAAGCGTCACTAGATTTACCAAGTGTTTGATTTACGTTCGAGATGGTTGTACTTATGGCCTTTACGAACTATGAATGAACAATAGCGATTAAAATAATAATAACAGAAACTTAAGTAATTAACATGTAACTAACAAAGCATAAATATCTTAAACTACTGAATGCATAAAATAGCTAAGTCCAAATGCTGCAAGGAATGCTTGAATAGTTCGTCTTTATTTCCGTCATGCCAATGGGCTCAGATACATCAACACTCGAATAAAGAGCCGATCACTTTTCTTACACCTACTGCAGGCACTTGGAAAATATTCTATCTCCTGCGGGGAAAAACTACAAGAGCTTCGCTACAACTAACTGAAAGATGCCTAAATGAGATGGAAGGCCCTCTTATTTATAGGCTGAGATAGGTGGTTGCGTAAACAGGGCTACATCGACATGGCCACGTATACACAGCCCAATTGATGCAGTGACTTAATGACATTTCATCAATACTTATGATCTTGGTAGTTTCCAAACTTGGGAAAGATTCAAAGGTTTGTAAAGGGTATGACTTCAAGGGGATTCAATACTCTTTGTGCTTTTCTACTTACTTGAGTGCAAATATGTTTTCATGGATTTCTTACTTTTCTGTGTCGACCAATAACAGGAAGTTAATAAGTCTTTGCATGGTGTGGTTCCCATCCAAGAAATCCATAAAAACATAAAATCTAAAAAAAAACATGATGGGAATTCAAAGCACATTCTTTAGACAAAATAATAGGATACAAGCACTAGTTATGGGACTAGAAAGACATGTTACTGATTCTTGAAGGTCCCCTCTAACTAAGGCCCTTTTTCACTTCCTTCTTCTCTTTTCTTTTCAAATAAGAAATGGTGATTGATCTATGGAAGCATTCTTATGTCTCAAGGGGGTGGTTTAGTCTTAGAGTGGTGATGCGAAGTCACTAAAAGTGGTTCATTTTGATATGGACTATGGATGGATTTTATCATGTCATTTAACCACAACATCCACAAGGGACTTCATGTAATCATAATTCAAAATTCTATCTCACCTTCTCTCTCATCCATCAATGCTTTCCATAACCCACCTTACTACCAGTTTTGATGTTTAGTATGTTGAAATTCTTAGGTCGATTTTTCTAGATTCGATCCCTAACTTTTCATAACCATTAATCAACTATGGGCTTATGAACTCCTTAGCTAAGGTCATGTAAGGGCAAAAAGGGCATGAGCTTGCTATGGGGAGGACCCACTTGCATATTCCATGTTTGGGTTAGTTAAGCTCCTTATCCTTCGACATTCCTGCAATCAAATCTTTTATGCATGCATTATGCATCCAAATGTGTATTCCTTCAGGCCTTTTCTCGAATAAAATTTCATTCTCCCATCAAATTCTTTAATTTAGTGAATTTCTAGGCCTTATTCTAGAATTTCATCATGTTCACAACTTTTTTATTTATCTATGAATACCAATTGCATAAGAAAACTCTTTGTATTTTTCAAGATATTCAAAGTGAAAATTTTGGTCATAGGCTTCATAGATAGGTATTGGTTGATGGAGTCCATGCATAAATGGGACCTTGTATACAAGATCCTATTGATGTAGTGGTCTAGCTGCCTATATATAGGTAGCCCACCTTAGCAGTTTTCACATTTTCTTAAAAACGAGGAGGGAGTTTTTCAATTTTTTAGAGCCTAGAATCTTCCAAGAGCCATAATTGTTAACCATTTTTCTGATTCAGTTTGTTCTTCAACCTTGTAGCTATTGGAGGTAAGTTCTTTGTTGTGGGGTCCACAAACCTTAAGTTTTTAATGAAAATTTTTTCAGAAAATTTCTGACTCCCATAAGTTTAACAAAGAAATCAACATTAAAGCATTAAATTATAAGAGTTAAACCCTTTTAACAAGCTTTGGTAACATTCTAAGTTGAAAATCATTAAAATAATAATAAAATAATTAGTTTTCCATGGTTCAAACTTAACCTAAGTGTAACTGCCCAATGAGATAAGCTATTTAAATGTTATAAGTTACACGGTGAATGCTAATCCTTGGTTACGTGTTAACCATAGATGGCATTGAAAGGAAATCATGTGCACGAAGGAGGACCATCCCAACCAAGGAATAAATAGCCATGAACAAGAAGGGGCCAAGAACAACCCCATGAGCAAGCAGAGATCCATGCCACAGGACCTCTTTGGGAGGAGCTTGAAGTATGTCTAATAGATTCCTGAAGAAGCACCCACAATCAAACAATCTCATCAAGGTGAGGCACCTGAACCTAGACCAAACCTTAAGATTACCTTGATGGAAGCCTACCTTAGGTAGATCACAAACAAGGAGGTCTAGAAATCAATGCTTCAAGAGTTAAACTTTGGATCTTTCTTGGAGTTCGCATCGGCAAAAGTTAAAACTCAACTATAGAACTCTTCCATGTAGCCCACAATCACTTCCAGTAGGGAGTGGTACATGGCAGAAACATATTTGTTTTGGAACAATCGGAAAGCTAGTTCAATGGTCAAAATCAAGGACATCTTAGTATCCTACTCAGTGAAATCTATCGTAGAGGTCCTTAGGTTACCAAAAACTAGGGAAAATTTAGTAGAAATATCAATGTAGGCAAATCTTGGTGTTAAGAAAGAATGGCCGCAACGGTGTTATGGAGTTGATCATAAGGAGTTTGGTGCACTCACCATGGAAGAGCACGCATACTTTGAAATTTTGACCTTTCACCTTAATCCAATGGTGAGGCCAAGCAAGATCACATCCTTCTGCACTAGTGCATGTGCCTCTCTAACTAGTAGATTCTTGATCAACTTTCCACAGCTTATCTATCTTGAGATAGAGAATCGATTGAAAGGAAATGAATGTGGAAGGAAGACACTTCCCTTTGCATGTTTTATCCAAATATTATGTAAGAGGGGATGAATAACCTGCTACACAAATGATGTCATTTGACATGCTATGATGGCTTCTTAGATGGAAATGATGAAGGACAAGGTGCCTACCAAGATCTTCCAAGAAGAGGGGTAGCAACCACCACCTCCACCATCCACTCACAAAACAACATCGGAGACCTGCACTACCCTTGAGTGCATGCACAAGATCCAACAGCAACTCTTGCGAGAGTAGGAGCAGTGAGCAGGAATGAGTGGCGGTGATCCATTTGTGTATCACCTAGTGATGACTCACCTCAACGAAGTGGCTTGAACAACCAACTAGATGAAAGAAGGGGCCAATTTTCTTAGCGCAAAGAATGCATCTACCCATGAGATCAAATCCTAACACCCAAGAGGTAATGGTATACCTTTCTCAGTAGTAGCAATTCCCAGAAATATTTGGGAATGCCACTACTTTTTTAGTGCATTTAGAGGAGGGCGAGGGGGTAACTATCTTGTGATGTAGCACTATGAATAGGAGACAATAGCAGAGGTGGTTGTTGATATAATTGTTGAGGTGCTTAATACACCTATGCTGTCTATACCAGACATCTATATACTCAGAGATGTGCATACATTTGTAGGAACAGTTAGTAGCAAATTAAGTTTAGCCCAACATGAGGAGTTGCTAGATTGACTAGTTGGCATTAGGGAACCGATTCGGGATGTCTTTAACCTTTCAGATACAATCATTGCAACCCAGTTAAAGCTACTAGAAGCGAGGGGCAAGTGCATTATATTGGAGGGGAAACTCAAAATATCCCAAGAAGAAAACCAATGCTTGTCTATGAAGGTTGTTGAATTAAGAGCCCATCTTGTTGAGCTCGTGTTTCTCAACCCTGCACTGAAACTTGATAAAACTTTCAAACAGCTTTAGGATTAGCTCAAAAAGGTTGAGGATGTAAAGAAGATGATGATATTTGAGCATCCCTTGGCCAATGCCACAATGCATAACATCCAAAAGGCCTTGAACCAGACTCACCAGGAGAATATGATTCTGACTGTAGATAATCATTGCTTGTGGAATGTTGATGTGCAGAAGCAATAGATGCAACATTTTATCCATCAATAGCAAGAGCAGCTAGCCAGAATGAATAATGAATTAAGGAGATTGGCAGTAGAAAATTGAAATCTCTCCATGGAGGAAGTCTAAGCTCTTTACTAAAATTCTGTGATAGAAATAGTTGCCTACAAAAATAAGGCTCTCAATTAAGAGAGTCAAGAATCATTATAAAGATTAGGTTGGTCTACAGAAAGAAATCAATGAGAAACACATCCAAATGGCAAAGGAAAAAGTTAATGAGGCCCTCTAGTAACTCAAGGAAGGAGGTGATGTCTAGTAGCCTATCTTTGATGGGCTCAATGACTACAACAAAGTGGAGATTCGTGTGAAAGAGCAATAGATCAAGGAGATGATGGAGTACATGGAGCTTGCCAATCTTTGTTATGAAAATTTGGCGATGTTGACTACTGGATGATTGTGGTATGAATTAGAGAAACAAGTGACCAGTTCATACTTATTGTATGAAGTAGAGTTCAAGCATCACAAGGACACCAAGTAGAATTGAGATTGCTAATGCCAAACTTGAGGTTCTCAAGGCAAAGTTCACTGATCAATGATCAATTGTTGAGAACCTAACCAAGAGGATGAACTACTACTAGGATCTGTAGAATGCGGTTAAGGTATTTGATGTTGAACACAAACTTTTTGTTGTCTAGTTTGTTGATGTTAAGGAGTTGCTCCTTGCAATGCCCTATCCTTGAGATGTTCTCACTCCAGCCCACATTTGAGATGCTACGTGGACCATGAATGATCTTAGGGGAAAGGAGGAGAAGATGAAGGCACTGTTGGGTGTCTTTCTTCCACTAGAAGTTGTAGTTGCTATAGGGAAACTGCAATTGCCATAACCACCAGGTGCACCTAAAGTAGGAGAAGGTTCTTTGGAGCCTCAGAAGCCTCCATCGCCTGGGATTGTTTAATCTTCTTCAACATCTTCACACCATCTGAGGAATTGTGTTTGTCAATTTTGTCTTGGTGTTTAATTTTATTGTTTTGAGGACCTAAAATTTTGTAATCAATGAAAAATCATATACTCTAGGAACTTAGTTTTGTTGTGTCGTTTGTGTGTTTGTTTTGTGTGTTAATAATCCTATACCTTCCCAAATTTTGTAAAGAACTCAAGGATGAGTTTTCATTCAGTTGTGGGGGTATGATGAAGCGTCATGATTGGTCGCATTGATGGGATGCTGTTGGGATGTCATCAACGTCCATTGACATGGCGTTTGACTTGTTGATGTATACTCGTTGACGAGACTTCTTGTTTTGCCTATAAATACACACTCACCAGTAGCATTTATGGCATAAGTCTCATAGTTGTAGTAGGCTCTAGTAGTTTTTCCATTTGAAAGTTAAAATATTTTTCTAAGTGCCCACAGTAGGAGTCAAAGAGTGTACAGATCTTTATTTGAGCATTGTTATACTTGAGCACTACAGTCTATGTGGCAATAAAGATAAGCCTTCTGATAAACCTTGCAGCACTTTGAAATAGATTAATTATTTCCTTTATGCATTTAATATTTTAAGAAATTTCCTTTAATGCTTTAAGTAATTAAAGTAATTAAATTAAGTTAATTAAAACTAAATTAAGCTAGATTAAATAGTGATTAATTAAGCACATAAGTACGACCACTTTGAGTATACGCTTGGCGCTTGGTAATCCTAGTAACGCTTAACATTTGGTAACCCAGTAGCGTTAAATGTGTTTAAGATGTGTAAGGTAAGTGGGAATGAATGCTTATGTTACGATTAGTTAAATACTAGTTAGTTAGAGTAAATTTGCAATTAAATATATAATTATTTATTCTTTATTCTTAGGCGACTTAGAACATAAAACATAAAAAATGATAAAAATCATATGCCTCAGTTGCACTTAATCATACCTTTGCATTACACAAGTGTAATTGGGAAGATAACAATTGCAACAATTAGTTTTACCTCCTAAAGACTAGTGTACTTAGAAGGCTATAAGTCCACGAAATTCAACTAGATCGCTTGTGAATGCTTAGTGATTCGTATGGTTGGGTGTAGGGTCTACTTGCCGCTCATCAAAGTTGTAACTGAAAAAGTAACATCTTTATAAGTTTGATGCGTAAATCTTGAAGAAAGATCATAATTGTGTTTGTGTTGCTGGGAAATAATTACACAATGAAGCTTGAAATAAAATAGATAATAAGTAATTAAAGATACTTCCAAATACAAAATATAAAGAAAGGGAGTAGATAAAGTAGGTTGATTACCAATAATGATATTATTAATACTTGATTAAAGGTTGTTGAGAATTCTAAATATCCATTTCTAAGCAAGTTGTGGAATTAGGCACTTTAGAAAACATATGAAAAGGAGTTTTCACTTCCATAGAGAGGACATCAAGGGGAAATAATTTCATATGTTGAAGACAAGTACAAGTGGAAATACCTTGATATATAAGACACCATAAAGATTCAAATTTTTGGATAAGTAAGAATTTTCCTAATATTTTTCATTTTTCTCATTCAAAATTATAGTAATAATTGCATTCACAAGTTTGTTAAATTCTTTTATAAATAAGATCATTCTTAGTAATTATTTCATCTGTCACTTTAAAGTTAAAAGATAAAACAAATCTGCCAATCTTCTAAAAAATATTAGGGAAGGCTTAATACAAACCATTGTTTAGTTTAAGTAAAGCAAAAGTTCTTTCTTTTTTCATTATATTTAAACCACGGATTAGAAGCCTCCTTTCGTGTAATCCATCTATCATGACTTCATAAAGAAAAAACTATATTAATTCATACAAATCCTCTCAAACATCGAGCTAACCACTTGAGTCAAATCTCTTTGGCTTAACTAAAAACCTGTTATACATGAACCATACATTTCACTTTAAAGCTTGCTTTAGGATAATATAAAGATCTCTTTCAATCCTCTACAAAAAAGTGCAATTATTTGAAGTAATGATAAGGTGCTTGTTTCTCGAGTTGTAAGAGCTGAGTTTGATCCTGGTGCAACTATTGATCCTGGTGCAACTATTAAAAAGAGGTTAAACTGTGCTTATTCACCAATTCTTGGAGACCCTACCTTAATAGAATGAACATTGAACCGTTGAGTAATGAGCCTAATGTAGTCTCTAAAATATTAATGCAGAATGGTTACAGAGCAGGGCGGCAGCAGAAGCAGCAGCAGCCATTGATTGCAGAGGTGTGCAGCTTGAGAGGAGCAACGCAAACGTCCTTGGCCACGATTCAGAAATTCACGGCAGCATCATCCCGCAGAAAGAAGTAGCCTCGCTGCAATTTGGCATCGCCGTTAACATCAGCATCATCAATATCACGTATCCTTAAGCCTGCACTGAGGTACCAAGGGCATAAAAACAATCCCAATTCATGTGTTTCAACGATAGAAAAGTGTTTGTGCTTTTACTTGCACATGCATTGTTGCTGGATTTGTGTTTTCGGAAGGATGTGTTTTTTCTTCTGTTGCAATTAAAATTCATTATTGTTTTTCACGCTGAACCATTTTAAAGTTTTTGGCTGTCGTGGATGTGTTTTATCTTTCTTTTTGGCTGTTAAAGTTCGATGCTTTTGCTAAATGTAATGGACGCGATTTAATTTGTACTTTAGAATGTCCGTTTTAAATCAGTTTGACATCTTTTGTTCCTACATGAATTATGCTGTGTTTCTTTTATTTATCGCCTTGGCCTGAGCTATTGAATTGAACATATCCAAGAAGCAAATAGCAAGGGTATTGAAAATATGATAACCCATATACAGATTAGCAACAGCAAATACTCTTTACCAGTGTTATCTTAAATGATTTTCCATTATAAATTTATACAATGCTTTTGTTCTTGTAAATTATTTTACAAGTGTTCTTTTCTAAAACTTTTTATAAGTGAATTCAATCTCTTATCCTACTGTATATGAACAAGTGAATTCAATCTCTAATTCTACGTTAGATGAACCCAGGGTGCGTATGCAGGGGCAAGGCAGCGAGAAGTCACTATGAACCACATTGGAAAACAGCCGGAACGCTTTCTTGAAAAAGTATGTTGGTTTTAAAAGAACAGTTAAGATCTTTACTTGAAATTTAGTTTTTCGCCATTTATTTATCTATCTTACGTATAGAGAAAATGCTGATGCTAATGGCGAATCCAAAGAGCAACGACGGTGCTTTCTGCTGCCGAATGATGCTGCTGCGGATACCTGAATCGCTGCCAAAGACGTTTGCGTTCCTCCTCCTACACTGCACACCTCCCTCCCTCCGCCATTGCTGCTGCTTAATGGCAACTCAACTTAAGTGCAATTGCAGAGCGCCTTACAAACAAACATACCTTCCCTGCCCTAGTGTCGTGAGTTTTTTGCATTTTATGTATGTGCACACCAAATTGCAAACCTGGCTACCCTTCTATGCTGCTTTTAAACAGCAGGAACCTTCTCCTCTCTGCATCCATAAGTAATTCAGTGGGTCTTTGGAGATCTCGCGCTGTTCTTAACATGTGCTGCAACTCTGATGTAACAATCCAGGCACACACAGAATGCGAAATTCCAACGTTAGCTTGTTAGCTTCATTTTCCAACGCTGTTTTTAATAGGAGGTTTAGGTTACAGTGGAGACAGGCTTTCGTAGGTTGGCGTTTTGTTGCTTTTTGTTTTTAGAATTGGTGACAATGTGTAATTTGTTTGGATAGTATAGAGAGCTATGTTGTTTCTTTTTGTATTTTTTGTGGTCTATTAGAAATTATTCATAGATATATTTTTTGAGGGAAAGTTTGGTTATTGGGTGAATCGCAAATCAACAATAACAACACCAGAATCATCGTGGAGGGTAGAAGATCCTCAAGCAAAATAGATGAATAGAGAGATCAATCAAAAGGCCCTAGGTATTCCTATAGGGTATTGAAAACAAAAACCAAAAAATAATCATGTCCAACATTATAAAATTCATTTAAACTAGAGGGTACACATATTTAGGGGGGGAGGCGGTGGGGAGTGGGTAGGTGTCGGACCCCGAAAAGAAGTTCTATTGATATTAACAGTGTATTAGTCATGGTTAAGGGGAAGGGGGAAGCTAAGAGCACTATACATAAAGCTCAGGACCAGCCTTATAAATAAACAAGTATTAAGGGAGGAAACCCGAATTGGGGCACCACCAAACGTCCACCCATGCTGACTCGTTACAAGATAGAAGGACAT
>MNCI01025002.1:535484-559475 GCA_015680685.1 Gnetum montanum
AAAGAGGATAGATGGCCAGTAGGGTAAGAGTTTAACCCCATTAAGCCATTGAAGGCCTTGAAAAGGGCTTTGCACTATAACATCAATGTGCCAATGACCGTGGAGAAAGGAGTAGATCTGGACTAGGCAATGGTTCATTGCAGCCGACTCCCCATACAAAGTGCTAAACTTGACCCCTGAAATCCAACGGCTAGCTAGCCTAAGACAATTCAAGGAGATGACACCTTTTCGAAACCACGAGGTAGCCACCTTAGCCTTTGTGATGGCAAGGGGAGCTGGCGACAGAGGTAACCATCATGGAAACAATCTAGAGAGGATAGTAGGGTGGATCTTAATGTTAGTCCAGAGGGTACACATATTTGGAAAACTAGAAGAACACACAAGTTATGGGCACCACATCAGCTCATCTCACAGGAGTCACAAGTGTCAAATATTGTTATCATGCATTCATGCATGTTTTTCCATAAGTGATAGTTGGCGAATGCTTTTGAGATGCATTTATAGGGAGAGTTTAGGCACTTCACACAAAAAGTGTAAGCATTTCACTCAAGCCAAGTCTCCCAAGTAACCTCCACCTATAATGAAATTTCATGCAAGTGGTTGTGAATGATGGGCCCTTTGTAATCATTGCCCAACAATGATCCTAGAGGATCCTAGTCTATATGTGCATCGTTTGTAAACATATATTCCTTGAAAAAGTGTCTCAATCTCCTTATAACAAAGAATACACTAGGAGGCTATGGTAAAACCCTATCGCTAGAGTTTTTCCTAAGTGAGCACTACATGATGAGCTAAAAAACAAGCAAAAAGCCTCATCGTTGGTTAACAATGCAACCTCCAAATAAGGTTCAACCCCTTTGGCAAAGGATTTCCTATAAAGACATGAGATCCATTGTCTGTGTTTTGTCGAAGCAAAATGCAAGGTGTCTTCATTGGACTATGTATTTTAAGGACGTAAAAAATTTTGGTGAATTAGCCCTCTTTATTATCATCATGAAAGAGTAATGGAATTCTCCACTGTCCCTGATTGAACCAATCCTTTACCTATGCCCTTGAACCTCGACATAATAAGGTGACTGCTTTAAAAAAAACATCCCCAATAATTTTGTGATGAGTTTGTCCTACTAGGATATCATATTTTCAAGGCTTCAATCAGGCAAGTTCATTGATTAGGATAGCACATTTGAAGACAATTAACCTAAAACTTGTCTATTTGAGACCAAACCTCCCAAGCCGACTTAGTAGCTAGAAGACAAGCTTGCCTCTCAAAATCCTAAAGCCCACACCTGCCTACATGAACTAGGATAGCCATCTTATCTCAAGTAATCAAATGAAATTAGCGATGCTCCTCCCAATTGGACCAAAGGAAATTCTTCACTATTTGATTGACTTGTAACAAAAATATGGCTAAGGGATTGAAAATTAGTGCACTATAAATGGGAATGCTTGAGAGGATAGATTTAGCTAGAGTTAGCTTACCTATAGAAGACAAGAACATACCTCTCCAAGAGGCCAACTTCTTTTTCATCTTACCCAACATTTCCTCCTAACTGTTAGCTAATTTTCGTTTGCAAAATAGAGGATGCCTTAGATAGTAGCTAAAAACGAGCCAACACTACATCCAAAAATATGCATAATATGGTTAAACGTTTTTGTCAGGCACATTACATGGAAAAGCTCTATCTTGTTTCAATTGACTTGAAGCCCTATTGATTGACAAAATTCATCCAACACTTGCATTACCTTTTTGGCTGATGAGTGGCGAGGTACCCCTATGCCCAACCATATGAATCACAAAGCATTCACATGCGATTTAGTTGAATTCTGTGGACTTTATAATTTTCAGTGCACTAGTCTGCTAGGAAGTGAATCTTGCCCTAAGGTCATTCGTTGTCTTCCCAATTACACCTGTGATGTACAAAGATGTGGTTAAGTGTAATCGAGACATGATTTTTATCATTTTATGTCTTATGTTCTTTGGTGCTTAGGGAGAGAGAGAGATAAAGTAATTTAATGACTAATCTAAATTAACTAACTAACTAGTCTCTAACTAGTCCTAACATAAGCATCTAGTCCCACTTTTCGTACATGTCTTGAACCCACGTATCCATTGCTAGGTTACCAAGCGCTATGCTATTGGGTGCACCAAGCAATAATGTTTTTGGGATTACCAAGAAAATATGTGTTACACTCAAAGCAATCATACATATGTATTTAATTTATCTAGCTTATCTTGCTTAATTAGTTCAATTACTAGAAAACATTAAATAAACAACTGAAAGCATTGAATGCATGAATAGATATCTAAACTATCTAGAATGCTGCAAGGTTTATCAAGAAGCTCATCTTTATTGCTGTACACACTACCATGCTCAGGTACAAATAAAGATCTATACACTCAATGCCTCCTACTGCAGGCACTCAGGAAAATATTCAAATGGAAAAACTTCAAGAGCTTCACTATACTATGACTGATTGATGTTATAAATGCCGCTGGTGAATGCATATTTATAGGCAAGAACAAACCTTGCATTGACGGGGCTTAGTCAATGCATGAAACAATGCATCAACGGGGCCTAGTCGACAGGGCCCAGTTGATGGGGCCTAGTTCATTAAGCCTAGTCAATGTAGCTACCTGCAACTCATCATACCCCCATGACTAAATGAAAACTTGTCCTTGAGTTCTTTACAAAATTGGGAAGGTATGGGATTATTGAATAATGCTAAACTTAACAAATTGACCTGATAAAATTGAGTACCTAAGTGTATAAACAAAAATTATGGTGTTCATGACACAAAATTGAACACTATGACATGACTCTTCAAAAATGGATGATATTTTATTTAATGGCATGAAGTCGGTGAAGAAGGTCAAATAGTCCTAGGTGGTGGTGGCTCTTGAGGTTCTAAGAGACCTTCATTAGCTTCAAACATATGCAGCAACTAAGGTGGCTGTTGTTGTCTTGCTATTGCTATGACTTTTGGCGAAAGGCAAAGGGCATCCAACAAAGCCTTTATTTTTTTATTTTTACTCCTGGGATCATGCATCATCCACACAACTTCACCAATGTGGGTAGGAATGGGCACATCCCAAGGATAGGGAATTGCTAGAAATAACTCCTTGGCATTGATGAACTAGGAAGAAAATTGCTTACATTCGATATCAAATGTCCTAACTATGTTCTACAACTCCTGGTGATCATTCATTCTCTTAGCTAGGGTCTTGGTAGTTGATCATTGATCAGTGAATTGTGCCTTGAGAACCTTAAGTTTAGTGTTTGTTGTTTCAAGATTTTGCTTAGTGTCCTTATGGTGCTTGAAGTCGACCTTGTATAGTAAGTACAAGTTGGCCACTTGCTTCTCAAGTTCTTACCGTGGTCATTCGGTAGTTAACATCGCTAGGTTTGCATAGCTGAGATTCATCAGTTCCATATACTCTATCATTTCTTCAATCTGTAACTCCTTTAGGTGGATCTTTGCTCTATTATAGGTATCCATTCCATCGATGATGGGTTGCCACATCTCTTTTCCTTGTTGGAATTGCTAGAGGACCTTATTTACTTTTGCCTTAGTCATTTGAATGTGCTTCTCATTCACTTCCTTCTGCAGGCCAACCTGGTCTCTATAATGATTCTTGACTTTTTAAAATTTGAGAGCCTCATTTTTCTAGGTGGAAAACTCAATGGTATATTTCTGTCATAAGGCTTGAACTTCCTTCATAGATATATTTTGATTCTCTATAGCCAATTTCCTTAACTCTATGTTTACCTTGACAAGCTGCTTCTACTGTTGATGAATGAATTCTTGCATTTGTTATTTTTTTGCATTAACATTGCACAGGTGATGGTTTTTGGTGGTCAATGATTTGTTTTTTTGGTGTATTTGGACCAAGTCCTTTTGAACCGAGTAGGTTTTTGCTTAAGCTATGGACTGGTTGAAGATGGTCATCATCGTTTCCTCCTCAACCTATTTTAATCATTTTTAAAGCTATTGAAAAGCTTCATCTTTGGTTACTATGGCGTTGAGGAGCATGAGATTAGTAAAATGGGCATGCAATTCAGCAACTACTGTGGCCAAGCATTGATTTTGTGCTTGAGCTATTTCAAGTTTCCCTTCCAAGATGATGCATTTGCCCTTTACTTCTAGCAGCTTTAACTAGGTCATAGTAATGTTATTTGAAAAATTAAAGATATTTGGAATTGGTTGCTTGGTCCCCACCAGTCGATCCAACAACTCTTCATGCTAGGCTGCACTCAATCTTTCACTGACTGTGCCTATGGATGTTTGCACATCTTGAAGTGTAGATATGTTTGGTATAGATGCTGCAGGTGCATTAAGCGCTTTTGCAATTTGGTTAGCAAAAACTTTAATAGCAGTCTCTTGTCCTTGTTGTTACATCATCAATACAATTGCTTCCTCACCCTTCTACAAGCTTAATGAAAAGAAGGTGACATTCCCAGAGATTTCTAGGAATAACTGGTGTTAAGATAGAGACATTGTCACCTCTCGAGCACTGGGATTTGATCTTGTGGGCAACTATGTTTGTTGGGCAAAGAATATTGATCCACCTATTTCCATCCTGCTAATTGTCTGAGCCACCTCATTAAGGTAACTCATCATGGGTCTATATATAGATGGGTCCACACCACTCATTCCTACATGCTACTCTTGCTCATGCACAAGCTACTCTTAGATTTTGCACAAGTGTTCAATGACATGAGCCTTTAGAATTGTTTCTTGAATAGGTCGTGGAGGTGGTGGCTATTGCTTCCTTTCTTTAGATATGACAAGTATCTTGTCCTTCATCATTTTAGACCATGAGGTAATGGGACTATGCTTGATCATGTCATTTGCATAGCAGATGATCCCTGTCCTTTTGTAAAGTTTCCAGATGAGACATGGAAAAGGTAGGATTTTCCTTGCATGTTCTTTTTCTTTAAAGTGCTTCTTGATCTCTAAATAAATTAATTATGGGAGGTTCACTAGAAATCTCTCGCTTAGAGCAGCATATGCTTAAGCAAAAAACATAGTCACCTTGCTGGGCCTCATCGTCGGATTGAGGTGATAGGCCACTATCTTAAAGTATACACATTTTGCTAGTGTGAGTGTGTCGAATTCTTTGCAGTTGACCCTGTAACATCGTTGGGTCCACTCCTTTTTGGCCTTAAGGTCAGCTTGTGTTGACAACTCTGCCAATTGTGTCCTTGTATTAGGCAACCCAAGAACTTGTGTAATAACATTGGCTGAGTAGGACACATGAATGTCCTTCATCTTCATTGTGGAGCCTATCATTCTATTATTCTAGAAGAGGCACATCTCTTCCATGTACCACTCCCCATTGGAAGTGATGATTGGCCACATGGGAGAGGTTTATAATTGTGTTCTTACTTTTGCTAAAGCATGTTTTAGAAATGGCCTGAAGTTCAGTTCCTGGAGAATTGAGTGTTGGATTTCACGGGGCTTGATAGTGTCAAGGTAGGCTTGTGTTAGTGTGACTTCTAGCCTCGATATGGGTCCTGGTGCTTTCCCACGTTGCGATTGTTTTGTTTCAACTTCTTCTTTGGGAATCTATTGAATAGACTTGACTTCGGATTTCTCTCGAAGAGGTCTTGTTGCATGGGTTACTTTTGGTTGTTCCTAGGGTGGTTCTTGTTGGCACCTTCCAACCTTGGTTGCGATGGTCCTCCCTCTTGCAGTGATTTCAGTCTTGGTACCATCTATAATCACAACATGACCACGGGTTAGCAATTATTGTGTAACATGAAACAATTGGAATTCTTTCTCTCCTTGGGATAGTTACACTTGGCTAAGTTATGATTATGGTTGATTTAATTAATTATAATCATTATTTTATTTGTATTTTACTATTAATAAGTCATTCTGGAAGGTGTTGGAAGGGTTAACTCTCAAGAATTGATGGTTTCATATTGTTGTATTCATTATTCCATTTGGGGAAGTTAGAAAAATTTTCAAAAAATTTTCATATTGTTGTATTCATTATTCCCTTAAGGTTTATAGGCCTCACAATCAAAAGCTTACCTTCAGTAGCTATAGGATTAAAGAATGAAGTGATTTGGACAAACGATTGGGAAGTTATGGGCTCTGGAAGGTTTTGGGCTTTAAAAAATGGCAAAAACTCCCCTCATGTTATGAAGCAAATGTCAAAAAATTACAAAGTCTTGAAAATATTTATAGAAATTTTGGCTTGTGTCAATTGGGCCTAGTCAATGGGGTTAGCTACATCAACTAGGCCTAGTCGACACAATTGTTGACTACCATTAACTTCTATTGACTTGGTCAAACTTCCAAAATACAAGGAATTTTTGAGTGAAATTGGGATCAAATGGAAGCTCAAAAAGCCATGAACAAAATGAGAATAGTAGAAGATGGTCCTGAAGCTTAGAAAATTTAGAAAATCAAGAAAATATTTTGGAGAGTAAATTTAATGAAAGTTTTAAGGAGCACAAAGTGGAATAAATAATGGAATATGCAAAAGATAGGATTGTAGTAATGTCTAATGTAAGGGACTTAACTATCCAAATCAAGAGATATGTAAGTGGGTCCTCCCCATAGCAGGCACATTCCCTTTTTGCCCTTACATAACCTTATTGCCCTTGCATAAGCTTAACTAAGGAGTCCATGGGTCCCACAGTTGATTTAATGATCATAAAAAGTTAAGGACCAACCTAGAAGAATCTATCAAGAATTCCAACACATCAAACTAAGACATCAAGCATAACATAGAAACCAACAGTGAGTTGAGTTGTGGTAGCATAGATGGATGATGGAGAGGATGGAATGGAATCCCGAATTAAGGTCATAAGAAGTGTCTTGTGGAGTTTTGTATTTAAAATGACCTGAGAAGATCCATCCTTAGTCTAGACCAAAACCAATCTCTTTTAGTAAGTTTGGATTGCCACTCCAAGATTGAACCACCCCCTCGAGACACAAGAGTGCTCCCACAAAACAACCACCATTCCATAAAGAGAAGAAAAGAGAAGTAGAAAGTGAGAGAGGGCCTTAGTTAGAGGGGACCTTCAGGCATGGGTAACATGTCTTTCTAGTCTCATAACCAGTGCTTATAGCCTATTTATTTGTCTAAGGGGTGTGCTTTGAATTCCCATCATGTTTTTTTTTGTCTTTGTTTTTTTATTTTTTTCTTTTCTTCTGGATGCGAAGCACACCATACAAGGACTTTATTTGACTTCCTATTAGTGGTTGGAATGGAATAGTAAGAAGTCCATAAAAAAACACTCAAGCACTCAAGCAAGTATAAGAGTACAAAGAGTATTGCATCCCCTTGAAGTCACACCCTGTACAAACCTTTGAATCCTTCCCAATTCCAAAAACTACGAAGGTCATCAACTGATTAAAAGTTTCTTTAATGAAAGGGACCTCAAACTTCTAGAACGAGGAAAACCATAGAGTTTGTTGGATGGGTGGATGACATGGACTCACTGCTTATTCTATGAAAAATAAGCCATGTCATAGTCATTAGACATCAGAATTCAAAAATAGAAATCAGACATTAACAATCATAACATTAAGCACAAACCATCATTAATACATAGCAATAGTAGCACTGTGGCTTGTGGCAATAAAGCACTTTTATTAGCAAAAATAATGAAAAGTCACATTCAAACCAAACAAAGTAAACTATATAAGAAATTATAAATTATCTAAGAAAGATTCAAATGTATTAACAATGGTGAAAAATAAAAAATGGTGTAAAATGGAAAAAATAACTTGTAAAATCAAAAATTTATAAAATAAATAACTTATAAAATCAAAAACATGGAAAATAAAAAGTAGGAAAACTGAAAAGCTATATGGATGGTTAGCATGGATGGCCATCTCCCCCACGATTGAGTTGGATGGAGGAGATCCAAAAAATTGAACATGGTTGTCCATTCGTTGAGGTGGTAGTTGCACTAGCTTGTCTTGGTTCTAGGTAAGGTTTCAATTGTTGGATGTTGACCAATTGCTTTTTATTTAGGCTCTCATGTTTGTAAATTAACATGGCTCCAGAGGAAAAGGTTTGATCAATTATATAAGATCTCTTCCACAATGTTTGGAACTTTGTTTTTTGGGATATGTGTGTGGGATTATAATAGAGAACCTTATCTTCTAGTTGAAATTTTACTTTTTGTATTCTTAGGTGATGACATTGCTTATTGAATGCCTTATGCACTTCATTCAAAGATAGGGCCACTAATTGATTCTCATCTAGCACATTAAGGTTGATCAATCTTTCTCTTTGTGTTAGACTTAGATCAATATTTAGATCACATGCTATTGAGAGTGTATGAAGCTTGGATTGAATCAGGAGCATTGGAAGTTTTCCATACACTAGCTCGTAGGGAGAATAACCAATAGGGAGTTTCCATGTTGAGCAGTAGGCCTAAAGCGCATCGTTGAGTTTTATGCTCTAATCTCTCCTATATTTGCTTATGGTCCTTGTTAGGATCTTTATAATCTCTTGGTTAGTTACCTCTGCTTGACCGTTGGCTTGGGGGTGATATGGTGTTGTTAATATATGTTCAACCCCCATGCGTTGCATTACCTTTCTAAAAGTAACATTTGTAAAATGAGTTTCATTATCAGAAATTAGTGCACGTGGCACCCCAAACCTGTTTACAACATGTTGTACAGTAGTAGTAGATGATGTACAGTCAGTAACAATTGCTACTTTTACCCATTTGGTGCAATAGTCGACTACTATCATAATATATGCCTTTCCATTAAACATGAGTATGAGGGAACCTATGAAGTCTATGCCCCATATGTCAAAGGGCTCTAGTGGTTAAATCCACAATTAAGGATCCTCCATACGCACAGTCATCCCAACATATCTTTGACAACACTCACAAGATTAAACAAATTAGTGGGCATCCTTGAAGATTGTAGGCCAATAGTATCCTGCCATCAGGATTATTATGGTTGTCCACCTCCCTACATAGTGGCCTCCAAAATGACCTTTATGAGCATCTTGAAAAACATGCAGTTGATTTATATCAAGGACACATTAATGAACCAAGCTATCAATGCACACCTTGTAAAGGTGTTTGTTGATTTCTATGAAGTACTTTGCCGATAAAGAAACTGTTGTTTCTTCCTAAAGTCTAGACCTTATGGCATCTCCTGGGTGAGAAGGTAAGTGAGGATGACATCATACCATTTTTTTCTGTGGGCACTTGATCATTTATTACTTTTGTAAAGAGGAATTCATCTAAAAATTGATTACAAAGTGGACTCTCGTCCTCTTTGCTATTTTATCTTAACTAAGAGAGATGGTTAGCAACCACATTCTTAGTCCCTTTCCGATCTACCATTGTGAGATCAAGTTCCTATAAGATCACGAGCCACCGTATGATATAGGGGCTCACTATTGGCTTATTCATTAAGAAGTGGATGGCACTATGATATGTGTGCATAAATACTTTATAACCAACCACATAGTGCTTAAAGTTGTTAAGAGCATACACCATTACCATCAGTTCTTTCTTAGTCATGGTGTAATTCAATTGTGTACCCATAATGCTTTGGCTTACGCAGTGGATGTAATATGAATGTTTCTTATCATCCAACTACATAAGCACAACTCCCAAGGCATAATTAGATGCATCTATCATTATGTGGAATGGTTTGGGCTAGTTTGGTGCTAGTAGAATTGGAGTTTCTATGAGTTTATCCTTCAACTGTTGGAATTTATGTTCACACTTTTTAGTCCAAACAAATGGTGTATCTTTCTTTATAAACTCAACCAATGACTTTGCGATCTTAGAGAAATTCACTATGAAGCATTGATAGTAGCCAATGTGTCCAAGGAATGATCAGACATCTTTAACTATCTTTGGTTGTAGTGTTATTCCTTGGATGACCCTTATCTTCTCTGGGTCTACCTCAATCTCTTTTTGTGAAATTTGATGTTCTAATATAATGCCTTGATGGATCATTAGATGGCTCTTTTGCCAATTGAGCTTGAGGTTTGTTTCAACACATCTTTTTGATACTTGGTCAAGGTAATCCAGAGCTTGCTCAAATGTAGTCCCATAGGCAAAGAAGTCATCTATAAAGACTTCTACCCTGCTACCATTTTGCTATTGGAAAATGCTAAGGACCAAGCATTAAAATTTTGTAGGGGCATTACATAGACTAAATGATATCTTGAAATATGCAAAAGTCCCTTAGGGACTTGTGAATGTTGTATTGGCCTTATTTGCTAATGTAGTTTGGATTTGGTTATAGCCACTATAACCCTGCAAGAAACTATAACAACAATGCCTGGATATGGTGTCCAACACCTGATCCACAAATGGCAATGAAAATTGATCTTTAAACATTGTTGTATTCAATAGCCTGAAGTCAATGTAGATCCACTCATAATTCTTTAGCACAATTATGAGTGGTCTAACCCACTTACTATTCGTGATGGAATAGATGAACCCTGCCTTGAGGAGTTATTCTATTTCCTCGATGATTTTTTTCAATTTGGGGTTCAGCCACCTCTATGGCTACCTTCTTGACTTGATGGTCGGTTCGGTGTAAATATGATGCTGGCATATCCATGGGTCACTTCTTGTAAGTTCAGGATATGACGAAGCAAAGGTTGTTGGCCACTTGTTCTGGAGCAAGATTTGCATTGATTATGATTGGCTTACCATTGTTTAAAAATGCATACTCCATGCTGGTTGGTATAGTTTTTAACTCTAGGGGCTTCCGTTTGAAATTTTCAGGGATTTTCAACTCTCCCCAACATGTATCATCATTTTCTTCATCAGAGAGTTGGCAATGAACTTGCTCAAGTTTATTCATGTATTTGACATAATCACGTGTCAAGCTCTCAGTAGGTTCCATGCATAGTGATAGAGTGCCTCGAGATATTATTTAGTAGGGCTTGTAAAGGAAAAGCATCCCTGATAAATATATTAAAGTTATTTAAGACGTGTATGAAGGAGCTAAGTCCCTCATTGTAAATAGTTTTACTACCTAGGATCAATCCTCTAATTAGATGGTAAAACTAATAAAGATATACAAAATAGAATTGAGGTAGAATGGTTAAAATGGAGACATGATAGTGGTGTTCTATGGGATAAAAGCACACTAATAAAACTAAAGGGAAACTTTTGTAGGACCAAAATCATGCCTACTATCTTATATGATGTTGAATGTTGGGTAGCATAAAAGAGGCATAAATAATAAATTAATGTAGTAGAAATGCAAATTCCTAGATGAATGTTGAATGTTAGTAGAAGAGATAAACTTCTAATGAGGACATCACCCAAGCCATGTATCATCCTTAATGGATTATGATTGTGTGTTTCTTATAGTCTTATGTGTGTGTCATGTTGTTTTATTGTTTTCCTATTTCCATAGATCTCAAGGACAAGAGAATATGATTGGAGCTATATTTGGCTTAGTGGAACTTCAAAGAAGTCTTTATATTGGAAGTGCTACCCATGAAGATGTCTCCCCATCAAAAACATGTCTTGTCTTCTAGATAGACATCTCCTATACAAGTTGGACGTCTCTTGTATTGACTAGCAACTCTTGGAAGATGTCTACAAGCTATGTAAGATGTCTCATTTGAACCCAAAATGTCTACCATACCTACTGATGAAGTGTCAAAAGTCAATGCGTTGACTAGGCCACGTATATGCGGCCGTGTCGATGCAGGCCCATCGATGTAGCCACCCTACATCGACATGGCCCCATTTACGTAGCCCCCTTTCCCGGATCTATAAATATGAGGGCCTTCCGCCTCATTTGGACATCTCTTGAGTAGGGATGACGAAGCTCTTGCAGTTTGCTCCTACAGGAGATAGAATATTTTCCAAGGGCCCACAGTAGGTGTATGAAAAGAGATCGGATCTTTATTCGAGCGTTGATGTATCTGAGCCCATTGGCATGACACCAATAAAGATGAACTATTTATGCAATCCTTGTAGCATTTGGACTTAGTTGTTTCATGCATTTGATAGTTTAAAATGTTTATGCTTTATTAATTATTTGTTTATGCTTTATTAGTTACTTGCTGATTATTAATGTTTTCATTATTGTAATTTCAATCGTTATTGCTCATTCGTAGTTCGTTACAGACATAAGTACGACCATCTCGAACGTAATCCAAACACTTGGTAAACCTAGCGACACTTAACGTCTGGTAACCCAGTAGTGTTAGGAAATGCTCAAAACATGCTCGGAAGATGGGACCAAATACTTATGCTAGGAGTAGTTAGAACATAAACTAGGATAATTAGACATTAGATAATAGTTTATCCTTTACTTTCAATAGCACAATTAGTCACCAAAAATATAATTAAAAAGATATAAAAATCATTAGCCTTAGTCTCACTTAACCAACGTAATAGAACCTCACAAGTGAGATTAGGATGACAACGACCGTTCCAACCCAAGGTTTCATGGGTTAGAAGTCTGGTGTATGTTAAGTGCTTACAGTTTGCAGATTTCAACCGAGTCGCACGTGAACGCTTGTTATTCATATGGTTGGGCCTAGGGATACCTAGCCGCTCATCATTAGCACTGTTTCTAGGGACTGTTAGTCTTACTAGACCCAGGATAGAAATATCTCCGCACACTAGGCGAATTTCAGTTAAGTAATTGAGGTACACCGATAATATGGACCATCTAACGTCCAACATGTCTTCTCAAAGGAGAGATGCATTTGAACCATCGGTGCCGCAAGAATGTCAGGTGGTATATAAACATCCCAATGAATATTTCCCTCATTTCATATTCATCCTACATCAAGATGAACATCTTTGATGNCATTTCATATTCATCCTACATCAAGATGAACATCTTTGATGGTGGGACATGGAGGGTAGCATCGTGCTATCGCCCGAGCGAGAAGCTCCTGCGATGCTGTACCACAATTTGGGCAGAATGGGCATCCAGGACTGAGTGGCGGAGTATGTCATGGAGGACCATGACTTCTGAGACTATCATCCCACGAAAGCTCAACGAACAAGAGATCAATAGCAGGCCAAGAGATATGGACAATAGAAGGGGAAATACTTCAGTAATCCCTTATTCTCGCAAGGGCCGCAAGACGATGGAGATCCCATATTTCATGATACTCATTTGACCGAACTTCACCTGGGGCCGTAGATCCTCCAGTCAGTCATCCAGAACCAACCTTCAAGTGACCACGATCCTCAAGGGGATGGTGGATCATGAAGCAAAGATGGAGGAGATGACTGCGACCGTTACCAGGGTAGATGGGGAGATCGACGTTGAAGCAGTGGCGATGCGTCTCCTTCTTCTCTGTCCTCCCCCTCTCCTTCAGCTTCATTTAGCTCAGGTTCTAAACGTCACAAGGGAAGGTTGGAAAGAAAGAATGGTGGTAAGCAGGTTCAAGCGAGGAAATGTGAGGTAGCACGTGACCAATCATGTGGCCCTTGCCAGCATGAAAGAAGGGGTAATAGAAATCGTCACAGATGTCATTGTCCCCAACAGGACTATGATTCAGATGAGTCGTTGTTAGCTACTTGGAGCATGCTCCACATTGTAGAGGCAGTTCACATCCCAAGTAGGAACATAAAGGATAGTCGGATCAAGCGTGTTGACATGAACAACATCCCCAAGTTTGAAGGGGGATACAACTATGCTTCACAGACCCACTTGTAGGCATTCCATGATGTCTACACCTTGCAAAATATTGATAACGATTGGCAATAGTTGAAGCTATTTCCTTGAACACTCATCAAAGAAGCCAAAAGTTGGTACTGGTCCTTAGAGCCGGAATCAATCAGAAGATGGAGTACGATGCTTGAAATCTTTAATGACAAATATAAAATGTACTCTAGAGTGGCAAATCTGAGATGGCAAATCCAAGGTTGTAAAAAAGGGAATCATGAACCCTTGGATGCCGCCATGAGCAGGTATTACGCATTGTTGCATTGGTACCCTGGTCATGGTTATTCTCAATAGGCATAGCTTCTCCACATTATAGATGGGCTCCATTTTGAAACACGAAAGACCCTTGGTGTGTACGCCAAGGAACAACTGTTAGAGCTAAGGGCCCATCAGTTGCAGTGCCTCATTGATCAAGTGGCCAAAGAGGAAGAAGAACTCAAAAAAAAGGAGAGTGTTGAAGAATTCAATCAGGATCCTTCCCTTAGGAAAAGGGAGGTCTGATTTTGTGATGAGGACAAAGAGTCACCACTAGAAGCAACGGTGAACCAGAAGACTTTTAAGTTACAAAAGTTTGCATCTGAAATATTGGCAAAGGTAGATAAAATATGGGACTCTTTGGATGAGAAATTTCAAAGTGTATTGAAAATTACAGAAGAGTCCAAAGAGAAGGGTAGTGACCGTGATCGGTGCAGGAAGAAGGGAACTGAACATACCCAACACAAAGGTAAGGGAAAAGTTGTTGCAGCATAACAGGTTGCAGACTTTGACACCGAAGAGGATGATGGATGTAGTGTATGCCAATATGAACATCCTAGGGGATGTTGTTCTATGGTGTCTCACCTTCAAGAGTTTGGGGTCTATGCCTTGAACCCTCGTTTGGTGCAGAGGCAGACACCTCGAAGGTTGCCTTATCCACAAGGTAACCCGAGGCAATTCCACCAGTAGTAGCAAGGATATTATCCAAGTGGAATGCCTCTACAACCATACGAGTATTTCCAATAGTGGCAGCAACCACAAGCATGGGGGATGCCACCTCCAAGGTAGCAGTACCCTTACAAGTAGCTAGATCCTTATGGGTACTATGTTCAGTAGCCCGTCTTTCCAAGAGAGTCTTCTAGTCACGCGTCCTTTCCCAGTTACTTCCATCCCCCTGAATATTTCAGACATCCATCTCCATCACCCAGGGAGACAAATCCACACCTCTTCTACCCTCCATCACCTTCTTTTGCCACTCCTCCACATCATCCCTCTTAGTTGCCACCTGCTCCATCCATGTAGGGAGAAATACCACCACAGCCACAACAACGAAGTGTTACGAAGGCTGTGAATTTACAACCGGCACCTAGGACGAGTGGACCGGAATCCTAGCCACGTAAACACCCTTTCTTGCAGCCCAACAATCCAAACACATCCTCACCTATGCCTGTGGCCAGTCCCTCAGAACCTACCAATGCCTCTACCATCATATCGCCCAAGCAGCCCTCTGCTCCACCGCAATCCAACATCCAGACGGTCATGCTCACACATGCCGTGATCGACTAAATCAAAGTAGGTTCTCTTCCCTAGGAATTGATAGATCCGGGAAGCCCCCTAATCTATCTTCAAGTGGCTGGGAACGAGCTGTGAAAAGATCTTCTGGACTTAGCATCATGGGTTAATTTAATATCTCATGACATGTACAAGAACTAGAACTTGCCCCCGCTAAAGAAGAGTAGCATCCAGCTCGAGTTAGCAGATCAATCCATTACTATTCCTTTGGGTTTGGTGGAGGACATTGTGACCATCGTCTGTGGGTGGTCCTACCCTACTGACTTCTTGGTCATCCACATTGAAAATTGTAAGGGGAACTTCCCAATCATCATGGAAAGAGCTTGGCTAAGCATGGTGGATGCACAATTAGGACTCCAAGATCTATCTTTGGAAATTTCAAAGGAAAATCCTTCTGGGAAGATCGAGAAGAAAAGAGTTCCATGCATCGTGTATAGTGACTTGGGGTGTATCTGTGTGCAACAGTTATGGTCCGCTGAGTGGACATCCATTTAAGCATGCAGTCGATGTACTGAGGACTCTCCAATTCAACAGTGCTTGTACGTAGTAGCCATTAACCAAGAAGGCACCCAGTGGCTGACAGCTGATCCTACTAGCAGCACAATATGCATGGAACTATCTGAGGGGCTAGTCCAAGCCTACATTGACAGCATGGATGTGATGGAGGATATTCATCAACAGACCTCCATCGTTGATGACTTTGATGACTAGGGAAAGCTAGAGATCCCTTAGTGCTTCCAGCAAGAGCCCCTTGAACTAAAATCCCTACCGGCTCACTTAGAATATGCATTCTTGCAAAATGGCAAGCTAGTAATTATCAATGCTGCCATTGCTCTAGAACAGAAACAGAAGTTGTTGATGATGGTAAACAAATGGGTTGCTGCATTTGCGTGGTCCTATCCTGAGCTGACTAGCATTGATCCTAGGATCTACCAGCACAGAATCTACCTTGACCCTTCCATGAAGCGACAATGACAGCCACAAAGATAGTTGAATCCCAAGTTGAAGCAGGTCGTAAAGGATGAAGTTGAACAACTGCTTAAGGTGAGATTAATTTATTATGTCGCTGATAGCAAGTGGGTTAGCCCACTTGTTATCGTACCCAAGAAAGCTGGCAAGTGGAGGGTTTGCATCAATTTCTGGTTGCTAAACATGGTAACATTCAAGGACCACTTCCCGCTTCCATTTGTGGACCAGGTATTGGATACAATTGTAGGACACCAATATTACAGTTTTTTGGATGGTTATAGTGGTTATCACCAGATCCAAATCGCACCAGAGGACCAGACCAAGACTACTTTCACAAGTTCATGGGGGACTTTTCCATATAAGAAGATGCCCTTTGGCCTATGCAATATGCTTGTGATGTTCCAATGCCTTGTCTTGAGCATTTTTCAGAAAAAAATTGGCAATGGTGTAGAAGTTTTTATGGATGACTTCTCCACCTATGGTGCCATGTTTGAGAAAGCCTTGGACCGCCTAGAGCAAGTTTTAAAGAGGTGTGTAGACACCAATCTATGGCTCAATTGGCAAAAGAGCCATCTGATGGTCCAAGAGGGCATAGTGTTAGGGCATCTCATTTCATCAACAGGGATCAGCATAGACCCTAAAAAGATCAGGGTCATCCAAGGAATTACCCGCCAACCAAGTACTGTCAAAGATGTGCGGTCATTCCTTGGACACACTGGTTACTATTGGCGCTTCATTGAACACTTCTCGAAGATAGCCTGACTGTTGGTAGAGCTTACAAAGAAGGATGCTCCATTCGTCTGGACCAGGGAATGTGAGTCCGCATTCCAAGAGTTGAAGCAGAAACTCGTAGAAGCTCCGATTCTACGGGTACCTGATTGGTCCAGACCCCTCCACATTATGATGGATGTCTCCAACTACGCTTTAGGAGCTGTGCTTACATATTGTGATGATCAGAAATGTTCATATTATATCCACTGTGGAAGCCGTAGCATTATGGGTGCACAATTGAACTATACCACCGCCGAAAAGGAATTGATGGCGGTGGTGTTCGCATTAGATAAATTCCAGCACTATGTTCTCAGATACGAGGTGTTTGTGCACACAGACCACAGTGTTATCCGATTCCTGATGAATAAACCAACGATGAGCCCCCGCATAATTCGGTGGCTAGTGATTCTTCAGAAGTTCGATCTAACCATGGTAGAAAAAAATGGGTCCGAGAATGTGGTCGCTAACCATTTGTGTTGATTACTATGGGATGACACAGAAGAGGAGGAGCCTTTATCCGATCAATTTCCAGATGAACTCCTCTTCACAAGCACCATTGATCCTCAAGCACCCAAGGAATCTCCTTGGTTCAACTGCATCCTTACCTACCTCGCAACATAGGAGCTGCCAAAAGAATGGAACCATAGGAAGAAATAACAGTTTCTTCATAAGGCTAAGCATTTCATGGAAATCAACGATCACCTTTACAAGGTGTGCACAGATAGCTTGGTCTGATGGTGTGTCCCTGATGCTGATACACTGCGTGTCCTCCAAGATGCTCACGAGGGCCCTTGTGGGGGCTACTATGCTAGACACAGAATGGCCATTAAAATCCTGCTTGCAGGGTATTATTGGCCTACACTCTTCAAGGATGCACAATGATTCACCTGCTCCTGTGAACGATGCCAACGAGATGGTGGGATGTTGACACGGTTGGAGGGACCTCAAGAGTGGATTCAATCACTGGAGCCCTTTGACATCTGGGGTATCGACTTCATGGGGTCCATCACCCCCTTATCAAATAGAAAGGCATATATCATCATGGCAGTGGACTATTGTACAAAGTGGGCAGAAGAGGTAGCCGTCGTCGACTGTTCTTCTAACATCGCTGCATGATTTGTTCAACAACAAATCGTTACCAGGTTTGGAGTTCCTCGTGCACTCATTTTTGACAATGGGACGCACTTCACAGGGGTTACTTTTCAAAAACTCATGCAATGCTTAGGGGTAACACACAAATTTACAACACCTTATCACCCCCAAGCCAATGGGCATGCCGAAGTCACAAATAGGGAAATTACCAAGATCCTTACATGAACAATTAGCAAATATAGGAGGGACTAGAGTACCAAGCTTAATGATGCCCTATGGGCCTATCACTCTACCTAGAAACTTCCTGTTGGGTACTCTCCCTATGAGTTAGTGTACGGTAAGTTTCCAATACTTCCAATCCAAGAAAAACTCTAGACACTATCCACCGCCTGTGACCTCAACCTTGACCTACCACTAGCACAACAAGAATGATTAATGAACTTAAGTGTGCTAGATGAGAACCAATTAGTAGCCCTATTTTCCAACGAAACCCATAAGGCCTATAACAAGAAAAGACATGATCTTAAGATTCGGAAAGTCACATTTCGATGTGGAGACAAGGTATTGTATTGGAATCCCTCACATGTATCCCAACCGACGAAGTTTTAGATACTATGGGAGGGATCTTATATTTTCTCCAAAACCTTTCCATCTGAGGCCTTGCTAATTCAAAAACCTGGGGATCCCACCAGAACATAGTTGGTCAACCGCCAACAACTCAAACCTTTCTGCAAGATCCATACAACCAGTGTCACAGCCTCATCATCAGCCGGTCACCCATGCTTCATCTTTCATGTCTCCTCCTTTCCACCCAGTCGTGGGGGAGACCCTCATTCCTGCTGATCCGTTTCACTCCACCCCTCACCATTTTATACTTTTTATTTTACACTTTTTTGTTTTTCATTTATTGTTTTCTAGTTTTTGTTTTCCACTTCTTTATTTTCCACTTTTTGTTTTACAATTTTTTGTTTTTTGTTTTTTTTGTTTTTTCATTTTTCATGTTCTTTTGTTTACTTTTTGTCATCGTCTTATGGTTTGGCGTGGTTGGTTTTTGTTACGATGGGTACTATAATAGTCTTCCTAGTTATCTGGTTCCCACCGTTGCATGGTTGTCCTTGGATTTTATGTCGTTTCCACTTCATAAATTCAGTAGTGAGTCCACGTCATCCGCCCATTCACCATTCCATGGTTTTTCTTGTGTCGCGAACATGCACCCCTTCACTTAACAAACATTTTAATGAATGTGTGACTTGTGTAGTTCCCTGACTGAGGGAAGACCCACTGGTTTGAATCGGGTGTGACCTCAAAGGGAATGCTTTATTCATTGTTTCGTTCTATTCCCTAGGTTGCTGGTGTGTCCTTACAGATTTCCTACCACTCTGAGTCTCTCTCCAGGGAAGTTTTTGGGCAATTCGACCTTGCATGGTGTGGTCCTCATCAAAAAAAAAAAGAGAAGCAAAAAAAAAAAAAAAAGAAACTGAGGATTCAAAGCACACCCCTTGGTCCGATGCATGCACACACGCATGGGTCTTCACATGGTGTGGTTCCCCCACACAAAAGAAAACAAAATATATTGCGGTGGGAATTCAAAGCACACCCCTTATATCGCCTCTCATGGGCTACATGTACTTGTTCTGGGACTTCCTTGGTCCCCTCTAACTTTGTCTCATTTCACTTCCCTCTTCTCATGTTTCCTGGAGTGGTGGTTTTCTGTGGGATCATTCTTGTTTCTTTGGGGATGGTTGGGACTTCGTCTATCACTGCGAGGTCACTGTTTGTGGATGGTTTTGGGTTTGATCTTAGGAAAGGTTCTACCGGATCACTTAACCACGCTTGCACATGGGGTCTCATGTGATCGACATTCGAAATTTCCATTCTCTTCTCTCCTTCCACTCCCACTTCTCTCTGTTCTCACCTCACTGCCCTTTTTATGTTTTGTGGGTTTGTCGTGTTTTCTGCTGGTCTCTCATGCCTTGGCGGGTTTCTCTTGGTTTGGAGTCTTCACTGATGACACCTATTATCAGCACTGGGGCCCATGGACCCCAGTGTTGAGGGTATGTAGGGGCTATATGGCTGTTGCCTACTATGGGGAGAATCCACCTGCATATTCTTGGTTTTTCTTGTTAAGCCTATGATCCTTTGGATTTCTTAGTTAATTGTTTTTCGTGTCCCATCGTTCGATTTCATCCTCGCTTGAGTTCTTTTTCGCTCCCATTCTCCAATTTTGTCTCTTTTTCGCGCTTCAATCCCTTCCTCTTGTCTTTAGCCATGATCAGGCCTTTTCTGTGCTTCAAACACCTCAATTTGGCTTTCCAAATTTTTCATTTTGGGTGTTTTTTGGGTTGGTCAACATTAGTCTTTGGGTGAATAGTGCTATGTATACGGGGCCCCGTATACATGGCCGTGTATACACGGCCTTGTCGATGCAGTGCCCAACCCCTATATATATCCCCTGCACCTTATCATTTTTTCATCATTTGGAGTCCAAATTGAGGAGAATTTTTGCCATTTTTTTTGCCTAACCCTTCCCACCGCACCTACATTCCATCGCATGTCCGCATCAACCTATCCTTGCCCTTTTTCGCATCCAGAGGTATGCAGTTAGTTGTGGGGGGGGGTGGTGCCTTTGTGTAATTAATTAATTAATTAGTTGTTAATTACAAAACTTTTGGCCCTAATCCCTAACTTAACACTTCAGAAAACTTACCAGTGTGCCTGTGCCATTAACATAACTTAGTCAAACTGAAAAGGTATATACAGATCATTTTAGGCTATAACTTGGTCTAATGGACGGTTATGTTTGTTTTCAGATGGCACCCAAATCGAGACACCCAAGGGACGAAGGACCATTGTAACCAAGGAACAAGCGCCTACGTACGGGAAGGGGACGTGGAATGCAACTGCCAGAGTATGTGAAGGGTTCCCATGCAACTGGGCCCTTCTGCGAATGACTTGACATGAAATTTGTCCACCAGATTCCCTAAGAGGAAATTCCTGGCATACAATCGCTAGGGGATGAGACGCCTGGGATAGCGCCACGGCTTGAGGTCACATTGACCCAAGCCTGCCTTGATGCTATCATGCCACGCAAGGTGCAACGGACGGTCCTCCAAGAGTTGAATTTTGGACCATTCCTCGAGCATGCTCCAGAAGATGTGAGATTTGAATTGCAGCACTCTTTGATGTGGTAAATCATCACAACCAGTGGTGAGTGGTACTTAGGAGAAACATATCTCTTCTAGACGAATCAACAGCCAGGGTCAAGAGTAAGAATCAAGGACATATATGTCTCTTACTCTTCGGAAGCTATTGCACCAACTCTAGGGTTGCCTGAAGTTGGGGCAAATTTGGTAGAAATTACTAAGCAGGCCAATCCAGAGGTAAAGGTGCAATGGATCCAATGGTGCTATGGGGTAGAGTGTAAGGAATTCGGCTCCTTGACCATGGTGGAGAGAGTCTATTCAAAGATAGCATCTTACCATCTGAATCCAATGGTAAGACCGAGAAAAATCATTGCCTTCTCCACTCGTGTGTGTGCCGTATTGAGTGGGAAATTTCCCATGAGTCTTCCATAGCTATTATTTTTAGAAATTGAAAAGAGGTTAGCAAAGAATGAATGTGGAAGAAGAGCTCTCCCCTTTCCCTGCCTAATCCAAAAGTTATGCAAACGGGCAGGGATAGCATGATATTCTAATGACATCATCTGACGTGGCCCAATTGCCTCGTGGTGGGAAATGATGAAAGAAAAAACCCATACTACTACGCAAATAGAGGAAGAGCAGCAACCACCTCCACCACCTGTGTAAACAATGTAGCCAGGATCACAAACAACAACAACATACATTCGCAAGATCCAAGAAATGCTCTTGAATCAGTAAGAGCAATATGGTAGAACTGGTGGAGGAGATGATCCTTCCGTTTATCGCCCTGCCATGAGTCAGTTAGAGCAAGTAGCACAATCAGTTAGCTTGCTTGAAAGGGCAGGGCCGATATTTTCTGTCGCCTGAGCACCCATTCCAACCAGAATAGATCCAAGCATCTGAGATGTATGAACTGCAACCCAACAATTATTTCTTGAAATCTCAGGGAATGCTGATACCTTCTTGGTATGCTTGGAGGATGGTGAGGGGGCGACGGTCCTGGTGATGTAGTACCAGGGACAAGAAGTTGTGGTCAAAGTGGTTGCTGATACCATTGTTACCGCTCTCAATGCACCGGTGGCACCTGTACTAGACATCCATGGGCTACAAGATGTACAGGTGTCTGCTGGAACTTCATGTAGCAGGATGGATGCAACCCAACATGAAGAAATGTTGGACTGACTAGTAGGAACTGGGCTACCGCTTCTGGATGTCTTCGATCTTCCGGACAACATCACTACAACTTAGTTGGAGCTGCTAACGGCAAGGGGCAAGAGCCTTGTTTTGGAGAGGCAACTAGAGATGGCTCAAGCTACTTGTCAGCACTTGGAAATGGAGGTTGCCCAATTAAGAGCCCAGCTTGTTGATCCGGCCATCCTCAACTGCAAAATCACCAGAGATGAAGCTTACAATAACTTTAGCTTAAACTTTAGGTTGTTGAGGATGAAAGGGAGATGACAATCCTAGACAAGTCCATGGTAGACGTGCAAGCGTATCATTTAAAGAAGGACTTGGCAGAGGTTCGCTAGGAGAACGTGCAGCTGACCACAAAAGTTCATCGCCTACGCAATGTTGGTGCAGAGAATGCACACATGAAAGATTTTATCCACCAATAGCAGGAGGAGCTAGCCAGGGTGAACACTGATATGAGAAGGTTGGATGCTAAGAATCAGAATCTGTCAATGGAGGAGGTTCGGGCATTGCGACAGAAGTTTGCAATCAAAATTGCTGCTTGGAAGAATGAGGTCCTAAAGTTTGAAAGAGTTAAAAATAATTACAGGGGCCAAGTGGGATTGCAGAAGGAGGTGAACGAGAAGCACATTCAAGTCGCCAAGGCCCAAATGAACCAAGTGCTCTAGCAGCTCCGAGAAGGAGGCAACGTATGGCCATCCATCTTCGATGGATTGAACACCTATAATAAAGCAGAAATCCACCTAAAGGAGTTGCAAATTGAAGAAATGACAGAATACATGGAGTTAGCCAACCTTCGGTATGCAAACCTGGCTATGCTCATAGCTGGGAGACCACAGTCAAAGTTAGCAAAACAAGTGGCTGCCTCATATTCTCTATACGAGGGTGAGTTCCAGGCGCACAAGGCAACAAAATAGAAGTTGGCAATAGTAGACATGAAACTCGAGGTCCTTCGTACAAGCTTTGAAGGCCAACGTACCATTGGAGAGGACCTGGCCCGAAGAATGAGTGACTACCAGCAACTGCAAGCATCAATCCGAGCATTTGATATCAAACGCAAATAGTTCGCACGTTGGTTTGTCAGTTTGAAAGAACTCATTCTGGCACTACCTTGCCCTTGGGAAATTCCAGTTCTAGCACACATTGGAGAAGCTGCTTGGACTGTGAATGACCCCAGAAGTAAAGAAGAAAAAATGAGGGCTCTCTTAGAGGCTTTCTGACTGTCTCCAGAGGTTGCAGTTGCCACGGGGCTATCGACATCCGTGCTGCCACCAACGCATAGGCCAGAGGCTGGAGAAGGTCTATCAGAACCACCACCCCCAGGGATAGTGTGATTTCCTCCAGCAATTTTGTACATCTTCCTACACCGCAGAGGCTCTAGGACCAGTGAGGTGTTCAATTTTATCTCTAAACATCGTCATTTTTGTAATTTGTCCTTCTCTGTAACTTGGGCACTTGGTAAATTCATGTTGTGTCATGTGTGTGTTGTAAATAAGAATCCATACCTTCCAAATTGTAAAGTAACTTGAGGACGAGTTTTTGCTTAGTCGTGGGGGTATGATGAAGTGTCAAAAGTCAATGCGTCAACTGGGCCGCGTATACGTGGTCGTGTTGACGCGGG
>MNCI01025002.1:560829-622301 GCA_015680685.1 Gnetum montanum
TAGAAGATGGGACCAGATACTTATGCTAGGAGTAGTTAGAACATAAACTAGGATAATTAGACATTAGATAATAGTTTATCCTTTACTTTCAATATCACAATTAGTCTCCAAAAATATAATTAAAAAGATATAAAAATCATTAGCCTTAGTCTCACTTAACCAACGTAATAGAACCTCACAAGTGAGATTAGGATGACAACGACCATTCCAACCCAAGGTTTCACGGGTTAGAAGTCTGGTGTATGTTAAGTGCTTACAGTCTGCAGATTTCGACTGAGTCGCACATGAATGCTCGTGATTCATATGGTTGGGCGTAGGGATACCTAGCCACTCATCATCTACAAGATGTATCATCTATGAATTATGTCTCTTATTTGGGACATCTCCTCTACTTCTAAGGCATCTCCTTTGTTGAGAATAATAGCCATAATTTTGTATTTGGGTACCAAAAAATCCCAAAAGGTTATAAATAGGCATTAAGATCTTTCATTTTATAAGAGAGGGGAGAGAAGTCCAAGAGAGACTAAGAGAGAGAAGTCAGGAGAGAGTGATGTTGCACTCCATTATAGCACCTATTATTGTAAGGTTCTTTATGTGTGGGTGTGTTGTATTAAATCTTGAGCACTTGTCTATCCTTGGAATTTGCTTCCAGCATTTTGTATATCTCTTTCATTATTTGGTAAGAATAAATAGCTATTTATTTTTTATTTCCAATTGTGTATGTAAGTTTGAAGGGTATAATTTTAATTTTGGATTATTGAAGTTGGATCCTTATCAGATTAGTATTAAAACAAAGAATTGAAGACAACTAATTCAAGGAGAGAAATCCTTTACATTAACTCACAAGAATTTACTTATCTCCACCTTCAACTTGGTTTGCAATTTTGTTGATGTTATTTTCCATGCTGAACTAGGATGATCAATTGAGATTGATATTAGAAATTCTTGTTGTTTAGGATACCCATTAACCTTATTTAGCTAGGGTTTCTGGAAATTATATGAATCCTACCTTGGGTTTTCATATCTCTTATTGAATCTAATTGGGCACTTCAATTTTGTTATGGGTACTCATAATTCTTTTGCAATTTCTTATGGATATTTGTATAATTTATTTGCTAGGTACATTTGATCATGGAAACCAAAAAGAAATTGGTCTAGGGCTTAGCCAGTGACATGAAATACTTGAGATATTCATTCAAGATTCTTATGGACAGAATGGAAGAGCTTGAAGAAAAGAAAGATTAGCCTCCAACACCAAGGACATCTAGGCAAGATGTCAACTCAGAATTTTCTTTGCCAAAGCCTTCTTCAACAAGGCAACCATCCATACCAGACCTTGAAGATGACATTCTTTTTAGAGATGAAGACATTGGAAAGGATTAGGAATATGATGGAAAGTCTTATTTTTGAATTGTTAGGTCAAGATTTCATAGGTTCAGATTTCCAAGAGGGAGGAACAATGGAGCTACTTCTAGGCCTTAAAGAAACCCTAAGGAGGAAATGGAGATCACTCTTACAAAGGCTTTTAGGCATGCCTTTAGAATGTCTTATATGGAAGTAAATAATTTTAATAAAATGGAGAGCATTGAATCTTTTCTTTCTTAGTTAAAGATGTTCAAAAATTACTTTAAACTTGAAGATATAGAAGATCATCAATAGGTGTGGTATGCTGAGACCAAATTTGAGAGTATGACACATATTTGATGAGAGAAAGAGAGTCATGCTCATCTTATAACTAATAAAGATCCTATCAAGGATTGGTCCTTGATGTAGTTCATGCTCAAACAAAAATTTGAGAGGACCCATCATAGGTAAGAGACAACCCAAAAATTAAAATATCTCAGAAAAGGTGATACGAGTATGAAAGACTTCTACATGGATTTTTGCAAATCCTTTTACCAAGCAAAAGTTCATTTGGATGAGTGTGAGCAAGCATCCAATTTCCAAGGAGGATTAAAGAGGAAATACCAATAATAGTTAACTTTCTATGAGCCCAAATATTAAATGAAGCTTTTGAATTGGCTTTTAAAGTTAAGAGGAATGTTCAACGCTTTAATAGAGGTACCAAATCTTCTAAGGGTAAGGACTCCAAAGATTCTAAGAATGAGAAGGGGGCCAAGGAGAAGGGAAATGCCAAGGAAGCCATAAATGAGAAGCAAGAGAAGTCTAAGGATGGCCAAGAGTATAAGAAAGGGAAGGATCAAGGGAATGACTATGCTTCCAAAATTTAATGCTTCAATTATTGTGAGATGGAACACAAGAAATGGGAATGCAAGAAGGAAAAGATTTCAAAGATCAAATAACGTCCTCTAATGAAGGTAATTCTTATGCTTCTATGATAGAAGATGTGACTGAAATTAATTCTTACACTTTGATGGGAAATATGAATGTTAATGAAGATCCTATAAGGAAGATGTTTTTTAGGATTAGGGCTAACTATCTTGAGAGTGGTAAATGGGTACATATTTTGATTGATGTTAGTGCCCAAGAAATTTAATTTTTTCTAAGACTATTGCTAACCTTGAAGAAATTTCCACATCATAGGCCCTATAGAGTTCATTAGCTTTCAAAAAATCATTTTCAAGAAGTAAAGAAGAGATAAATTCTATCTTTCAAGACTGGTTCCTTTAAAGACAAAGTACATTGTGACATTCTTCCAATTGATTGTGATGATGTTATTTTAGAAATAACTTTAAATTTTGATAACAAGGCATATTTTTTTGATGCTAGAATTGTTTGATTAGTACCAAGAGAAGATGGGATGCATGTGACTTGGTAGCAGTGTAAGGAAAATGTCCTTACAAATGCTACATTGATCTTGCTAAGTGAGCAAGAATATTTACAAGTACATGAAGAAGCTAGGTGATGAGCAGTGGGTACTCCCTACATCCAACCATATGAATCATAAGTGTTCATGCAAAAATCGATCAAATTTCATGGATGGGACTAGTTTGGCATCTAGATTGTTAAGCATTAATCATAGTTTGTTATCTTTCCACTTGGACTAGTGGTAGCTTTGTTACATATGGTTTAGTCCAAAGTGAGGCATATGATGGTTGATGTTGTTGTGACTTTATGCTACTCCTAATGATAATAAAGAAATTAATTATTTAACCTAATTAACAACAAGAAGATAAATGCTAAACTAAACTATGGACAATGAGTATCTATTTCAAGCATGCTGTACATGTCTTGAACTCACATATCCACTACTAGAATTACGGAGCATTATGCTACTAGCAAACCAAGCAATGATGCTATTGGGGTTACCAAGCAAATACGTGTTTACAATCAAAATTGATTGCACTCACTCTGGCAGTTCATTAATATGCATGAAAACATAAATATTAAATAAGTACATGGAATATAAATTGCATCAAAAGTAAATTTAATCATAGTCAAAGTGCTACAATGAATAAGAATTAATCTTGATCCTATTTCTATTCATGAAATGTGTCTAGCTACATTGCCACTCAAATAAGACGCTATAGAACTGACTTAGATCCACACTACAAGCACTAACTGATTGTTCTCTAAGACTAAGAAATGAAAATGCAAGGGTTTGGCTACTCTATTAATAAAAGATGTTCAATGCACTATGGGAGCATGCATATTTATAAGCAGAGGTAGACACTACATTGATGCATCATCCCATGCGTTGATAAGATCACATCGATAGGTATGCATTGATGTGTATGTGTCAACATAGCTATGACATTGTAGATGTGATATAGCATCTGCGATGTAGTAGCCAACAAAGAGACATCAATAAGGATGCTATAATGTAGGAGCAATTTAGCATTTATGACATCGCATCTACAATATTTCAACCAACTAATGCTTCATCGCTAGGCATGATTTTTTCATCATGTCTACACTTGCAATAAGTGAAAAGATGACTTTAAATGAACTTCTTTCAATAGTGCAACCCTTAGCATTTGAATTTGCTAATTTTTTCAACAGATAATTGGAAGGTCTTTCTTCAATGAGGTTCATTGAATATCAAATTGATTTTATACCTAAATCTATCATCCCAAATAAGAAACCTTATCACATGACTCCAAATCAAAGGGAGAAGTTACACAAGCAAGTGAGTTACTCTCCAATGGCTTCATTAAGGAATCCATTTCTCCTTGGGTTGCTCGAGCTATACTTGTTCCAAGGAAAGATATGAATGAAATGAGAATGTGTATAGTTTTTAGGGTTGTTAATAGGATAACTATCAAGTATAGATTCTTGATGTTCTTGCTAATGTTGAAATTTTCTCCAAGATTGACTTCAAGAGTGGTTATTATGAAATTCATATTATATTGTGATATGAATGAAAAATAACCTTGAAGATACTAGATGGTTTGTATGAATAGTTAGTCATGTCTTTTGGACTAACCAATGCTCTAGAAACATTCATGAGGCTTATGCATGAAGTTTTGCAAGATATTACTGGAAAATGTTGTACTATTTTCTTTGATTATATTATTGTCCACAAATCTCATGAGGAACATGTGTAATACTTGAGATGATGTGCTCAAAGTTGCATGAGTTTGAATTGGTAATTGGTGTTAAGAAATGTCATTTTATGAAGAGGAAAATTGTCTACTTATGTTATTTCCAAAAACCAAGTCAAAATGAAGTTAAGATCAAGGCAATTAAACCTAAAGATGTGAAGGAGATAAGATATTTTTTCTATTTGGTTGGTTTCTTTAGAAGGTTTATTAGAAATTTTAGTTCTATTTTATGACTCATGCTTGCTTGCTTAAAGAAGAATTTAGACTTTGTACGAGATGAAGAGAAGGAAAAATTATTCCAAGCTTTAGAAGCAAAAATTTGTAGTGCTTAAGTGTTGGCTAGTTCAAATTTTAAAGCCTTTTAAAGTGGAGGTTGAGGGATGCTATCTGAAGAAGGTAAGCCCATTGCATTTTTCTTTGAAAAATTGAATGAATCAAGACAAAAGTATAGTGTCTATGCTTTAGGACATAAAACATTGGAGGCATTATTTATTGGGAAGTGAATTTTTGTTATTGACTAATCACAAGGCATTACAATTATTGAATTAACAAAAGAAGTTGAGTTTTAAGCATATGAAATGGGTGGAGTAGCTCTAAGAATTCCTCTTTGTGCTAAAATATAGAAGGAAGAAAAGTAATATAATGGTAGATTCTCTTTCAAGAATTCATATTGTGAATCATTCATGTACTTAGGTAGATGGACTTGAGGCATTGACTTCTTTATACTTCCATGATGTTGATTTTAGAGAGGTTTGGAAAGATCTTAATGCTCCATTACTTGGTAGGGTGGATAGGTGGGGAAACTATCATCTATAGTAGGAAATCCTCTTAAAAAATGTCAAGGTATGTATGCTAAAGTATGATTTTAGATCAATAATTTTGGATGAGAAGCATAATTGTAATATGTTTGGACACATGGGTAAGACAAGGACCTATGAACTTGTGGGAAAGAGCTACTATTGGCTAAGTAGGAAAAATGATGTAAATACATTTGTTAGAGAACGTCTTTTTTGCCAAAAATTAAAGGAAAGTAAAGGTATTTCTAGACATTATTTGCCTTTACCAATTCCTAACGCTTCATGGAAAAGTATCTTTATGGATTTTATTTGTGGAATTTCCAAGACAAGTTGGTCATGATTCTATTTTTGTTGTTGTTGATAGTATTACTAAAATGGTTTATTTTATTCCTTGTGGTAAAACCAATGATACATATTATGTTGCTCACTTGTATTTCCAAAATGGTTTTAGATTGCATAGCCTCCTATTGAATATTGTAAGTCATAAAGATGTTAAATTTACAAGCCATTTTTAGAGGTCATTGTGAAAATTTTTGGGTATAAAATTATCCTTTTCTAATGCCTATCATCCACAAATTGATGGTCAAACTAAAGTTGTAAATAAATCATTGCTCATAATTTTGAGATGTGTTTGTGAGGATCAATCCAATAGATGGAAAAATCTTTTATCACATGTTGAGTTTAGTTATAATAATTCTTATCATTCTAGCATTGGGAAAAGTGCCTTAATATTTACCACTATATTGGCTTTAATCCTTTACCTCCCATGACATATGAGGTAGGAACTCTCCTTGATCATTAGCATACACCATCTTGGACATTGAAGATTTCTTGGTCCCCTTAATGAAGCTCTTAATTCTCTCCCTTGAAACCCTTGAGTATTAAGCACTCCATTGCTCAATAAGAGATACTTGAGAACTTTGTTTCTCTTTAATTGATACTTCACTAGACACCTCATCTTCCTTTTCTTCTTAATGGCTAGAAGATATTATTTTAAATTCTCCTCAAAATATTTTCCATGTTAGTCTTGAATTTCTCCATATCCCTCGAATTTTCTACAAAATCTTGGTGCTTGTGGATCTTTACTTTGGGAGGAACTTCTTGCATTTTAGCCACAAAAGAATTAAAGGAGTCCTTGAACTCTTGAATCTCTTGTCTAAGCTCTTGATTAGTCTTCTTCTTAAGAGCCATACCTAAAGTGATAAGAATTATATTCAAAAGTAAATGTATAAATATCCACAATAATGTTTCTTTCATTCAAGAAAAACATAAAGCTTCAACATAGAAGTGTGAAAACCTCTAAACCTTTGCTAGTATGTGGGTCTAGTGTAGGAGTTGCACCTCAATATATCCTAGTAGGATCTAATCCACAAATTTCAAGTAGATCTAGCTTAGAAAATAAGAACATAATAAAATAGAGAAAAACCTTATTATATTAAGAAAACTCTTAATTTACAGAGAAAACACATCAAAGATGAGGAGCCAAGATTAACAAACAACTCTCCTATGGATCTTAAAGGTCACACTTGTTCCCTCTCAATCCTCAATAGCTCACCATGGAGGCCAAGCTCAAGACAAGACACTTATAAGAGATTCTCTCAACCTCTCTCAAGTCCTATCCCTTGCCTCTATCTCAATTTAGTTGCATAATCTGTCCTCCCTCAAGAGCTCTCTATCTTGCTATTGGTCTGGGTTTGGCCTTTGGCCTTTTGTGTTTGACACTTCAGCATCAACAATGGTGAATTACATGAATATTTATAAGGAACTAGAAGATGGGAAACCTAGAATTCTTTTCTCAAATAAAATTGAGGTTCTTTAGATGTTTACCAAGTCTTCTCACCTTTTCCTTGCCTATTTCCATCTTGCTTTGGCTATTTTTTGAATTAGGATGGACATTTTAAAACTTTTTCCCATCATTTTGGGTTGTCTTTAACTTTGCTAGGATGTCTCCTATGAAAACCTAGCTCTTGGTTGAGATTTTTGTTTTTTTCTGGGACATCCCATCTAGTCTTAGGATGTCCTAACTTATAGTGGAACATCTTAACTAGGACATCCCAATTTTGGGTGGGACATCCCACCTATAGGGGCCAAACACAAAATTGCTTATTTTGATGTCTGGAACCTTTGGATGCCTCCAAACAAGTCCTCATAGATCTTGGAACCCCCTAGACTCATCAAAATGAGTTCAATACACCTTGAAACATGCCAAAACATCTAGGAATCATCATCAACAAAATCAACACAAGAAGATAAATAAAAAAAACACACTTGTCTAGGTCTTCTTTAAGCATGAAACCTACAAAAACAACTTGTAGGACAAAGCACAAGGGAATTGCGAGAGGTGTTCCTACTCCAATTCACTAACCCTTCTATATAAATATAGGAACCACATGTTTTTGTTTTCTCTACTACGTAAGACAAGCTGAGTAGGTGCAATAGTTAACAAAAAAAAACTAGTTAAGAAATGTTGTATTAAGGTAATGCTTGAGAATGCAGGAGGAATTGGAATGAAAGTTGTGGATTTGAACTAGTGGCGCAATAGACAATGGTTAAAATAGATTCCATAGGGAGTTTGGATTTTAAACTTATGTTTTGTGCATTGGGTTTACAACTATATTTTTAGGAAATAGGCTATTTATTGATCATAGGATAATAGCAGGAGAGCAATGGTAGCTAGCACAGCTAGAGTAAGGATTGTAGGGTAGATAGGTTGAGCAACATACTAGTTTAGAAGATTGGTAAGATTGACGAAGTGGATGTGCTAAGAAATTGGACTAAATGGTTGAGTAATATACTAGTGAAGTAACTTCATTTTTATCAAAACATGAGGATTTTCTTCCTCTTCATCATTATGGATGCTAATAGCATCTTTACTTATGCTTTGCTAATCTTGAATTTAGTAGCTTCTATTGAAGTTAATGTCAAGATGACCCATTGAGTAATTATCATAGTCTTCCTTTACTACATTTGGGAATTTACAAGTACTTGAATCTCATCCCTAGTATGAAAATATTTTATAAGAATCATTCATTCATACTTTTCCAACTATAGTGTATGATTGAGGTTTGGAATGAATGATTCTAAGTTGTTGGAAGTTTTGTAATCAGCCATTCTCTACAACTCATGCTTGAACAATGTAATGTTTAGCTTTCGTTTCACACATGAAATCTTGTAGTCATGGATGAACATGGATGTCTTGAACACCTAAGCTTTCCTCATTTCTATCAATCTATAGACTTGGAAGGTTTGAGATGAATAAGATCCATGGCTAGACATGTTGTTAAGAGAGTAAGTTCCACACATCCTTGGAAATGAAGATCAAATGCAAAGGAAAAAGGAGTATTGTATGACAAAAGTAAAAGCATTGAAATTACATAAAGTAAGAAATAAAAATGGTGGAAAGGATCTATGGGATTCTAGGAAAAGGATTTATGATATTAGAAAATATATTGGTTCTACTTCTAATGCTAAAAATGTTCCTATAAAAAAATATTCTTTCAAAAATAGACGAATATCTCCATGAATCACACATTTCAACATATAATCCATGATTGTAAATAGTATTTGAAATGATATATACCTAAATATATTGATTATTATGAAATTAAGGAACATGATCCTTCAATTGAATACAAACTTAACCTATTAACAATGATGTAGAACTAATAGGAAAATTGATAAATAAGAATTCACTTAATGATGAATTTAATAAAGTGTAGACAATATGGATGTGATTAAAATAAATACAAAATGTGATGAAAATGATAAATAATAAATGGAAGATCAATGTGTAGGATAGGATTTCAATTTACCCTTTCCAATGAATAAAGAATACTTTATTCATTTGATTGATAGAGTTAACATCTTATGGAAGGCTAAGAAATAACCGAGATATAATGTATAATGGTATGACTTAGAGCTTGAAATTGACAAAGAGACCTAAATTTATAAAAAATGAATCATGGATAATAAAATTAGTGTCTTATAGTTTAAAAAATAAATGGGAATCTTGTCAACATTATTTGAGGTTGATTTAGAAGTCAAATAGGACCATTTCTAATTGTTATTTTGATGGTGATGATGGATGATGTGGTGACAATGACACTAGTGTTGGTGACTCTGATGCTAGCATCAATGTATTTGAATGTGATACTAATGATGCAAGCACTAATATTTTGTTGATATAGTGTTGATGATGTTAGGATGGTCATGGAATACGTAGGTAATGCATGTGAGGTAGATGCTAGTGGTCTTGAGATCTCTTAAAATATGAAAAGTACTCTAGAATCTTCAAAAGTCCACCTTGAATTAATGTTGGAACCTAGGATTTATAGGCCTAGTATTGCTCAAAATGTGTGGGATCTAGAATTGGCAAACCAAAGTTCATTTTTGGTAACCTAGAATAGTGTGTGATGAGTGGCGAGGTACCCCTATGCTAAATCATATGAATATGAGTGTGCATGCACAATCTAGTTGAACTTCGTGGATGGACTAGTTGTGGCATCTAGACAATTATACGTTGATTGTAGTTCGTTGTCTTCCCACTTGGACTAGTATTTGCTTTGTCACATATGGTTTAGTCCAAAGTGAGGTGTATGATGTGATCCCTACTACTATGCTACTCCTAAGGACAATAAGAGATAACTTAATTAAGCTAATGGGTAATAGGAAATAAGATGGCCAAGAAAATACTAGTCTCATACTTGGACACACACACGATCGACAATAAAGATGGAGTAATCTTGATCTTTATTATTGATCATGTGCATGTCCAAGTACGTCACACTTGAACAAAGGTTCCGTACAATTACAAGCATCACACTACGGGCATGTACTTGGAAAGAACACTAAAACTAAATATAAGAACTAAAAACTAAAAATTGACTAAAGACTCCCTCTCCTAAAACTACCTCCTCTACTGTGCACCTCAGTGTTGTATTTATAGGATAACATGGGAACAACAATATTGGATATTTGACATTTTTTCCAAGCTTGCGATATCATGTACTCGATATCGAGGCCTGGTAGACCGTAACTTATCATAACCCCATGACTGAATAAAAACTCATTCTCAAGTCAAACAAAATGAGGAATAAGTTCAATCAATTATAAATAGTGGATATGTATGGGATTATTAATTGACCATGGATTATTTCATGCTGTAGTATGGGACAAAATAGAATTTGGACACTAACAAAAAATACAAAGCTTGTGGAACTCATGTGGTTCCCGGTGGTGGTGGCTCCTCCATGGGTGCCTTTCCTTTATCATGTGCTCTAGGCTTCTAAAATTGATAACTTTGAAGAAGCACCTGATGTTTCTCCTCTTCTATCCAAGGATCATGAGCCATCCATGCTGATGTTCCAATGTTTGATGGAGCCAGCACTTCCCATGGACATGGCAGTTGTAGGAACATTTGATTGGCCTTAACATACCATGCTACAAATAGCTGTTGTTCCTCTTCATAGGCTTTGGTATTGTCTTTAAGTTCCTAGGAATCTGTAAGCCATCAAACCAAATTTATTGCTACATCTTTTTGGCTTTGGTAGCTGGCCTTTACCACCTCTAATTTAGAGTTTGCAACCTCTAATCTCTACAATGTTTTCTTACGTTCAACAAACTAAGCTTCGTATCTTGCATAAGTAGCTACTACTTGCTTCTTAAGCTCATTTCTTGGGAATCCTGCTATTAGCATGGCTAAGTTGGCATATCGCAAATTTGCCAACTCCATGTATTTTTTGAGATTTTGAATTTACAGGTCTTAGTTTTTTAATTTTGCCTGATGGGAAAGGGCATAAGTATCCAGAATGGCCTGCCAATTAGTTTTTTGAGCACTGAGGGAGTTGATATGTGCCTTAGTCATTCTAAGTTCCCTCTTAATGATTTCCTTGTACATGCCCACCTGGTTTTGGAAGTGTTGCTTTAATCTTTCATGCTTCTTAGCCTCATTTTGCGACGTGCTTATTTCAATAGCTGTCATCTATTAGATGGCACGTACCTCCTTCATTGAGAGGATTCTATTTTCTCTGGCTAAGTGACTTATATCTTGGTTGACTCTTATTAATTATTCTCTCATTTTTTGAAGGGTTTCCTTGAGAAAAATTTTCTAGTTTTCAATGGTAGTCAACTAAAGATTTTCGACAGCAAGTAGTTTATTCTTCTCTTGTAAGGCCTTGAGAGCTTTAACATGTGCATACGTCTGAGCTTGTCCTTTTGAAGCATCCTAATCAACCTGTTCTTTTTTCATTATCACCTTTTTATTCTCCATTAATAATTCATTTAGTTGCTCTATTCTAAAGAATTCTAATTAATTGGCTACAACAAATTAGGATGGATCCCACCATTCAGCTTATAGGGCTATGAACTTTTCTTGGAGTCTCTGCACTCAGCTTCTGCATGTTTGATCCTAACCTCAGCCATGATCAACTTCCCTTTGGTGGTGATGAGCTTTGACTATACTGCAGTGACATTATCAGGGATGTCAAACAGAGAAGTCATTATTTGCCATGTCTGCAGTAAGCGATCCAAAGCATCCTCATGTTCTATGGGAGTCATTAAGGGACTAGTTAGAAATTGAGCATCTCTTGCTCCAGTTAGATCTATTGGTGGCACAACAAGAACATTAAAATATTCTTTAATGTGGTCCATGACCACCTCTGTTACTCTAGCTGCATCCTGGTGTTGCATGATCACCATTGTGGCACCTTCACTAGTTTCTAATTACACTTGGAATGATATAGCATTTACAGAGATCTATTGTGACGAGTGTGATTCCCCTCCTTCTAATTGAATTAAGACTTTACCCTTTGTAGGATCAATTGATATGGTTGGCCATACAACATCATCAACCACCTTGAAGAGATTGGCCTCATCTCTACTCCCCCAACTGATGGTCTCAACGATGACCCTGAGATGACTCATCAATAGTTGGTAATCTTGTGGCAGTGATGGCGATTGCTAGTCGTGTTGGCCTGTGGGATGCATGCTAGGCCCTACTTCTTATTGTTAGCTAGGCCTTGTGTTTTGAAGTTGGCTAGGCCCTGTCGTTTGAAGTGTAGTGGGCCCAACCGTCTGTTCTTGTTCAGGCTCTAACATCTCACCAACATCTTTTCTTGGTGCTGGTGGCTTGAGTAATTTAGCATATGAAGCATTTTCAGCTTTTCTGAGAATGTCATTGGTATACCCTATAATTCTAGCACACCAACACAGCTTCCTAATTAGACATGGAAAGGGCAATGTGAACTTTCCTATCTTCCATTCTTCAAATTTCCTTAATAATTTTGTTAAATATAGATGAGGCAAATTAGCATCAACCTTGCCCATCAAAATTGCACTTCCTCTTGCTGCATAAGTAGAAATTCTATTTAAACCCTTTGCTGGAAAAATATGATAAGTGCCAATTTTAGAATAAATCCTCTCTTCAAGGGTTAATTCTCTATATGTCTTATCCTCTTTGCCATATGCCCTTTTTAACCATACTTTTCTTGCATCTGCATCAAAGTGAGTGGACAATTTAGCAACTTTGGGCCCTTTATTTTGAAGATTCAAAACTTTTACAATGGCCTTTGTGGAGAAATCTACTGAAATTCCACCAATATCAATGATGGTTTCCTCTTCTTTATTATGCCAAAACTGATATGTTTCACCTAGATACCATTATCCACTCTTTACAAGGATAGGCCATAGTGGAGATCCCTTAAGTAGATTCTTGACTAATTCAGGGGTGAATTTGGTAAAAGGCCAAAAATTAAGCTCCACAATTAAGGCAGAGGATGTAGAATTTTCCCAAATGGCTTGAACACATTCGGGGAACAACGTGAGGTGTTGTCCTTGTTCTGGCGCCCTGACCTCTCCATGTTTTGCTTGGCCAAATTGTGCAGTGATAGGAGTTTCTTGATGGATGCTTAATGATTGTGTCTCCTGCTCTACATGTTCTGCATGAGGTCCTTGGCCTCTACCTCCTCTCAGGCATTTAGTTGCACCTTGAGAAGGTGCTCCCTATTGTCCTCTTTTAGGGGCCATCTATAATCACATAATGAACAATTGTTAGTAAGGTTATTTAAAAAAATTTGGTTATCTTATACCTTATTCATTGCCTTAAATAAATGTTTAATTCTTTGCTTAGTATGATTCTAGAGTTAGAAATTTTTCAAGGAAGTTGCCCTAAAAGTTTAATGTCAGACCTAATCTATTTAGGTAACTCATATAATAACTTAGATGACTTGGGTGAAGGGAGAAAATTAGTTTGGCATGAATTTTTTATAGTACTTACTCCTATGATATCCTTCGAGCGATAAAAAATTTTGAAAGAATTATGCACAAGTTTTACAGTACCCCTCCCCCACGAGTAAGTTGAACACTCTGGGTTTAATTAAGTTTAATCAGAAAAGAAATCAGAGTGTTGAAGAGTAAAATATTGGAAGTTGAATTTATACTCGCAAAGCTCTAAAAATCGTGGAAGAAAATTTGAACAACTCCCCCTACATCAACTGTTGAAAATGATGTGTGTAGTGCATGGGGGTCCCCTATATAACTTTTTATGGATGCAATATCGCGTACGCAATAGCACGTACTCAATATCACGTCGGACCTTATATCGAGTACTCGATATGGCATCCCAACCAAGATAGGGTACTTAGTAGAATTGATGATTACTTGAGTTTTTAGGGCCAAAATTGAAGGATTTGAGGTAGATTTGAAAGGTTTGGGGTAATGGAAAGTGGTAATTGAGGCATCGAAAGTGTAGTGAAGTGGAGTCATACAATGAAGTTCTTTGAAAAGGATGAGGAAAAAGGACATGTAATGGTTCTAAGGAATGTTCAAGTAAAATGATGACAAAAGAAAGAATAGATTTGGCAATGGAGTACTCAAAGGGTATAAAATGATGTGGTGGTGTGCAACAAGTACAAATTACAAAAGTCACGCAAGTGGATCCTCCCCAAAGTAGGTTCCAACCTATAATGCCATTGCGTAACCACACCTTAAAATGTCTGTAAGCACTAAAATGGTTAAGTGTAACCTACAGCTATGCAACAAAAAACACACATGTTAGGCACCATCGTTATGAGGTATGAATTCTATGCCATACAAGACACAAGTTAGAAGCATCTGGACCATGAGATGAGACAAATTGTAGAAGGGATTGTAGAGATCGGGACATGAGGTAACTTACCTTAGGCACAATGAATCTTATGTGTTGTGTGCGATTAAAGTGCCATTAGCCTTTTGATCCAAGATCAAAACCAAGTCCATACCTCTGATCAGTCACATCACATTGTTTCATCCTAATGATAGACAACCATAAGAGCATCATGATAGCAAGGTGTATGATCACTTGGTGTTTTGCGCAAGGGAGGAGTGACTTGAATTTTTTTTCAGCATGTTTTTTCTTCTTTGAGCCACTTTTGCACTTTGTCTTTCCCAAAGATGATTCAGAGAAGCCACCAACCTTTAGGAATGGATGCATGTCTTTCCAGTGGGATCCCCGAGAATAGCATTGAGTTCCTTTATTAAGTTCCTTTATTACAACTCTTACTCCCATTGTTAATTAGATCTACAAGGATCTTAGCAAAACCAAGCTACATGATAGCACATACAGATGTTACCAAAGAGAATCCACAAGTCCCCTTGATGTCACACCTTTTCCATTACCTCTTAGTCTGTCACTCTTCACTTTGGGCATAATGAGTACAAAGTTACTTTAAGTTTTGATGATAATAAGAATATCATCATACCCAGAGCAAGAACCTCTTATTAATAGAATGGATGGGTGGATGTTGTGGGCTCACTGTCTAAATAATTAGTCACTTGTAGCTCGATAACATAAAACAATGTGTCAACTGACTGGTTACATGAGTATTTTATTCACAAATGAGATTACTTGCAAAAAGATAGAACAAAAAATTGGAAAATGAGAAATTAGAAAAAAAAAATTGTAAAACCAAAGAAAAGAAAAAATATTTACTAATCTTGCTTGTTAGAATTAGGGGTATCCCCCATAACTAAACCTTTGATCATGGTGAGAATTAATAAATGGAAAGTTAGGATCCATGCATATTGGAAATATTAGGATTTGGTCATATCCAAACCACTGGGTGTCTTTTGGTGTAGTGGCAGGAACATACCCAAATTGGGGTTCACACACTTGATTAAAGTAGGCATAGTGGGGAAGATTATAGGATGTGGTCATGTGATAAGAAGCTAACCCACTATGGCACTGGTGACCATAAGATGGTATGCAAGGATCGATATGTGTCCTTATGTTGTTATATTCGTTGGCCTGCATGGTTGTTGGAGTATTAATTGGTGGCCTGGATAAGGTAATAGGAAATGTTAAGTTTGAAGAGGAAGGTACATCACTATGTTGGGCTTGTGCTAAGTTGGAGGATGTAGTGGTTTCAGAATTGTGCTGTCTCTTTCTTTGTCCATGCTTAAAGAAATGATCCTTCTGATGTTGTGGAGGACTCCCACTACTGTTGACCGCAGTAGCACAAGTAATGTTTGTTGGTTAGTGCTGTGGTGCAAAACCTTCTAGTACAAGTAGTGGTGATGTAGAAGGAGATGAAGGATGAGAATATTGAGAGTAAGGAGGAGTCTAAGGAGCATGAGGTGGTGATCTCGCAGGAGAGGACATGGGTTGATGATACTTGGGAGAGTGATAATGACGAGGTGAAGTAAAGGATGTTGATTATGTTGGAGAAATAGGATGTTGAACATAATAAGCACTTGGTTTCGGGTGATATGAAGGATGTGGCTAGTTTGGCAATGGCCTCCCCCATGACTGGGGTTTTTGCCATTGCAGTTAAGCATAGTACTAAGGTCAGTAAGAATTTTCCCACAAATAGTATGATGAGTTGTGGAATTGACCATAAATTTTTGGGATAGGGATGCATCCAACCATGTACTTTTGTACAAAATTTGGATGTAACATTCTTTCCCAATGCTCATGTAGATGTGACAAGATTGGGCATTGGCCTTTTGGGTGATCGTATAGGCAAACATCACATTCATACTTATGATTTGTGGTTGAGCCCCTATCCTTATTTTCTTCAATCCTTCTTTTCAATTGTCAAATGATGTTCTATGTTGTTTCTAGGTTTGGTATCCTCTATTTTTTTTTGGTTGTCAAAGTTATCTTGTGTGGGTCTCCCTCTACTAATGTCTGTATATTCTCCACATTTTTCATGTACCCACTCCATCATCTTGTTGATCTTTACCTCTATTTCATCTAGTGATTTTAGTATTGGCAAAGGTAGGAATAGTTTCACCTCCTCAAGGTGAGTTGATTTCTACTCTTCATAATTATGGACCTATGTTATTTCAAGAGTTTGGTCCTACTGAGATTTTTTAACATTATCCCTTTTGGCTATTTCTCCTTCTTCTTTTGCTACGCACTTACTAAGCTCTTGGAATTGATGGTTTTGTAGTTCATATAGTTGACCTGGGGCATACAACCCTAGGGTCTCCCTTGTGTCATCACAGAGCCCACCCATGATGTGATACATTAGCCTTTCCTCAAAGAACCCATGGCCTAGGAATTTGTTTAAAAAAGAGTAATATCTTTCTAAGGCCATGTCTAAGGGTTCATGTTTCTCTTGTTTCCCCTCATGGATTTGTCTCCTCTAGGCTAACACTCTTGCATAGCTTTGATATCTTTCGATGAAGAGGTTTACCATTGTAGGCCAACGAAAAATTGAATTCAGTTTTAAAGACCTGTACCACACTTTAGCTTGGACAACGAGTGTCATAGGGAAGAGCTTAAGCCTTTGCCATTAATTATCAATGTTGTTCCATACATAGGCATCATATAAGGCTTGTAAATGATGTTGTGGACCTAAATCATAGCCTCCTGAGAACATAGAAAAGTTTTTTAAATCAAGCCTAGGTAGATGACTTTTCTTGCATTGCCTATGGGATATCTGAATGGCCTTTGTTATATGCATTAGGCTCTTAGTGGCCAACAGGGGTTCATTATCACTAAATAGGTTGTGAGTTCATGAATTGGGATAATGTTGTCTATGATCATATTGGCATTCCTAATTTTTCCCATGGGTTTGATTTTTATTTCTATGTTGATCCCTTAAGGAATAGTCATCCTTGTCAAAACCCGACATTTAAAGAGCAGAGAAAGAGAGGGAATCGAAAGACTCGTCATGACTTTTGTAAGTCTCCTAGTCATCCCCTAATGTACTCTTGCTACCCATTGAGAAGGTCCTAGGGCTTATGGGCTCCCATGTTCTAGGGGATGTCCCATCTTCTCTAGAGGTATCTGAGTTGGATGACAAAAGTTCTTGAGTATCGTAGGGATGTCTCTGAACATATGAAACTCTTGCATAAGATTGAGTACTCCAAACTTCTTCCTCATCATAAATTTCATTGGTTCTTCAATGAATTTCCTTGTTAGATGTTGCATTATCATTGTCTTTTAAAATAACATTATCGTGAATGGTGTATGACTTAATTGAATTTAATTTCTTTGTTTGAAAGATATATCATTAATACCTTATTACAGTGATTTTGTATGATATAACTAATCTAGATAGCTAGCACCATCATTGGCAACGGTGTCAATGATGAGCAGTGAGGTGCCCCTACGCTCAACCATACGAATACGAGCATGTATTCATGATCCAGTTGAACTCCGCAGATGGACTAGTTGTGGCACCTAGATAGTTATACGTTGATAGTAGTTCACTGTCTTCCCACTTGGACTACTATTTACTTTGTCACGTATGGTTTAGTCCAGAGTAAGGTGAATGATGTGATCCCTACCACTATGCTACTCCTAAGGGCAATAAAAGATAACTTAATTAAGCTAATGGGAAATAGGAAATAAGATCTAAGATAGTCTAAGTGCTATGAGCATCTATCCCTAATCATCCGTATGCATCTTGGACTTCATGTACTACTTCTGGGATTACCAAGCACACATCACTTGAAGTAGTATTCGATATGCTACTAGGTTACCACATAGTTACACTTAAATGTTCATGATTAAGGCGTACTCATTCCATGTTAACAGGAATAGTAAATGACAATAAAAGAAATATTAGCTAGGTAAATAGCAATACATAATCAAAAATTAAAATAATTAAAAGCTAAGTGAATGTTGCAATGATGGAGTAATCTTGATCTTTATTGTCAATCGTGTGTGTGTCCAAGTACATCACATTGGAACAAAGGTTCTATACAATTACAAGCATCATACTATGGACATGTACTTGGAAAGAACACTAAAACTGACTATAAGAACTAAAAACTAGAAACTAACTAAATACTTCCTTTCCTAAAACTACCTCCTCTACCGTGCACCTCAATGCTATATTTATAAGATAACACGGGAACAGTGGTATCAGATATTCTACATTGTTTCCAAGCCTACAATATCGTGTAACTAATATCGCACACCTAATATCGAGGCCTGGCAGATTGTGACTCATCAATGTGGATGGTATAGGTGATCTGGGTGTCACTAGGTTAGTGTTACTCAAAATTTTATATTATAAACTATTGATCTAAGGCTCCAAGAATCATTTTTGACATTTCAACAAATTTCAATCATTACTAGAAGGATGTAGGATAAAAACCAAATATCACACAAAGCCAAAAGTGTCATCCAAAGCTAAGTGTGGGAGATGTAACCTATTGGTGATGCTGATGTTGACTTCAGCATCACCTCGACATCAACTAAGCAAAACATGTTGATCCAAGCCTTCCAAGATCTCCAAAATCATTGAAACTAATGTTCATCACCCTAGGGATGATGTAGATTGATTATTAAAGATTCAACAAAGGCAAAATGATGGTTAGGACATGTGTTTTAAGGCTAGATATGAAGGTAACACTAGCAAGCTGACATTAGCATCACCTAGGTGGAACATGTTGTCTCGACCCTATAAAAGCTACTGAACGTTCAAAAACTAATGCTTGTCCTCTAGGGCATGACTATGATCAATCGCTAGAAGCATGTTAAAGCTTGAAACGCTATTCAAAATGATGATTTGAAGAATATTTAATCATGTCAAATATACACTTATTATAGTTGTTGAGGTATCGAAAAAGTGGGTACAACAAAGGGGCTAAAAAAACTTACCTAGTTAACTCTTCTCCATACTTGATGAAGATGACCACACTACATGCACATTGCTATGCATATGAATTAAATACCACACATGCACTCCTGTCACAACTACTAGCATACATCTTCAATAGCCTTCAAAGCTTTCACTTCCTACCGTAGGATGCCTAGTGTAACCAACAACTAAATCTATGTTATGAACTAATATTAAAAGGCTTCCTAATCCCACTATGGCTTTTTTCTAAATCTAATCTAATCTAATCTAAAAAATTTGAACTCACTAATCAAAAATAAAATAAAATACAAAAAGGTATGTAACTTATTAAATCAAAAGAAATAATAATTAATAACCTCTAACCATTCTAATTGTAAAATCAATGCACCTAAAAGTTACTAAATAACTAATAAAAATAAAACATGCTAATATTATCTATCCGTGTATTCATAGTACTAAAAAAATGCTAACATAAAAAATACTATAAGACAAAATAAATAAAACTTACTTGATGAATTGTCATTATTGGGCCATGTTGACAGGATGTTGTCAATGCAACCCCATTGATGGGATCTCATCAACATGATCCCATCAATGCAGGGTTTGACCCATTAATGTGTACCCATCGATGAGGTACCCTGTTTCCACCTATAAATGTGCAACTACCCATCACATTTATGGTAATTCCTTTCATAGTTGTAACAAAGCACTTGTAGTTTTTCCCCTTAGAAGTTAGAATATTTTTTGAGTGTCCACAATAAAAGTCAAATAGTGTACAAATCTTTATTCAAGCACTATTGTACCTAAGCACTTCAATGTCGACAATAATAAAGGCAAGCTTTTTTGATAAACCTTGTAGCACTTGGACTAGATTAATTATTTTACTTATGCATTTAATATTAAAGAAATTTTCTTAGTTTTTTTAATTAATTGATAAATATAGATTAAATAGTAAACATAAGTATGACCACTTCAAGCATACGTTTAATGCTTAACACTCCCAGTAACGCTTAAGATTTGGTAACCCAGTAGTGCTATACATGTTCAAGATGTGTACGACAAGTGGGAACGAGTGCTTATGTTAGGATTAGTTAAGTGATAGCTAGTTACTAGATTAGTTAAATATTAAATCACCTTATTCTTTATTCTTGATTCTTAGGCAACTTAGAACATAAAAGAGAAAATGATAAAAATCATATGTCTCAGTTACACTTAACCATACCCTTGAACTTTACAAGTGGTATAGGGAAGACAATAATTGCAATAGTTAGTTTCACCTTCTAGAACCTAGTGTACTTAAAGAACTAAAGTCTACAAAATTTGATTAGATCGCTCAGTGAACGCTAGTGATTCATGTGGTTGGGCGTAGGGTATACTTGTTGCTTAGCACTACTCTATAAAAAAACTTAATAACTAATATTAACTACTAAACAGTATTGCATATAGAGTAATCAACTAAGCTAACCCATAGAATGATAATATTAAAATAAATACTTAGCATAGCCAAGCATAATATAAATGCATAAATAACATATAATACATACACATCATGTACCTGTAGAAGTAATATCCCCAATACCATAGCGACATCCATGGTACTTATCACTCATCTAGCTAGGTTAGTGCATAAGTATAGATATCATAAAATATAACTATGATAAATAAAATAAAAACATAAACCACATCTCAAGTTAGCATAGGGATCCAACCAACACTATGCAAACAACCAAACAAGCTCGCCATCATACAATGCCATAATGACAAATGTATAAATCATATTAAGAGAACATGTCAGTTACATCCAAACTAAACACCTCCATTAGTTAGCATAATTATAAGGAAGAAAAGCATCAAGAGAATAATATACATACTAACTTAGAGGTATTGAAAATGAGGGGTGTTACAATGAGCTCTACTTGGATCATACGGTTATTACTGGTAGGACTATTTATAATTTCCCTAGGGATAAGGTGATTTCTTGGGCAATTGATTATTGACAAACTTAGAATTAAGAGCATATGCCCCTTATTTTTGTAAGTGTGTCATGAGAAGGCAACCTTCCTTAGGATGTTCATATTGATATAATTCATACCTGTCATCTACTTTGAAATCAAATCAATAACCTCTTCTATAGTAACTTCTTTCTTCTTTTTCTTTTTCTTTTTTTAACAAATGTTTGCTTGGTCTTTTCCTCCACTATCTTTAATGCAATTGTTAATGTTTCATTAATAGTATCCCATATTATCTCAACCATTATTGCAATATTAAAAAGAGATATTTGGATTGGTAAATTCTTCTTTTCAATCATCTCTTCCATGGTATCTTCATCTTTCCTTGTCTCACAATCACAAATATCTTTCTTTTGAATAGATGAATTCCTGTTATACTCTTTTATATTCTTTAATTCTCCTTCCTTTTTTCCACTTGGTAAAAAATCCTCTAAATTCATGGGTTCTCATTTTTTATAGTCTTCCTTGGGCATAGCCCCAAGTGTCTTTCTTATCTTGGTTTGAAATCCATTGATGATGTGTTTAACTTGCTCCTTTTTAGAAAAGTCATGCCTTGAGCATTTGTGTAACAATGAATAATATCTATCCATAACTACTGATGAGCAGTCGAGTAATCCAACACCCAACCATACAAGTCATAAGTTTTCACATGTGACCAAATCGTAATCCATGGACAAGGCAATGTGATTATGCTAGTAATTGGTTAAAGTTCAAGATTATTGTCTTCCCATGTGAGCTAGTGAAATCTAAAGGTATGATTTAACTTATTCTGAGGTATATGATTGCTAATGTTGTGTGGGCCATCTTACTAATAGTAAACATGGTAAATTAGAAAGAGTTTCTAAGTCTAATGAAAATAGTAAATAATCCTATTCTATCCTATGACAATGAGAATTCAGTCTTGATGTTCTATACATACCTTGGGCTTCGTGCAATTACTACTGGGATTACCAAGTACTTCGCAACTAAGCAAACCAAGTGATAGCACTACTGGGTTACCAAGCAATTACACTTATGTGCTCAAGATCAGTTGTACTTATTCCACTTAACAATAGTAAAAGTAAATGCCTGGAAAAGTAAATGATTAACTAAGAAAATAGCAAACATTATTCTAGTCAAACTAGGAGAATGCTACAATAGTGGAAAATATTTCAATCTTTATTTCCAGTCATACTTATGCCCAAGTACAAAATGCTCGAATAAAGATGTCATTCACTAGTTCATACTACACTGCAAGCATTCACACTTCTATTTGCTAAGTCTAAATTCATGAAAACAAATTGAAAGAGTTTTAGTAAGGATGGACAAAATTATTTTCTTGGACCATGTGCCTAAGTTTTGTATTTATAGGTAGGCATGTGTCTCACAATATTGGATATCTAATGTCATAGCTTGGGCTTCAATATCAGATATCAAATATCTTTGCTGTGGAAAAAGTCATCTTATCATACCTCCACGATTAACTAAAGAATCATCCTTGTGTTAAAAAAATGAGGATAGACTTCCTTACAAAATTTCAAGGTATATTTACATGACTGATTGACTATATACCTAACTCTTCAATGTCACAGTGGTGTGTTAAAAAAATTTACATAAGACATGACATGATAATTTTGACAAAAATAAAAATTTCATGAAGCTCGATGTAGCCTATGTAGTGCTGAGTGATGGTGGCTCTTCCATCGATTGCTTCCTCTTGTCATCAAGCTTCTAGAATTTTTATCGGTTTAGGAGCACCTAAAGCTTTTCCTCCTTCATTCTTGGATCATGTACCATTCCTAACTTTTGTGCAATATGTGATGGAGCTAGTACATCCCATGGACACAAAAACTATAAAAACATTTGATTGGCTTTAATGTACCATGCCATAAACTATCTCCTCTCTTCTTCAAAAGCTCTATTCTTTGCTCAAAGTTCATGGTGATATGATAATCTTCTAGCCAGGTTCACTGCAACGTATTTCTACCCTTGGTAGCTAGCCTTTACTCTTCTAATTTAGAGTTTGCCACCTAAATTTTCTGTAAGGCATCTTTACGATCTTCAAACTCCTCATACAGTGTGTATGTGACTACTACTTGTTGTTCTAGTTCATTTTTAAGCCTACCTACTGTTAACATGGCCAAGTTAGAATAATGAAGGTTAGCTAACCCCATGTGTTCTTTCAAGTCTTCAATTTGCAAGTCTTTGTTCTTAACTTCCACCTGGTGGATGTGGGCATAACTGTTCAAGATGGGTTACTAGTCTAAATTCTGTGCTAATATGGAATTGATTTTGGCCTTTGCCATATGGATCTCCTTTTCATTGATTTTCTTGTACATCCTTACTTGGTCACAAAAATGCTCTTTGAGCCTTTCATGTTTCTTTACCTCATTTTTCCACATGCTTATTTCAATAGCTAATTTTTGATGGATAGTGCATACCTCCTCCATTGAGAGGATTATGTTTTTTCATGTGAGATAGCTTATGTCCTAGTTAACCTTCACTAATTATTTTCTTAATTGGTGGATACTTTCCTCTAAGATGTTCTTTTGTTTTTTCATAATGGTCAACCACATATTATCTATAGCAAGTTTATTATTTTCTTCTTGTGCTATGATGAGTGCCTTAGCATGTGCATATGTCTGGGCTTCAATTACTGAGGCATTCCACACCACTTTCTCCTTCTATTTTTCTATCTTCTTGCTCTACTTAATCAAGCGATTCATCTATTCTATTTTGAATTGCTCTAATTGGTCAAGCGTAATGAATTGAGTGGGATCTTCGCATTCAACTCTCAAGTTTGGGAGATCTTCTTATGGTTTGAGAAGTTCAGCTTTTGCATGATCTACCTTGGTCTCTACCATGACTAGCTTATCGTTTGTTACAATTAGCTTTGACTGTAGTACAATGACATCACTTGGGATGTTGAAAACTGTTATCATCACCTATTCAATCTATAGTAGTTGATCTAGCACATCTTCATGGTCTACAGGAGTCATTGAGGTTCCAACTAGCATTTGAGTGTCCCTAGCTCCAATTAAATCTACTAGTGACATAATAAGTACATTAAAAGTTTCCTTGATATGATTAGTGTCACCTTTGCTACTCCCACTGCATTTTGGTGCTACATGACCATGACTGTGGCTCCTTCTTCAATTTCTAGCACCACTTGGAATAATGTAGCATTCCCAAATATTTGTTGTGATCATTGAGCCTCTCCTCCTAACTGTAATGATATTTGTCCATTCTTAGGATCTACAGAAACAATGGGCTGAATGGAACTATTGATAAATTTATAGATATTAACCTCCTCCCTTTTACCCCAACTAATAACCTCTATAATCTATTGTAGATAACTCATTGACGACCTATAGTTCTTTGATAGTTATGATGGAACTTATTTTTGATGTTGTTATTGTTATTGTAGCTACTCTTGCTGCATCTCTTGTTGTTATTGCTAGCCACTAGGTGTTACTTGTTGTTGTCATTCAGTGGTTTATGTGGCTTCCCCAACACTGATTTGCTCCTCACCCTAGTCTTTCTTGGGTGGTGCTCATTTGAGTAGTTTAGCATACAAGGTATTCTGGGCCTTCCTAGGAATGTCATTGGTGTACCTTAGGATTCCAACTCACTTGCATAGCTTCTTGATAAGGCAAGGGAATGGGAGTGTTGGCTTCCTTACCTTCTTTTCTTTGAACTGCCTCTAAATCTTCATGAAATAAAGTTGTGTGAGATTGGCATTATATTTTTCCATCAAGATCGCACTTCCTTTGGCCACATAGGTAGACAATCTATTTAATCCTTTATTCGAAACAAGTGATATGTACCAATTTTAAAATAATTCTTTCCTTCAGAGTTCACTCATTGTATCCCTTGTCTTCCTTGCCATATGCTCATTTCAACCATAGTTTTGTAGTTTTAGCATCTAATTTGGTCGATAGATGTGCTACTTTTGCTCCTTCATTGGGTATGTTCAGAGCTTCAGCTATCTCCTTGACTAAGTATGAGATGGAGACTCTAATTTTGACCATAGTGCCTTCTTCCTTATTATTCTAGAATTGATAACTCTCCCATAGATACCATTTTCCACTGTTTGAAAGTGTGGGCCATAGCAGTGACACTTGGATTTGCATTTTTACCACTTCTAGAAAAAATTCTATGAATGGCAAAAAGTTCATTTCCATAATTACTATTGTTAGGATTGACTTTTCTTGAATAGCTTGGAGGTAGTCTTGTGACAATGTGAGGCGTTGTCCTTGTACTTGCAATTCCTCTGCTTCTCCTTGGGCTGACTATCTAGTAGTAGGAGTTTCCTAATGAACATTGAAGTATTGGGCTTCCTACTTTGCATGTTTTAGGTCTTGTTTTCTTATTTAGCCTCTACCTTGGCCTCTTGGCCTTTTACTTGCAAGTTGTGAGGGTCCACCTTATGCTCCTCTCTCTAGGGCCATCTACAATCAATCAAGGATTTGGAGTTACTAAGGGTTTGCACAAAATCTTATGGTTTTATACCTTACTTGTGCCCTTAGTTACATTAGGTTCTTAGTTTATTGTGATTGCAGAATTAGGAAATTTTCAAAAGTAACCCTTTTAATGCATTTATATGGCCTAAGATAATTAGTATTGTTGATTAAGAGTCTTATTCAGTTTGTTTTGGCCTTAATATGAATGATTTTCTTTAAAAAATCTTATTTTTTTCCTTTAAACTTACCCTTGTGATACCTTCCAAGTGTTAGCAATTTCAAAAAAAGTGACTCAGATTTTCATTACTAGCAACCCTCCCTACCACGACTAAGATGAGCACTTCGAGGTCAAATAGATTTGAAAATCATGAAAATCGAAGCGATAATGTGCACGTTATGCCTTGGGGAAGCTAGAAGATCATAGCTTAGATTGTCAAAGAAAAATGAAAAAATCTCCTTTGGGTGCAAAATGAAAAATGAAAAATTTAGGTAAGTGTTCACCTATATATAGATTTTGTTTGATCTAACATCAAGGATCCAATATTGAGGCAGCTCTGATCCGATATCTAAGGCCAAAAATTCATATTTTTCTTGAAGTTATAAGGATGGAAAATGATTTTTTTTATTGTTTGAAAGGTTTAAAGCATATTCAAAGGGCTTTGAGCAATGGATGATGCATATTTCTTCAAAAATATAGCACAAATACTCTGTAAAGAAGGAATTGTGGGCTACAAAAGTTCATGAAGATTTTATAAGATGGATGAGATGGGTAATGAGCTTATGTTATCAGAATGAGTATTTTGAACAATAAGGGAAGTTTTTATTGACATTTATTGATGTTGGAAGGCTCAAGATTTTGTGGAATTACTTGCAGGTATAAGATACAACAATTATACAAGTGGGTCCTCCCCAAAGCAGGTGCCAACCTTCAATGCCCTTATATAACGATGCCTAAAAGTGTTCTTGATCACTTAAGGAGTTGAATGTAACACATACCTATTTAGCAAAACACACATGTTAGTACCATTAGATTAGGAAAATGACTCTATGTTACACAAAACCACAAGTCCTGATTATTCATACAGTCAAATGAGATGGACTTAGAAGGGATTGTAGAAATCAGAATGTGAGGTATCTTAACATAAGCATAATGAATTCTTATGTTTTATAAGTAGTTAAATTAATCATTAGTTTTTCTATCCAAGATTCAAACCAAGTCTAGATCACCTTTCAGTGACATCGCATTGTCTCATATCTTAGAATTACAACTGTAAGACTACCACTGTTGCTAGGAGTATTGTCAATTGGCATATTTTCCACGAGAGGATTTTATTTATGGCATGCTTTATTTTTTTCAATTTCTAAGAAGCCACCTACCTTTAGGCATGGGTAGCATGTCTTTCCAGTGGGAACCCCAGAAATTTATTTTGTGCTCTTTTATTTTTATCTATGTCAACCTTACCAAAAGACTACCTTTAGGCATGGGTAACATGTCTTTTTAGTGACATGGTAACACAACACTTATTTTACTCTTACTCCCATTTTCATTAGATCTACAAGGATATAATACAACCCAAACAATAGAATAGATCTAACAGAAGTAATCAAAGAGAGTCCACAAATCCCCTCGATGTCACACCCATTACATTCCCACTTGGTTCTTCATTGTTTGGTCTAGGCATAATGATCATGAGTTTATTCTTAGTTATATGATGTAAAGAATATCATTATAGCCATGGTGAGAATCCCTTATTAATGGAATGGGTGCATGGATGGTGTGGCTCACTATTCAAATAATCAGTTCCTTATGACTTGATAACATAGAGAAATATTCACTTTATTGGACTACATCTTACCCTATTTGTAATGTGTTTTATTAACAATCAAAATTATTTATAAAGGTCATGAAAAAAAAGTATGAAAAAAATAGTAACAACTGGAAAAAGATGTAAAAAATCAAAAATCGTAAAGAATGAAAAATCATTAAAGAATTGAAAATGTCAAAGAATATCAAAAATTTAATAAATGAAAAGATATAAAAGAATGAGAAAATGTCAAAGAATGTGAAAAATGAAAAGTATAAAAGAATGGAAAAAATTGTATCAAGAAATATGAAAACTAAAAATAATTGTAAAACAAAAAATTGAAAAGCACCTATTAATTTCTAAATTAAGATACAGTATCTCCCCCAAAATTAAACTCATGGGCGAGTGTTTATAAAATGCTCCCTAGATCTCCTGGATCATACACTCTAGGTGGTTTAGTTACCATCTTTAGTGATTTAAGTTTTTGGTTATCATCCAAGGTAATCCTAGTGATAACGAAATCTTGATCATTTATGTCCTTGTTTTCTTTTCCCATTGATGTATGATCATGGTTTAATAGTTTTATTTTTGGGCTCTCAATTGGAGTTATCTTCTTAAAATGGGAATTAATAAGTGGATCAGGTTATTCCATAAATATTTTGGACAATTTAATGTTCTTAGTTGTTGGCCATTGGATGTATTTTGGTATGGTGACCCATGCTCTCTCTTGTATTCACACTTGTTGTGGACTAGTGTAATGACTATGTTAATGTTCTGTAATGTTAGTCCACAACTACATCCTTCTTTATCAGTAGTAATGCATGGAATTTTCTACATATGTATGGCTTCATGCATGTCTTCCTTACAAATTTTGATAGATAAATATCTCATGCTTAACTTAGCATCTATTGTGCTAAGTCATGCTATCCCCATAATGATTGAAAATTCCCTATCATCATTTTTCACATCAATCACTTGAACGTTTTCTAGATAAGACCACCCATTGATAGTGGTCATCACATCTTCAATCTGTCCCAAAGGAATGGTGATAGACTAATCTTCTAACTCTAACCTAATGTCACACTTTTTCAAGGGTGGTAGGTTTTATGCTTTGTATGTTTCTTGAGAGATCAAATTCACTTCGAAACCTAACTCTAGTAGAGCTTTACATGGTGCATTTCCAACTACTTGTAGATAAATCAAGGGAATTCCTAGATCATTTTGTTTCTTGGGAAGTAGCCCTACCTTTATCCAATTTGACACTACTTCTTTAAGCATGAAAGTCTTTAAATTCTGGGTTGATTGTTGGGGAAGCATAGTATTTACAAGAGGAACATAGTTTAGTGACATTCTAACTCTACCAGCTCTTTGTGGAATTGTCCTAAAGAAAGGACATTTCCTTTTTTTTTACTCTTATAGTATTGCTAATAGGATCCCCCGTTTGTGTCTTCACTACCCTGGTAACCCTCTTTTGCTAAGGCTATGATGTAGTTTTCCCTACATGATAGGTGGTGGTATTGTGGGTAAAGGACTAGAAGTTTGACTACATGGACCAGCTGCTTGTGAATGCATGTATGAGTTGGAATTTGGCCTTGGCAGTGTTGGTTTGTGGTATTCAGGTGAGTAGTACTATAGAGATTGAACAACTGCATTTGCTAGTAAGATTGAACATTGGACATGGTATCCATAAGGATTAGGCTACCAATATGGATATTTTTGGAGTGGTGGTGGCATGGCCCATAATTGGGATTGTTGCCACTACTGATGGTACTACTCTTGTGGCTATGGGTAGGCATCACTGGGATAGTACATTGGTTGGAAGTTTTACCTATAGTTAACTTGAGGATAAGGTAAATTTTTGGGCATTTTTTTCTTAGCAAGTTTATGATTAAGTAAATGTGGCCCTGTTTCCTGTAAATGTGCCATTATTAGACAACATCCCTTAGGATGTTCATACTAATACACGACACATCCTTTCTCATCGATGTAGCTGGTGTCTGAACACTCAACCACTGTAGCCACTTTGCCTTTCCATCCAAAATATTTTCTTTTCCTCTTATCTTTGCCTTTTCCAAAAGTTTATTTTGTTCTTTCCTCCACAATCTTCAATGTAGTTAAAATTTTTTCGTCTACTGAGTCCCACATTTTCTCTACCTTCATTACAATGTTAGTTACAATTTTCTGAATTGGTGTAGTCTTCTTCAGGATTACCTAATCCAATGTTTTCTCTTCTTGGGTATGACAAACCCTTGCATCTCTCTTTTTGATGGATGTGTCTTAGTTATACTCCTCAGCTGATTCTCTTTTTCTTAATTCACCTTTGTCCTTTGCCACTTCATCAATTAATCTTTGGATGTGATGGATAGTGAATTCAGATAATCTACCTTGGGCATAAATCCCAAGTATCTCTCTAATTTTGTTTTGCAACCCATCTACAATGTGCTTGAGTTACTCTCATTGTGAAAATTCATGGCCTAGGCATCTATGCAGCAATGAGTGGTATCTACCCATTACTGCATCAAGGGTCTCATGAGTCCCTTGCTTCCATCCTTGGATTTGCTTCCTTAAGTTATACATCCATGAGTAGGTTTGATACTTGTCATTGAAGATCTCTAACATGGTACTCCATCTTCTGATTGATTCAAGTTTAAGTAATCAATACCAGCTCTTTACCTCTTTCATAAGTGTTCTTGGAAATAGATTTAACTTCTTCCAGTCACTTTCAATGTTCTATAGGGCTAAGGCATCATGCAAAGCTTGAAGGTGATGTTGTGGATCAACATTATAACCACATTTGAATCTTAGCATGTTGTTCATATCAAGCCATTTGATATAGCTATCCCTCACGTGCTTGGTTGAAATGTGTACAACTTCCTATATGTTAATCATGCTACAAGTTACCATAAGGGATTCATCATCTCAATCAGGTTCATGCACTCAATTATAGTAGTGCCCGCTTGTTTACTCATCCCTTTCATGATTTCTATGATTCCTACAGCTATGCTATTTATACTCTTCATCTTCTAAATCCAGATTTCTTGGGTGATGGTCATGAGTTCTTCTCTCTTCCTTGTTATGATTTCTGTACCTTTTCCTTCTTCTATCAGAGTTTTTTGATAATCATGAGGATGTGGATGAGGTAGTAGGAGAATAGTGTTAGCTTATCCTCCTATGATGACTCTGATGTTCTTCTCTGTGAGATCTAGTAGGGACTCTTGGCCATGAGCCTTGCGTGTACCTTGAGTGTTTTGCCTCTTACCTGAATGTCCCTACTAATTTAGAGTATGATTTATTCCTAGCAAGTTCCTCTAATTGAATGATAGGAATTTGTGATTAGAACTCATGATTTTGGTGGAGCTATTCAGCAATGAATGCATCTTCATCAAGCTTCTTCGAGATAACAATTAGTTGATTGTCTCTCCTTTATCTTGTTCATGTATTGTTTCCATGACATTGTCTTTGCTTAACTGCTCATTAGTAGGTTCATATGGTTGGGTCATGTATTTGATTTCATGATACCCTCCAAGTGCTTTACTTAGTTTCATCCCCTTAAGAGCAGTTTGAAGCATAATGGGTGTTGAATGCTTTGGTGGTAGAACAACATTTCCTTGAATATCTCTACACTTGAGTTTTCTATCCTAATGAAAGTAAAATCAAGATAGTAAGGACCATGCTGAGCATATCAGATCATTATTTGCATTTACATACTCTAGTCTTCTTCTTCATGAACTATATCATTACTTCTCTAAAGTTCCTTAGTAGGTGATGTTGTATTCTTATTTGAAGCCTTGTTATCATTTGAAACATTTGCTTTGAGCATGCTTAGTTAGAGTTATAGATTTGAACTTTGTGTTTCTAGTACAATGAACTCTATGAAATTAATTACTTAGCATACATTGACAAGTCCTTGGCAATGGCACCAAAGATGAGCGGTGGAGTAATCCAACACCCAACCATACAAGTCATGAGTGTTCACACATGACCAAATGTTGTCTTCCCACATGAGCTAGTAAAATCTAAAGGTATGGTTTAACTCGCTATGAGGTATATGATCATTGATGTTGTGTGGGCCATCTTACTCCTAGTAAACATGGTAAAGTAGAAAGAGTTTCTAAGCCTAATGAAAATAGTAAGCAATCCTATTCTATCCTATGACGATGAGTATCTTGTCTTGACCTTCTGTACATACCTTGGGCTTCATGCAATTACTATTGGGATTACCAAGTACATTGCTACTAGGCAAACTAAGCGATGCACTACTAGGTTATTAAGTAATTACACTTACATGCTCGAGATTAGTCATACTCATTCCACTTAACAATAGTAAAAGTAAGTGCATGGAGAAGTAAATCATTAACTAAGAAAATAGTAAACATTATTCTAAGTAAAGCAGTAAAACTAGGAGAATCCTACAATAGTGGGAAATAGCTCAATCTTTATTTCTAATCACACTTATCTCCAAGTACAAAATGCTCGAATAAAGATGTTATTCACTAGTTTACACTACACTACAAGCATTCACACTTGTAATTGCTAAGTCTAAATTCATGTAAAAAAACTAAAAGAGTTTCAATAAGGGTGGATGAAATTTTTGTCTTAGACCATGTGCCTAAGTGTTGTATTTATAGGCAGGCACGTCTCCGACAATATCAGATATCTAATGTTGTAGCTTGGGCTCTGATATCAGTTACGTGATATTGCAGCTCTGATATCAGATACCCAATATCATTACCGTGGAAAAATTCATATAATCAACTACAGCAAGGAACTCATGACTCCCTTGTCTTTAATTTGCTTTCTTGAATTAAACTCTCTTAAAAATGTTTAGTATTTATCATTGAACAGCTTCAACATGTATTCTATCTGTAAATAAATTCTAGTTCCAAAGATCTTTACTAGCTATTTGATTCATTAACCTATGTTGTCATAAATAAGTTAAGTTTCTAGAAATTATTCTCAATGTTATGTAATGCATAGGCATCATGGAAGGCTTGTAGCTTTCTTCAAACTTTGGAATGTTTTTTAATGGAAAGGTCATGTTTGCCTAGGGCATGCCCCTAGGATAACAACATAGCAACTACATAGTAAGTACAAAGGGGGTGTTAGGATTAGGCTTTGAACCCAGCACCTATAAATACAAAGCTATGCGAGCTAACCAACTACCCAATGTCCATTGTATTAAGTCACTTAATATGACTATCCCTTTGATGCCTAGTTGGAATGCAAACTGCTTAGTAGCCAATAGAAATTCATCATAATCATTAAGTTTGCCATAATCTTTATTGTGATGATGGCCATTTCAATGCTCATCATCATGTATTCTTGATGCACAATGAAGGTACCCCTATGCCCAACCATACGAATCACAAAGCATTCACACACGATCCAGTCGAATTCCATGGACTCTCTAGTTTCCAGTGCACTAGTCTTCTAGAAAGTGAATCTTGCCCTAAGGTCATTCATTGTATTCCTAATTACACTTGTGAAGTACAAAGGTATGGTTAAGTGTAATCGAGGCATATGATTTTTATCATTTTATGTTTTATGGTTTTGATGCTTAAAGAGAGAGATGAAGTAATTTAATAACTAATTTAATTTAACTAACTAACTGGTCTTTAGCTAGTCCTAACATAAGCATTCAGTCCCACTTTACATACACATCCTAAACCCATGCAAGAACTGTTGGATTACCAAGCACTATGCTACTGGGTGCACCAAGCAATAATGCTATTGGGATTATCAAGTGAATATGTGTTTACGCTCGAAGCGGTCATATTTATGTACCTAATCTATTTAGCTTAATTGATTAAAGTCTAATTTAGCTTAATTAATTGAATATTTAATAAAAAATGAATGCATAAATAAAACATTAAACTATCCAGAATTTTGCTAGGCTTATCAAGAAGCTCGTCTTTATTGCCATACACATTGGTGTGGTTCAAATACAATAGTGCTCAAATTAAGATCTGTACATTCAATGGCTCCATGTGTGGGCACTCGGGGAAAATATTCTAACTTTCAAATAGAAAAACTGTAAGAGCTTTACTACTACTATGAATATAATGCCCATAAACATAGTTAGGGGCTCATATTTATAGTTTTTGCTACAATGCTACATCAATGTAGCCTCATTGATAGGGCAACAAACGTAAACAAGGCCCTATTAATGGGGGTCCATTGATGCGATACATTGACCCTCATCATACCCCCATGATTGAATGAAAACTCATCCTCAAGTTCTTTTACAAAATTGGGAAGGTATGGGATTATTAACTAACTCTTTAACAAAATAAACTGACTTGACAAAATTGAGTGCCTGAGTGTACAAATCACACAAATTACAAAAAATTGTGATGTTCATGATAAAAAATTAAACACCATGACATGACTCTACAAAAAATTTGATAGCACATCCTTTGATTTCATGAAGACAATGGAGAAGATCAAACAGTCACAAGCAGTGGTGGCTCCTAAGGCTCTGAAGGATCTTCGCCAACTCTAGGCATGTGTGGTAGCTGAGGTAACTATGGCTATCTTGCTATGGCTACAACCTCCAATGGAAGGTGAAAGGCATCAATTAATGCCTTCATCTTCTCCTCCTTACTCTAGAAATCATTCACAGTCCACATGGCATCACCCATGTTAACTGTCCCCATGGACAAGGCATGATTAGGAACAGTTCCTTTACATTGACAAACTAGGTAGTGAACTATTTACATTTGATGTCAAATTCCCTAACTGCACTCTGCAAATCTTGGTAGTTATTCATCCTCTTGGTCAAGTTCTTAGCAATTGATCATTGATCCATGAATTATGCCTTAATAACCTCGAGTTCAAAATTTTCCATCGCAAGCTTCTACTTGGCATCCTTGTGATGCTTGAACTCTACCTTGTACAACAAGTACAAGCTAGTCAACTACTTCTCAAGCTCTGACTATGGATGTCTAGTAGTCAACATACCTAGATTTGCATAACAGAGATTGACAAGCTCAATATACTCTATCATCTCTTTAATCTGAAACTCCTTTGTGCAGATTTCTGCCTTGTTGTAGGCATCTATCCCATCAATGATGGGTTGCCAAACTTATCAACCTTGTTGGAGTTACTGACGGGCTTCATTTGCTTTTTCCTTCACCAACTAGAAGTATTTCTCATTTACCTCCTTCTGTAGATCAACCTGTTCTCTATAATGGTCCTTGACTCTCTCAAATTTTAGAGCCTTTAATTTTCAAGTGGCTACCTCAATTCCAGTTTTTTGGCGAAGGGCATAGACTTCCTCCATGGAGAGATCTCTATTTCCTACTACAAATCTCCTCACTTTTGTATTTGCTTTAGTCAGTTGCTCCTACTATTGATAGATGATATCTGTTAACTGTTACTTGTGCACATCAACATTCCATAGGTAATAAAATATGTTAACTATTGCTTGATGGATGGTCAATTGGACATTCTCCTAGTGGGTTTGATCCAAGGCCTTCTGAATCTTGTATTGTATGGCTTCTACTAAGGATCGATAGAACACCTCTGTCTCTATTGCACCCTCAACCCCTTTGAGTTTGGTGTGAAGTTGTTCCATAGCCTTATTTCTTATTAGTGTTGGGTTGAGGAATGCAAGATCAACACTCTGGGCTCTTAATTTGGCAACTTTCATAGCCAAGTGTTCATTTTTCTCCTTGGCTATTTCAAGTTGTCCCTCCAATATGATGCTTTAGCCCCTTACTTCCAGCAACTCTGACTGAGTTTTAGTAATGTTGTTTAGAAGGTTAAAGACATCTGAAAGCAATTGCCCAGTTCCTACCAATTGGTCAAGTAGTTCTTCATGCTTCGTTGCATTTATTTTGCTATTTGTGGTTCATTTGGACATATACACATCTTTGAGTGCAATGATATCTAGTGTAGATGTCGCAGATGCATTAAGAGTCTTGGCAATACGATTAGCAAACACTTCTACTATGGTCTCCTATCCTTTGTGCTACATCACCAATACAGTTACCCCTTTTCCCTCCTCCAAGTGCACCGAGAAGGTCACAACATTCCCAGAGATTTCTGGGAGTGATGGTTATTCTATAAGAGATACTATAACATCTTTGGTGCTCAAATTCAACCTTGCAGAAAGCTGCATTCTTTTGGTTGAGAAAATGGATCCACACTCACCCATCAAATTGATTATTCGGGTCATCTTTTTAAGGTGATTCATTATTGGCCTATAAATGGATGGGTCCCCACCACTCATGCCTACTCACTGCTTTAATTCATTCAAAAGCCATTCTCTGTATTCTCACAACTATTGGGTAGTTACAACGATGTTTGGCACCATTGTCTAAATGGTAAGTGGAGGTGGTGGTTACTACTCCTCTTCTTGAATTATGGTCGTAAGTGTCTTATCCTTCATTATTTCAACCTAGTTGATGGTTAAAACAATTCTAACAATATCATTGGTGTAACAGATTATCCTCCCCTTTGACAGAGTTTCCTAATGAGGCATGAAAAGGGGAGTGCCTTCCTTCTATGTTCATTTTCTTTAAATCACTTCTTCATATCTGGATAGATCAGCTACAGAAGGTTGATTAGGAATCTCCCACTCATAGCAACACATACCTAGGTAGAGAAGCTGATGATTTTGCTTAGCCTCATCATGAGATTAAGGTGAAAGGCCACAATCTTGTAGTAAATCCTCTCTGCTAGTGTAAGCCCACCAAACTCCTTACGATCAACATCATAGCATGGTTGCACCCATTCTTTCTTAATACTGGGATCTACCTGCATTGGGATCTCAATAAGTTTCATCCCTATTTTGGGCAACCCAAGCATTGCAACAATGGCCTATGATGAGTACGACATTGAGATGTCCTTGATTTTCATCATTGCTCTGAGTTGCTTATTCTTCTAGAATAAAAACATCTCTCCCATGTACCACTCTCTAATAGAAGTGATGACTAGCCACATGGGAGAGGCCTTTAGCTGGTCCTACACTTCTCTTGGTGCATGCTCTAGAAAAGGACCAACATTTAACTCTTAGAGCATCGATATTTGAACCTTCCTCAATTTGATTTGATTCAGGTAGGCCTTTTTAAGGTCACCTTGAGGTTTGCTAGTTGTGTTGGTGCATCATCTCGATGGGAGTGTTCTATTGCTACTGCTACTGGTTTTGGAATCTATCTGATAGATTCCACTTCTACCTCTTCCCTGAGAGGACTTGTGGTGTGTGTTGCTAATGGTTCTTCTTGGGGTTGTTCTTGGCCCCTTTCCATTCTAGGCCATTTCTCCCTTGGTTGGGATGGTCTTGCTTCTTGTGTGTGCTTTCCTTTTGGTGCAATCTACAATCACAACACATCTATGGATTAATAGATGTAATGTTTAACTTTAAAGTTTTGAATACCTTTTCTCATTAGTTAGTTATTTACACTTTGGCTAATGTTGGACCATGGAAAATTGATTATTTCATTATTATTAATTATTTATTATAATTGTCACTGGAGCTTGTTTAAAAGGTTTAACTCTTGTAATTTAGTACTTAATAGTTGATTTTTCAGTTAAACCTTTATGGGAGTAAGAAAAATCATAAAAAAATTTCTCTCAAAAGTGGTACATTTGTGGCCCCCATGATGAATAGCTTACCTCCAGTAGCTTTAGGGTCAAATAAAAAAGTGATTTGGATAAATGGTTTGTGAGTTATGAACTTTAGAAGGTTCTTGGCTCTAAAAAATTGAAAAATTCCTTTGGCATTTATTAGAAAATGTAAAGTTTTCTAAGTGGGGTCATGCCTATTTATAGTATTTTTCCCTTACATAGATGGGGCCCAATATATGGGGCCTCGTATATGGGTTTGCTCCATTAATAGGGCCCCATATATGGGGCCCATTGGCAAAAATTTTTAAAATTTGAATATCTCAAGAAATATAAGGAATTTTTCAATGAATTTAGGGTCTATGGAATCCTAGAAAAACCACGAATATGATCAAAGCATTGAAGAGGATCTTTGAAAGCTCAAAAATTGAAAAATTTGATGTAGAATGTATTTAATAAACAAAATATGTAAAGGAACACACGAGGTAATGTAGAAGATGGATGTACAAAATATTTTGCTTATGAGAATGCCTAGGGATAAGGTACTTAATGAACTCAACCAAGGAATATGCAAGTGGGTCCTCCCCATAGTAGACACATACCCTTTTAACCTTGCATAACTTGAACCTAAGGAATCTGTGGGCCCCATAGGTGACTAATGGTCGATGGAAGTTAAGAACCAAAACCTGAAATATTCTACCTACGTCAAACCAAGACATGGAACCAAGAACATGGACACTAGCAATGAGGTGAGTTATGGTCAACAAAGATGAATGATGGAGAAGGTGGAATAGAATTCTAAATTGAGGTCATGAGAAGTCCCTTATCAAGTTTATGTTTAAAATAACCTAAGAAGATCCATCCTTAGTCCAGATCAAAACCAACCTCTTTCAATGATTTCACATTATTACTCTAAGACCGATCCACCCCCTCAAGACACAAGAGTGCTTCCACAAAACAACCATAATTCCTTAAAGAGAAGAAAAGAGAAGTAGGAAGTGAAAGAGGACCTTATTTAGAGGAGACCTTCAAGCATGGGTAACATGTCTTTCTAGTCCCATAACCAGTGCTTGTAGCCCATTGATTTGTCTAATGGGTGTGCTTTGAATTTCCATCATGTTTTTTTTTTCTCTCTTTGGATGGGAACCATACCATGTAAGGACTTTATTTTACTTCCTATAGTCGGTGACATGGAACAGTAAGTAGCTCATGAAAACACCTAAGCACTCAAGTAAGTAGAGAAGTACAAAGAGTATTAAGTCCCCTTGAAGTCACACCTTGTGCAAACCTTTGAATCCTTCCCAATTCCAAAAACTACCAAGGTCATAAATTTATTGAAAGTTGATTTAATGAAAAGAGACCTCAAACTTCCAAAACAAAGAAAACCATAGAGTTTGTGAATGGGTGGATATCATGGACTCACTGCCTATTCCATAAAAAGAAATCATAACTGATCCATCAGTACAAAAATTCAAAAATAGAAACCAAACATTAGTAAACAAAACATAAAGCACAAACCACCATTAGTAACAACTACAATACCACTACATCCTGTTGGAAATAAAGCACTTTTATTAGCCAAAATTTGAAAATCATACTCAAACAAAACAAAGTAAAATATATAAGAAAGTGTAAAATATCCAATAAAAATTCAAATGTACTAATAATGGTGTAAAACAAAAAATAGTGTAAAAATAGGAAAAATTTTGAAAATCAAAAAATTGTAAAATAAATAAATTGCAAAATCAAAACGTGGAAAACAAAAAATAGAAAAACTAAGGAGCCATATGGATGATTTGCATGGATGGCCATCTCCCATACAACTAAGTTGGAAAGAGGAGATCTGAAAAATTGAACATGGTTATCCATTTGTTGAGGCATTCGTTGCATTAGCTTTCTTAGGCTCATGGAAAAGGTTTACTTATTGGATGTTGAACAACTACTTTTTATTTGGGCTCTCAGGTTTGTATATGGTCATGGCCTCAGAAGGAAAGGTTTCATCAATTATATAAGGTCCTTCCCACAATGTTTGGACTTTGGTGGATTCCAGTAGAGAACCTTATCTCTTGATTTAAATTTTACTTTTTATATTCTAAGGTCATGTCATTATTTTCTAAATGCCTTTGAAACACCGTGAAAATTGTGAGTCGGCCTCAGGCGAAGATTCGCGATTCAGACAAAAGTACATGACAGAATTCCAAAAAGAAGAACAAGGCAGGGCAAGGCAAAGAGGCGCGCGGCATCAAGACTTTGGTTTCCTTTCGCAGATTTCTTATCTTACTATGTTTTCCGTCTTTACGCTATAGTATGCAATGTAGCGCAATCACGCTCAGCGTAACATAGTCTGACATTAGAGCGGTTTACTTCAGCAGATTTGGCAAAGTCTAAGGCCTAAACAGCGTAATATGCGACCTCTCGTGTATTCTGCTAAGTCTTTTGTCCAAGGGCAGATTTACGCTCTGTTATGCAAGGCAGCGTAACAAGCTTTGGAAATCTCAAAAAAGGATCCAAAGGAAGCGCAACAGGTCAAGTTACGCTCGTTACACAACGCAACGTACGCAGCGTAATCCATCGCCAAGTTAACCATTGTTTACACTTCACTACGCTTGGTAGCGTAAACCAGCGTAAAGCAACTTGAGTCCCTTACTTGTGTGCTTTATTACGCCCTCGCACGCGACGCAATGCGTACAAGTGTAATGTAGCCCAAAATCAATTGAGACATGCCTGATCCAGATTTGTCATCCATACGCACAATACGCAGATGCGCGTATTGTGCGTAGTCACAAATTTCAATACGAGGACAGTCAAGTCAACGATCTTCTGAAGGGTTTGAAACACGTGTCATCACAGCCGTGCCTTCTTCATGTATTGTCAAACCTCTAAATATCCCAGTTGGCGAAGAAAAAAAACACGGAGAAGACATGGAGACAAAGAGAAAGAGCAGCATTTTCTGGCAATCATTTGGCAGCACTATCTTTCCACAGAGACAGGAGACATTTTTTCTTGAGCATTAGCAGCAGGAGTGATTACCTCTTTGGCGAAGACACAACTTTCTCCATTAGTGATCGTCGGCAGTTTTGAGCAAAGACTACCTAAGGCAAAAGGAGCAGATCCGAGATCAAGAGATCATCTGGTGTGGTTTGTGAGTTTCTATTGGTTAGAAGTAGTTGATCAATAGATGTCAGAACTTGACCTTCCTTGCATCCCATCTCTGGCCTACGAGGTAGATCGGACTCCATTTTGTATTTCTGCTTAGACAGTTTTCCTTGTTATTTTGTGTTTGCTTCACATAAGGCAATCGAGGTCTCCCCAGTGTAACGTGATATACAAAGTATTCATTTTTTTGGGTCAAACCCATGGATCTTGAAATCACGCATTTCTCTTGTATTTGATTCCTATTACCGTGTTAGCATTATCATCGTTATAACTCATCTGCATTGTTTTTCTCTCATTTTTGCGACCTGTCGAATCAAATCATTCCATGCAACATCCATAATCTCCATCAGTTTACTGATTTAATAAGTCCCTGTCTGATCGACAAGACCATTCAAGGCACTACGGATTCGTTTTCTTTTCCAACACAACCCTCGCACGGATCTGTGGTTAAGACTGTTTACATGGATTTTGTTTGGTATTCCAGCTGTCGACATTTTCCGTCATTACAGTTTTCTGGCGCTAGAAGGAGGGCCTAGGCTCCGATTCGTATTTTTTACGGGTAGCCCTGTTAGCGATCTATACCCGCGTTGCCAAAAAACATGAACGTAATACCTCTACGGAAGTTTACGAAAGTTCGTGTGGTGTAGATCGGTTACTTTAACGATTCCTCTGGAATCCTACAGGGTAGAAAGCCTAAACGCGATCTTCTTTGCCCATCGTTTTTTCTCTTAGATTTAGTCGTTTATTGTCACCTAATCTACTTGATCAATGGATCCATCTTACACAAACACAACCACCATGGTCGCCGCTGACTTGGGTGCCACATCTGTGAACCTTATCGCTATTACCAGGCCAGCTCCTAGTGCAACAGGACCTCAGGGACCATCGCATCAGTCATTGAGGTTACAGGGCAAAGACCCAATATTTACTGCCGTGACCCCTGAGGAATACAACTTTATCTGCGTCAAGATCCAGGCAAAGCTTGCCCTTAGCCGAGCCGAAATCGAGGCGAAGCGAAATTTCGAGATGATCCATCGAGGGGGTCAAGATTTCACCCCAACAACCTATGACATCATCCCTTTAACAGACCAGCAACATGAAATTATAACATAGTTGGTCATGGCAAAAAGCCAAGCTGCACAGGCTATGAAGGAACCCCAAAATGGGGAGGAAGAAGATGATGAGTTTGCGGCCCAGTCTGAGCACTCATATCACACTCTTAGTCCCCATACTTACGTCAACCCATTATTCCCTCTTAATGGAGAAGTTGCCTCGCTCAATCCGGCCATGACCACACAAACGCACATCCCTATCATTCCGCAAGGCACTGCGCATCCATTTGGGCTGCAAGTGCAAATACCCCACAATAACATGGGGGCGGCTTCCTCACCACGTGTACTTAGCATTCCGGCGGTGGTTCCAGCAGCCACCGTGCCCCATTTTATCCTGCAGATCCAACCCCAAACCATATCCACAACTCGCCCGATGCAAACCTTATCGTTGCCGCCCCCTCCAACCCTACAGATCACCGCTGTCGTGCAGCCACAGATACCTGTCCAGCAGCCTACCGCAAGTCAGTGGACCTACCCCGCGGCACAACACAACTAGTCTGCAGTGTACGGTGTGCAACCCTCGGTGGCATCCGCAATGCATATTCAGCAAGTGATTCTACAATATCCCTATCCTTATCCCGCGCAGCCGGTGGTGGCCAATCTCTCTTCCCAAACCGGTGGATGGTGGTCTTCACAGGCACCCCTGCCTGCAGGGATCCCTGCCCCACCATCTGTTGGCCAAACCATCCCACCATTTCCACTGCCTGGCCTTGCTTTCCCAGGTCAGCCCCCTGCTCCTCCTACACAGACACCTCCAGCAACAAGTCTGGACCAAGCCTTTCTACTTATTCAAACCCTCACCGAGCAGGTTAGGCATCTTAAGGCCGCTGGCTCAGACACTGTACAAATCATGGACTTTTACCAAGATGATCCCATTAGTCCAGTGGTCCCCATGTTGTCGTTGCCACTAGGGATGTCCTTACCTCATTTTACCAAGTATAATGGGGAGGGGGATCCTAACGCTCACTTAGTCACCTTTAGATCCGAATCCTTGTTGTTGCAACAGTGGCCTCACACGATTATCCGCGTCTTTGCTATGTCGTTGATAGGGAAAGCTCTAGATTGGTATCGAACCCTCCCACGCTCTTCCATTTCAACCTTGGAAGAGCTTCTGACACAATTCATGATCCACTTTAAATACAACTTAAAGCTGGAAGTCACATTAGCTCAACTTATGGGAGTGAAACAAGACCCTCTCGAACCAGTCCAGAAGTTTATACAGCGCTGGAATGCTACTTTAAATGAAATCTGTGAGCCAATCACGGACTCACATTTACTGGCCATCTTCAAAGGAGCAGTCAATGACTTTATCAAGTCAAAGCTGTATTATCTTTCCCCCAACTCCTTACATCAGGTGTTCGCTCAAATTAGAAGCATCCAAGATGCTGCGGAGGCCAGCAAAGACCCGGCGTATGTCGCCTACAAAAATGCTCACAACAAAGGCAAGGACAAAGGTAAAGCGACAACAACGATAGTGGCTGCACTAGCTGAGGGCACAAAGAACAAGAACAAGAAAGCACCTGCGACGTCTCCTGAGACCACGGCCAGTGTAGGTAGCACCAGCCAAGACACAACTGCCCCTGAAGGCTCCCCCCAGCCAAAACCAAACTTTGAGCGTAAAGATCGCTCAAAGTATACAGCCCTGCCTGTAAAACATTCAGAACTGTTGAAACAATTGTTAGGGGCTAGATACATTCAACCCAAAAGAGTATCCGAAGAAGCTCTGAAGCGTCACAGACGTCATTGTGAACTGCTGAAGAATCCTTCTTTAGCCCTGCCTAATGAGCCATCAGTTCCAAAATCTTTCAGGCTAGACCGTTTCTGTGACTACCACCAGTTGTGTGGTCACGACATAGATTACTGCTGGGCATTGAAGGACAACATTCAATGCATGATCGACGACGGTCATCTAAAACTAGATGGCAGTAGTCTGACGTGCCCGGAAAATCAAGTATTGCACATGTATAAAGATCCATTGAATGCAAACAACGCACCCTATACAATCAATGTGGTGAGTACGGACAGTGAGAGGAAAGTACCACCCAAACAACCTTTTGTTTTGCGTGTACCTACCAACTCACAACAGGGGGGAAGCCTTTCATCGACAGCCAGTAGCGTCTCAAGGCCACCATTCATCATTCGGGCACCTTCTCAGAATACCACTCAGCCACGTAGTAACAACCAAGCCGCGGCCTCATCCGCACCCACACCTAGGGCACCCTTCATTCTCAGGGCGCCAAAACCACCGGCTGCTCCTCTCACGCAGGGGCAGACCTCTAATCAAAATCGCCAACCACCACCTGACAAACAAAAGGGAGAGGATACATCTGTTAGCGCCACAAAGGACCACTCTACGCTCGGCTTCCCTAAGCTTAGGCCCCTCGGTCTGTGCCTTCGCCTGTACCTCAGAGGCAGGATAAAAGTGCAGAAACGTAACCACCTCCTCTCGGCGAGAAAAAGAACAACCCCCCGACTGACATCATTCGACCTCGGGAGATTCGTCTCTTGGGACGAATGGAAGAAGGCAAGGGGAATAAACAACCTAGCTGAGAGAAGAACCTCCTCGACGCGTTTACGCAGGTTAAACGGGCTCTAAAACAAAAAAAATACAATGCTGAGCCTCTATGACCTGCTCATGACATCCCGAGAACATCGCGAGGCTATGGTCCGCATGCTGACATCCATACCTGTGGACAAAAGCTTACTAGCGGAGGAGGAAGCGATACACGCTGTCATGTTTCCTTCCGAAGCTGAGCAACCTAAGCCTACCTCGCTGACTTTTCATGATAAATCCATCAAAGATGATCCTAAAAAGGGTCAAGTGACAACTGAACCCATGTTCATCACCATTCGGGTCGGTCAGTACCTGATCCGGAGAGTACATGTGGACGACGGCGTAGCTGCAAACGTCATTCCTTATCCCATTGTGGATAGGTTGGGTCTGGTCGACCAGCTCATTCCCACGATGACAACATGCGTAAAGTCGTTCAATGGAGCAAGGGTTCAGGTCAAGGGGATGGTGCGTATCGAGTTTGTGGCAGGAGATCAATTCCCAATGGATGCCATATTCCTAGTCGTCGAGGAGATGCCTGGGTTTAACTTGATCTTAGGGAGGTCCTGGTTAGCCCAGTTGAGGGCAGTTTCATCACCGATACATCAAGAAATACACCTACCTTACGCAGGAGGGGAGGTCATAATACGCTGCGATGAAATCACCCCCAGGACTGTCAACAACATTGAGGAAGAACGGGGTTCGGAGATAGAAACATCGGATGATCAAACCCATCTCCAAATCCCTCAACAAATCGAAACCAATGATGACAGTTTAGCCTGGGCCAACCTGCCATTTCAGGATGGCGGCATGGAAGAGTCAGACTGTAAACCCCTCCGTCCTTACACAACACTGAACGTAAAGGCCGTTAAGAAACAATTGCGAATTAGCAGCTGAACTGAATGGCATTTACGCACATTATCAGGTTCCTTACCAATTATCGTTGTTTACGCTTAGCAGCCGTTTTCGCTCAATGCATATTTATGTTATAGAAATTTTCAATGTTTATGCTTGTCATTCCTTCCTCACGCTATTACATTTCTGTTATGTACACATTTACATCTTTTGATCACTTTAGCCCAAATACGCAAAAAAAAAATATACATCACCATCAATTACGCTCTATGCATTACGTAATTGGCCTGCAACAACCTTAAACTAGCCGTGGCCCACAATGGCCTAAAACTAGCAATTTCATTCTGTCGCAACATAACTTAGGCAAAATTGTTAACAACTACGCTTACGCTTTGCAGATAAAAACGCAAGAGACAAAAATTAAAATAGACATTTAAAGACAAAAACCTTATAGCTAGTCTTTCAATCATTCGCATAACCATTGTTGACAACAACCAATAAACCACGCGTAAATCAAAATTACGCATCCCCTTTGATGCCACTGTCACCAGTATCTCTCAAATCCAGTTCTAGTCCTAATAAATCATCCTCTAGTGGGCCTTCTCTTCTGGGAAGTATTCCTTCGTGAAGAATCCCCTCCTCATGAGATTCTTGCTCTTGCACCGGCTCCGCAGGAGGATGCTCTTCATCACTACGCCCCTCTTCTTGTACCTGTTCCTCAGCTGACTCCCCTTCCCTATCCTCTTCGGGTACCTAGATACAGAAAACATATTAGCAAGATAAAACTTGACAATGCAATTAGAAAATCTAGACTTAGTCATGATTAAACTTACTCGCGATGGCCCTGCTTCCACAGCAAAGGGAAGCTTTTCCAAGCTGGCCCACAGACGCTCCATGATTTCATCTTCCGTCAGGTCAGACCACACTTCATCTCCTAGAGCAGCTTCAGCTTTCACTTTCCATTTCTCCACGCTAGTCCAGCCAGGAGGGTCAGGGAAGAAAGTAGGAATGGTAGTCTGGCCCCTGGGGAGAGTCACCTCCCTTTCCGGAGATGCACTTACAGTCACCTGCTCTTGAAACTTCTTGAAGGCTTCGGATGCCCCAATGACATCCAGGAAGACTCGCAAGGATTGGGCCTCAACGGCAGAATCACGATAATGTTGACGATAAGCGATACTCTCAAGCTTATACAAATGCTTATGGTCCTTTTCCTTCTGCCTCCATTCCTGCACACTTACACAGTAATTCCTCCAGTCTTGGCTTTTCTAAGCTAACAGCTCTATCTGCATCTGCTTCTCCACCAACGCCCGACCGGTTTGCACGCTGTTCTTAATGATGGTCTAATAACGGGAGTAGTCAATAACAGCGATACGCCAGTCCTCGTCACCTGTTTCCCGTGCCTGTAGGAACTCGCATCGAGACTTTAGGTCCCCGATCTCTTTGGTCAGATACTCATTCTTCTCCTTTAACCTCTGCACCCTTTTCTAGAGGTTCTCATTTACACCCTTACTCTCCCATAAGGAGCGTGTCGAGCGTAATGCACATTTACGCATCTCTTCATAAATGTGATGTGGCATGACTGCCCCATCAAATGGAGGCTCCACTGTGTCCAAATCAATGGGCTTAGTTGGGTCCCATCGAAGGCGAGCTCCTAACAGCAAACATTGTCAATATATATGATACATTACCACTGTACAATAATATAAACTTTTTATAACTACAACGTACCAGCCTCAGGATCGATGTGCTCGAGACGCTCGATCATGTCGCTGACAACGCCTTCCATGAAGGCGAACTTGTCGAGAAAGTCTCTCCACGCTCTGCTCACAGCGACGGACGTAGAAGTAGCCTCTTCTCCTGTAGAGTAGTTAAGTTAGAAACTCTAATTATTAATAGAATTCTACAAAGTTGCCAACACACCCATTACCTCTACCAGTGACACTGGGAAGCCCGCCAACATCTTCCGCCTCCTTTCTCTCTTCACGCACAAGAGTCTGTGCGTCATTCGTCCCAACAGTTGGGGCCTCCTCATGAACAAGAATCTGTGCATGGCTCACCCTAACAGTTGGGGTCTCTTTTTCCAAAATCAGGGCCCCTTCCCCACAACTTAATATCATTGCCCTTGTTTCAGGGGTCAGCTGCTCCGTAACTTTTTCTGGTCACATCATAGAATACGCTTAATACAATTTAAAATATTCTAACTAAACATTCTGTAATACAACTGTCGATTCACTTCTTTCACACTTACCAGGCGGAGGTTTACTCCGCTGAACCCTGACTCTCACGGTTTGACCAGTGCCACTCCCAAGCTCAGCAGAGGCCTCGGTTATACGAAGCCTTTTACGCCGAGCTGTAGGTTCTACAATTTCCGATGCCAAACGTTTCCCTCGTGAGGCATCGCCAGGGTAAGTAGGCATTATCCCGCCTATACTGTCAGGGCCTCGCATTCGAGACGCCACCAGATATCTGGTCATTATAGATAAAGAGTCTCCAATCACTTACGGGGAATCCTGTCCACGCATAGTACTGAAAATGTGGGTAATCCAAGGTCTGGATAGCTGGTCTCGATCTTGCAGCACCCAGATCCCATTCCTTTGGATAACCAAGAATTCAGCAAAACACCAAAGGCAAGCTATGAAGAAGGCGTAATGCACGTTGAAACAAAACTCGAGCTTCATGCCAAAATCGCCCAAACCCTTGCAACAGCGCAAGGTTTGTCCTCGACAACGGCGATAGACGCATCCCATTAAACCCTCGTCTTAACGCGAGGTCCATAATATAAAACCCTCGTTTACACGAAACAACACTACAGAAATAAACACTGCTGATGTAACGATGGAAAATGTCGGCAGCTGGAAAATGCCGAACAAATTCCGTGTACACAGTTCTAACCACGGATCCGTGCGAGGACTATGCTGGAAAAATGAATCCGCGGCACCCTGAATGGTCTTGTCGATCAGACAGGGACTTACTAATCAGTAAACCGATGAATATCTTGTGAAAATGATCTGATTCGAGGAATCGCAAAAACGAGAAGAAAACGATGTAGGATGAATTGCAACGATGATAACGCTAAACACGATAAGAGGAGGCTAACATAAAAGAAACACGTAGTTTCAAGATCTACGCTTTGCCTTGAAAGATATATATTTTATATATTTCGTTACACTGGGAAGACCCCGATTACTGGATGTGAAGCAAGCACAAAACAACAAGAAAACTGTCCAAACAGAAGTCCGATCTACCTCATGGGCTAAAGCCGGGATGCAAGGAAGGTCAAGCTCTGACGTCTACCGATCAACTGTTTCTGACCAATAGAGTCTTTCCCAGCAGAACGATTACTCCTGTCGCCGGTGCTCAAAGCGAACTGTGCTCTATTTCTGCTGTAAGGTGATGCCGTCGACAATTGCCAAAGCGCTGCTCTCTGTATCTCTGCTCAAAAGTGATTAATGCTCCAGTGCTCAGAAAAATGTCTTTGCTTCTCTGATTTTCCAACCTCTGTATCTTTGTCAACTGGGGTATTTATAGGCTGTGACGCTCCATGGAAAAGGCGCAACCCTGATGACGTGTGTCCCAAGTGTTTCGGGCACTGTTGGTTTGACCATTTTTGCATCAAACCTCATGACTACGCACAATACGCTCGTTCGCGTATTGTGCGTGTGAAGAAGAGGTGCACGTCGGGCATGTCTCAACTGTCTTTGGGTTATATTACGCTCATTCACGTTGCGTTGCGTGCACGAGCGTAACGTAACATGGAAACAATGGATTCAAGCTGTTTTACGCTTTCTTACGCAGCCGCGCGTAGTGAAGCGTAAACAATGTCTAGTTTGGCGACGCAATACGCTACGATATGCTACGTTGCGTGATGAGCGTATGATGAGCAATCGTACTTTCTTGGACTTTGCCTTTGATTGCTTTGGAGCTCATTATGCTGCCGTGCGTAGCAAAGCGAAAACCTGGCCTTGAACAAAAGATTTAGCAAAATGCACAAGAAGTCGCATATCACGCTGCTTAAGCTTCTCCCTATGTCGAAGCAACTATTCTTCTGATGCCAGACTATGTTTAAGAAAAATCACGCTAAGCGCCATTACGCTACGTTGCGTGATATAGCATAAAACAGAAAAAGCATAGAAAGATTAGGAATCTGCACAAGAAGTCATGGACTCGATGCTATGCACCTCTTGGTGTTGCTCTGTCTTAGTCTCCCTTCTGGAATTCTAACATGCGCCCTTGCTTGAATTGCGAATCTTTGCCTGAGGCCGACTCGCAATTTTTCACGGTGTTTCAATGGCCCCTCTTTGTTGACAGTTGGAGGGCTTACCCGAAAGACGTCAACAAAGAATACGAAACACTGGATTGGTAGAAACAAGAACAGCGTCCATCCATGGCTACTCAAGGATTGCCCTATCAATATGGAAGAGCAAAGCTAGAGGGAATGGGAGATGGAATGGCATGGTGGGAAACAGGTTCGGGGAAGACATAACATAGGTCAGGATGGTAGGAGCATAGAATACGCTTACTGAGTGCACAGAAACCTACACACACTGATGTCAACAGGAATGCTTTCAGACGAGCGTAGCGTGTCAGCCTGAGATCTCTTTGTCAGTGATTATAGCGGGAATGCTTGCAAAAGGAGCATGGCGCATCACTTCTGCGATATCTCTGCTAGTATGAGTGCGGAAAATGGATACTTGCGTATGTAGCTTTTGCGTATGGGAAGCGGGTGGTGGGGATGAAGGGAAATAAGAGCTAAGGATAGGATTGTGAGAGGTATAGGCATGCAGATCTAAGTGGTCGAGTAAACCTGAGCAGCCATTTCAACATGCTGTTGTACTTCACCGCTCAGATGGACGCACCTTTGAACGACATCCTCCAAAGCAAGTAACTTGCAACCATAGAAGAAAACAGAGGACACCACTGCTCATGCGAACAAGGGACGAGGTTGTCGAAACGAGCGTCGTTTGATGTGAGATAGAGCGATTGGGCCATGAAGAAGGAGCTGGGGCATGAGGGCGAAGCCGCCAATCCTGACGATTGGCCCCGCATATCTTCGCCAAAAGGCATCAGACACAGTGCACCTAACTGGTTAGGCAAGGAACCAGCAAGATGAATTTGCGAAGTTAGCATCCGATAGTGATGATCGGTGGAGGTTCCCGAGGTTGTTGTCGACGAGGATTTCGTCAGGGCTCCAGCTGGCGAGACTAAACCCTCAAAGGTACCACCACTGCAGTGGGCGCAGCGATGGCATCTTCGAGGGATCAGTAAGATGCCTCTCAGCTTATCCGAGGAATCAGTAGGATGCCAGTGGGGTGGCGACGCTGGGACTATCCCAGTATCCCACCCCATTGGTTGTGCAGCTGTACAGAGATTATCACGCTCGCTTGATTTACATGGCAGCCGTCTGTAAGTCCCAGTTTTAAGTCCTGGTAGACTGTCGTTACTGGTTTTAAGTCTCAGCAGACCATGGTCCCAGTTTAAAGTCTGGGCGGACCGAGAAGTGCTAGTTTTACGTCGTAGCGGACGGTGGTATATCTGATTTATGGTCTCAGCAGACCGTGTTGTGGATGTCAGTTTCGTGTCATGACCCAGGGATAGAGCTGTGCTGGTTTTATGTCTCAGCAGACTACTACTTACCTGCGCCAGTTTATCGTCATGGCGGACGCGTGCAAAAGATGCCAGTTTTTCGTCTTGGCGGACCTGTACAACATTGCCAGTTTTACGTCATAGCGGACAATTACAACTTGCCAGTTTAGCGTCATAGCGGATGGATATTGCCAGTTTAGCGTCATGGCGGACGCGTGCAACGAATGCCAGTTTTACGTCGTAGCGGACGGTCAGTGCTAGTTTAACGTCGTAGCGGACGATTAGTCCTAGTTTAGCGTTGTATGTAATTCTGTGGGTGACACGTGTATGAGGTTAGCGTGACACTAACACATGTCACAAGTTTTAACCTTTGTCAGGCAATCCTTTTCCATGCGTGGCCAGTAGTATCCTAAGCGACGAATTTTTAGGGCCATAGCCCGTGGTGCTACGTGGCCGTTGCACAGTCCTTCGTGAACTTCGCCGACTATGTGCTGCGCTTGGTCTTTGTCAACGCAAGTGAGCAACACACCATCAAAGGAGCATCTACAAAGAGTGTTGTCTCCGATGATGACATATTGCCTAGCCCGTTTGCGTATCGCATCCTTCTGCGCGCGTGTCAATTCAGACGGTAATTCGCCCTGTAAAAGGTAAGTTTTAATGCCGTCGTACCATTCAGGTGTGCTTCCCTCGAGAAGAGAAGAGATTTGCGCCGTCTGAATGATAGGATCTGCGCAGTCTATTATCAATGCAGGACAGGTGTCGAAAAGATGTGCAGGTATGTTCAAAGCCAGTGTTTCCAGTGCGTTGGCCAGTGTGTTATCCGTGCGTGGCACGTGCTGGGCATCGATGGTCGCGAATCGTCTCAGAAGATCTTTAGCCGTATCGCAGTAGGGCTACAAATGCACAGCCTTGCAGGCGTAGACTCTAGTGATCTAGTTTATGACAAGCATCGAATCGCCCCTAATCGCCAAGTGTTGAACATCGAGTTCACCGGCAGTTAGTAATCCCCTGAGGAGCCCCTCGTACTCTGCCACATTGTTCGTACAGGGGAAGGTCAAGCGATAAGTGTGGAGACGCACATCCTCAGGCGATAGCGTAATAACAATGGCAGCACTGCCACCTTTAGTGGTTGAAGCTCTGTCGAAATACAATGTTGCTTCGGGGACTGTCAAGACAGGGCTTAAACTATGTACATGTTCGTCAGGGAACTCTGGCTCTATAGTCGCCTGATTGTTAATCGATGAAGTTATTAACTAGTCAGCTATCACTTGGCCTTTCGTAGATGATTAGCCAATATAGTGCAGATCGAATTCTGTCGTGATAGCCTTCCAGCGAGCTATTTTACTACTCTCGTATAAGCTATGTGTAATGGCCCTAAGAATGTTGTTTTTACAGATGACGTTGACCTTGCTACGGAAAAGATAATGCCTACATTTCTTAAGCGTAAAACCTAATGCTAGGCAATTACGCTTGACGTCGTTGTACCTCGTTTCGTACGCACATAGAGCATGACTCAAGTAGTAGATGGGCATGTCCGACCCATCATCCCTCCTTTGACAAAGTAACGCTGCTATCGCTACGTCCGAAGTTGCGAGGTAAATGTAAAATGGCAAATCCCTTTGTGGTGGGAAAACCGTCGGTAAATGTTGCAGTTCTTATTTTAAGCTGTCAAACGCACGCTGGCAATCGTCGGTCCATTCAAAATTAACCCCCTTTTTCAGCAAGTGTTGCATAGGGTGTAACTTGTCGGTTAACCTCGAAATGAACCGGCGTATAAACTGTAAGCATCCCTGTAACCCACGTAATTGCTTGAGGTCTGTAGGAGGCGTTAACTTGACAATGGCTTTGACCTTATCAGGGTCAACTCGTATGCCGGTTTCCGACACCACAGACCCCAACATGCGTCTGATTTTGACTCCGAATACGCACTTCTTTGGGTTAAGCTGGAGCTCGTATTTGGAGCATCTTTTGAGGACTAACTCCAGGTCCCCTAAATGATCCTCGGACTTTAAAGACTTAACAGCTATGTCGTCTACGTAATCATTCAACCTTCCTAGGAGGTAATCGCTAAAGATGTATGTCATGGCTCGTTGATACGTTGCTCCGGCGTTCTTTAGACCAAAAGGCATCATAGTGTAGCAAAAGGTGCCCCAGGGCATCATGAATGTCGTGGTCAATTGATGTTCTAGGTTAATGTGAATCTGGTTATAGCTTGAAAAGCCATCCATGAAGAACAGAAGTGCATGCCCAGCTGTTGTATCCACTAGCTGGTCGATACTCGGCAATGGAAAGTTATCTTTGATTGTGGCCTTGTTCAAATCTCAGAAGTCTATGCAGATGCGTATGCTTCCGGTCTTCTTTGGTACGACTACAATGTTAGATACCCAATCCGAGTAATCGACTGCACAGATGAAACCAACCTGGTATAGTTTGGTGATTTCATCACGCACGGCTAGCACGATCTCTGGCTTGATTTTGTGTGCCTTTTGCCTGACTGCCTTAATCTACGGGTCTAAGATGATGGTATGTTGGATTAACCTGGGATCTAGTCCAGGCATATCCTCGTATGACCATGCAAAGACAGTAATGTTGTCTTGCAGGACCTGTTTTATGGCATTGTGCATTTTTTGGTCTAACAAAGAACTGACTTTAAGCATTTTAGCTTCACCCTTATGCGTAACAATAGGAACCTCACTGAGGGGGTCTTCGGTTATGTCCCCAGCCTCCAGGTCTAGCGTGCACGTCGACTATTCTGGCCATTCTGGGAACGTCTCCGACGCAGCTATGGTTAGACCTTCTAAAGGGGGGTTAACGTCTACTAGCGCGAAGTCAAACTGCCTAATTACCTTCCGGTATGGGCCTATCAAAGCTAGGGGTGCTGAAACTGTTGCATCCATTTTCCGTCTGTCTTGTAAAACCGCCAAGTGCATAAATGATTAGGAGACAAGTGACGTGATGTCGCCAAACGTGGAAGGCTAACTGAATTTTGAATAATATTGTAGACAAGCTGTAATCAATGTAACCCGATTACGAGGCGATAAGATGTGGTAGTTTAACGTTATTTCGGACAGTGGCGCGTGCGAGATCAGCCGCATTAATATCTTGATTTTCAGGTTTCATTTTAGGAAAGTCCCGCTGAAATCGGATATCAAGTCGGTGATCCTCGCATATAAGCAAGTGGTTTTTCAATGAGAACAGGCTGTTGACTATCGTGAATCCAAATTCGTAATTGTTTCTGATCGAGAGAAGAGCAGAAGATCAGAGCGTGTGATTTTGTGAAGGTTTGCAAGTGGTAAACTGTGAAAATTTCTGAAGCTGTTGCAATGGCACCAAAAGTCAAGAGGAAGAACGCAAAACTAGCCAAAATCGATGAAGTGCAAGAAAATCTGAATCGCGTTTCGCAGGCGCTGGTCGATGTTCGTGACCCTACGCCTTTGAACCGGTAGGTCGTTCCTCATGTGCTTATGTTTGTTTTTAATATCTGCTTTTCGTGGTATTTTTTTTGTGCGTGAATGTGGATTTCGAAATTGTGGACCTCAGGTTAGTGCGAGGGTTTGATGGGGTTGCATCTTCCACCATTGTCAGGGACGAACCTTGTGTTATTGCAAGGGTTTGGGAGATTTCGGCCTGGATAGCTAGGTGTAATTTATGAGTTTTCTGTGTTAGTGATGCAAATGTAAATGTAGGTGTTAATGTATGTATTGGGTTTTCTGTACAGAGTCACGCTAAAGCCCATCCTGATTGTGCTGGATATTGTCAGGGTCTTGTGTTGTGTACACCCCATCGTCCCCAATGTCCCTCCCCCGCACACGCGGTTGCAAGGGAAGGCCATATGGTTTCGACAGGGTGTGCTGGAGTTTCTGCAGTTCTTGCTATGCAACTTTAGCGTCATTGTGTGGTCTGACCTATCTGGCGACGTCGCCGGTGCTCTTTTAGAGCACTTTCTGGCGGGTTCTGCGCAAGGGATTCTGGCCTTTTTGACGAACGGGGCCATCGATACGGGCCGTCCCGAGGACCGAGAGCTTAGCGCTCGGGGCTTAAGGAGCTTGAACTTGATCTGGGAAATGGCTCGATTCAGCTGTTACCATGCATATAACACGCTGTTCATGGCTCACCATGTCTCAACCTGTTTCCAGAACCCACAAGGCACGGTGTACTACGCAGGCGGGTAAGCGAATTTTATTAACTGTCTATTTTTTTGTTGTTGTCGTTATATATTTGTTATCGATGTGCAATGTAAGAGAAGCCTAAGTGCAAAGATGTAAGATAAGCGGATGTTGTATGGTACAGGTTTTTTATCCATGACAACAAGTTAGTCGGAAATGGAGACACGTTGTCATGGGCCGAAACGGCAATAAGTGCATTCACCTCAACCAGCAACGTGCGCACTGGTGTTATCGGGTAGATTGGTTTTGACATGCATGAGTACCCCACCCGCTACGCTAAGGCTTTTGAGAATTTCCAGAGACTCGGGTGGCTGCACGATGATTGGACCTTAGATCCGCCCCTTGCCGTTGAGGATGTGCAAAGGAACCTGCCACCATTTCCTTTGCCATTTGGACCTGGTGAGGCTGTTATATTGCGTAATATCGTTGTAAATTATGGACATTGCGTAATAGTGTTTTGGTTTAATTTGTGTTTCACGTTGTGCAGTTAGGGAATCTCGGGAGATTACCCTTACAATTTCCAGCCGCGAGGCGAACGTCGTCCTCTTTCGCTACAGCGACATCAAGGACGCACAGCGCTGGCTCGGCCACTCGGCGGCCCCAGTCGCGGTGACCTCCAAGATCTGAGCAGCAGGGCTAATGCACCTATTTTTGGCTGCGACTCCTAATGTCCCTGCCAGTGAGATGCTAACCCTGGTCAACTCCTTCAATGAAAAGGCCGAGCGTTTCTGGACGTGCATACACAATGTACGCGTAAGTTTTGACATTGACGCTCCACTCTTCGCGGACCTATTTGGCGTCCCCTCAGACGGCCCTCCCGTAAGTGAGAAGGCGAAGAGTAGCGTTGCCTTCCAGAATTGGCTGAGGGAATGGGTAAGGGTCCCGAAGGAGACTAAAGGGTTTCCCTGCGAAAGATTCGAGATGGGCGTTGCCAAGACACTTTATCCCCTTTTTCGGGCCCGGACCTCCCCCAAAACCCTCTCGCAGGGGAAGTTCTTTTCTGTAGAACAAACCCGTATTATGCGAGAGGTTTTGGAGGAGGGGACCCAGTTCAATTGGGCAAGCTATTTTGCCAAGGGACTGCGTAATGAGATGATCAAGCTTCGTTAGAAGCTTGAGTCCCGTTTCAACATGCATTACGCCTTCTTCATAGCTTGCCTCCGGCGGTTTGCTGAGTTTCTGGTCATCCAAAAGAATGGGGTCTGGGTGCAGCATGACCGAGACCAGCTGTCCAGACCTTGGATTGCCCACATCCTCAGCACTACCCGTGGGCAGGATCCGCCGGAAGGGATCGGGGAGTCGTTGTCTATAACGACTAAGGGTTTGGCGGTGCCCCAAGTGCGAGGTCTCGACAGCGTAGGCCGGATAATGCCCACTTACACCGGCGATGCCTCGCGAGGGAAACGCCTGGCAGAAGAAATTATAGAACCTGCAACTCGGCATAAAAGGCTCCGTATAGCCGAGGCCCCTGAGAGTGACGTAGGCCGAACTGTGGCGGTCAAAGTTCAGCGGAGTAAGCCTCTGCCTGCTAAGCGTGAAGGAATTATATTACGCAATATTTATTTAGATGTTTTGTAATGATATACTAAGGTGCTATGACATGACCAGTAAAAATTACGGAAGAACTGACCCCTGAGACGGGGGCAGTAACACTAAGTCGTAGGGAGGGAGCCTCAATTTTAGAAGAAGAGGCCCCAGCTGTTAGCGTGAGCCGTGTACAGGCTCTGGTGCGTGAAGAGGCCTCGGCTACTAGTGGGAGCCGTGCACAGGACTGGGTACATGAGGAGGTCCCAGCCACTAGAACTAGCGATGCACAGACTCAAGTGCGTGAAGGGGGAAAGGAGGTGGAAAATGTTGGCGAAGCTGCCGCTGTCACCGGTAGAGGTAATGAATGTGTTAGCGAGTTTGCAGGATTTTATTAATAGATGAATTTTCTAACTGGATTACGCTACAGGAGAAGAGGATGTGTCCACGTCTGTCGCTGTGAGCAGAGCGTGGAGAGACTTCCCTGACAAATTTGCCTTCATGGAAGGCGTTGTCAGTGACATGATCGAGCGCTTGGAGCGCATCGAACCTGGAGCTGGTACGTTATGGTCATAATAAGTCTGTGGTATTACTTAGCGGTAATGTGTCATTGATGTTTGATGGTTGTTTCTGTTAGGAGCTTGCCTCCGATGGGATCCCACGAAGCCCATTGATCTAGACACAGTGGAGCCACCATCCAATGAAGCAGTTATGCCACGTCACATTTATGAGGAACTGCGTAAATGTGCGTTACGCTGGACACGCTCCTTATGGGAGTAGGGGCATAAATGAAAATCTATGGAAAAGGTTGCAGAAGTCAGAACAGAGGGTTGAGTCTCTGACCAAAGAGGTCGGAGACTTAAAATCACGGTGCAACTTCCTACAGGCACGAGCGACAGGGGATGAAGACTGGCGTACCGCTGTTGTCGACCACTCCCGGTATTGGACAGCCATCAAAAACAGTGTGCAGACCAGTCAGGCGTTAGTCGAACAACAGATGCAGATAGAACTCCTAGCCCAAAAAAGCCAGGATTGGAGGGATTATTGTGCAAGCGTGCAAGAGTGGGGGCAGAAGGAGAAGGACCACAAGCACTTGTACAAGCGGGAGAGTATTGCTTATCGGAAACTCTACCGCGATCTTGTCGTCAGGGCCCAGTCCTTGGAAGTCTTCCTGGACGTCATTGGAGCTTCCAAAGCTTTCAAGAAGTTCGAGGAGCAGGTGACTGTAAGTGCATCCCCCGAAAGGCCGATGACTCTCCCTGGGGGTCAAGCTTCAATCCCTACTTTCTTCCTAGACCCACCCCGCTGGAGCAGCATGGAGAAAGGGAAAGTGAAGGCCGGAGCTGCCTTGGGAGAGGATGTATGGCCAGATCTAACGGAGGAAGAGATTATGGAGCGCCTGTGGGCTGGCCTAGACAAGCTTCCTTTTGTTGCGGAAGCAGGGCCGTCGCAAGTAAGTTTACGCGCGACTTAGTTTGTGTTTCTAATTATGATGTTAATTCTTGTGTAGCTAATGTGCTTACTGTGTTCAAGTACCAGCCGAGGATAGGGAAGACGAACAAGTTGAGGAGTTAGCAGAGGGAGCGGCGGAAGCAGAGGAAGAAGCAGAGGCAGAGGCAGAAGAAGAGACAGAAGAACGCAACGATGAAGAGCGTCCTTCCGTGGAGCCAGCGCCGGAACGAGGACCTCACAAAGAGGACATTCTTCGTGAAAGAATCATTCCTAGAAACAACGGCCCATTGGAGGACGATCCATTAGCGTTGGATCTGGACTTAAGAGATACCGGTGATAGTGGTAGTAGAGGAAATGCGTAATTATAATTTATGCATAGTTTTATTGATGTTGAGTGGAATATCATTTTACGAATGACTGAAAAGACGTGTTATAAAACCTGGTGGATGCGTTAAATGTCAGTTACACATTTTTTATTCTTTTTTGCATTTTTCCTGTAGAGTGTGAGCATAATTGTTGAAAATTTCACCTAAGTGATAATGATAGAGTGTAATTGCTAGTTTAAGGCCATCGCGGGCCGTTACATGACTCTGCGTAACCTATCGACTAGTTTAAGGCCGTTGCGGGCCATAGCGTAATACAGCAAGCGTAAATGATACCGGTACAGTATTTTGTGTAATTATGCTAAAGTGATCAAGAAACATGAATACCATGGGTATGAAAAAGACAACAGTGTGAAGATAAATGACCAGCGTAAGAACCGAAAACAAAAGTAAGGTGAAAATGCATGAAATAAAATTGCTAAGTCAGAACCATGATAACTTACTAAGACAGGATAATGTACGCAAGGACCATCGTTCAATCATTGATACGCAATTGTCTCTTGATGGCCTTTACGTTGAGCGTCGCGTAAGGGCGAGGAGACTTATGGTTGGACTCCTCTACGCTGCCATCCGGAAATGGTAGGTCGGCCCAAGCTAGACCGTCATCATTGCTGTCAGCTTGTTGAGGGGTTTCGAGACGGATCTGGTCATCAATCGTTTCTATCTCCGAACCCTGTTCTTCTTCAATGTTATTGACGGTCCTGGGGGTGATTTCGTCACCACGTATCACAACCTCCCCTCCGGCATAGGGCAGGTGTATCTCTTGGTGTATCGGTGACGAAACTACCCTCAGCTGAGCTAACCACGACCTCCCAAGATCAGGTTGAACCCTGGCATCTCCTCGACAACTAAGAAAGTGGCCTCCGTTGGGAATTGATCCCCCGCCACAAACTCAATACGCATCGTCCCCTTGACCTGAACCCGTGCCCCGTTGAACGATTTTATGCAGACCGTCGTCGTGGGCATGATCTGGTCGACCAGACCCAACCTATCCACGATGAAATAGGGAATGACGTTGGTAGCTGCGCCATTGTTCACGTGTACTCTCCGGATCCAGTATTGACCGACCCGGATAGTGATAAACATAGGCTCGGTTGTCACCTGACCTTTCTCAGGATCATCTTTGATAGACCCGTCGTGGAAGGTCAGCGAGGAAGGCGTAGGTTGCTCAGCTTCAAGAGGAAACATGACAGCATGTATCGCTTCCTCCTCCGCTGGCAAGCTTTCATCCACTGATATGGACGTCAGCATGCGAACCATAGCCTCACGGTGTTCTCGAGACATCATAAGCAGGTCGTAAAGGCTCAGCGTTGTGTTTTTTTGTTTGAGAGCCTGTTTAACTTGCGTAAATGCGTCGAGGAGGTCCTTCTCCCGGCTAGGTTGTTTTTCCCCCTTGTCTTCTTTCATTCAACCCAAGAGACGAATCTCTCGAGGTGGGACGGTGTTGGCCAAAGGGTTGCTCTTTTTCTTTCCAAGAGAAGGCGGTTGCGTTTCCGCACCTTTATCCTGCCCCTGAGGTGCAGGTGAAGGCACAGAAACCAGGGGCCTAGGCTTAGGGAAGCCGAGCGTAGAGTGGTCTTTCGTTGCGTTAACTAATGTGTCATCTCCCTTTTGTTTGGAAGGTGAGGGTTGACGCTTTTGGTTGGAGGTCTGCCCCTGCATGAGAGGAGCAGCCTGTGGTTTCGACGTCCTGATAATGAAGGGTGCCTTGGGCGTGGGCGCGTACGAGGCCGCGGCTTGGCTATTGCTGCATGACTGAGAGTGTATCCGAGAAGGTGCCCGTATAATGAAGGGCGGCCTCGAGACCCCACCGACTGCTAGTGAAGTGGTTGGCCCCCTTTGTGAGTTGGCAGGGACACACAAAACAAAAGGTTGTTTTGGCGGTTCCCTTTTCTCACTGTCCGTACTCACCATAGTGATTGTATAAGGATCGTCGTTTGCGTTCAACGGGTTCTTATACACGTGCAATGTCTAGTTTTCTGGATGCATCGGTTTGCTACTGTCTAACTTGAGTGAACCGTCGTCCAGCATACGTTGAATGTCATCTTTCAACGCCCAACAGTAATCTGTATCGTGACCACACAGCTGGTGGTAGTCACAGAAATGGTCCAGCCTAAAAGATCTTAGAACTGGTGGTTCGTTAGGTAAGGCTAGAGAAGGGTTCTTCAGCAGTTCACAATGACGTCTGTGACGCTTCAAAGCCTCCTCGGACACCTTCTTAGGTTGAATGTGCCCTGCCCCTAACAGTTTTTTCAGTAGTTCAAAATGCTTTACAAGTAATGCCGTGTACTTTGAGCGATCCTTACGCTCAAAGTTTGGCTTAGGCTGGGGGGCCCTTCAGGGGTAGTTATGTTTTGGCTGGTGCCGGCACCAGCCGTGGTTTCAGGAGGCGCCGTGGGTGCCTTTTTGTTCTTCGTCTTTGTACTCTCAGTCATTGCAGCTACTGTCGTTGTCGCTGCTTTGCCTTTGTCTTCGCTCTTGTTATGTGCATTCCTATAGGCGACATACGCTGGGTCTTTGCTAGCCTCCGCAGCATCTTGGATGCTTCTAACTTGAGCGAAGGCCTGATGTAAAGAATTGGGGGAAAGGTAGTACAGCTTTGACTTAATGAATTCATTGACTGCTCCCTTGAATACCAGCATATGTGAGTCCGCGATCGGCTCGCGGATCTCATTCAAGGTAGCATTCCAGCGTTGTATAAACTTTTGGACGGGCTCGAACGGGTCTTGTTTCACCCCCATGAGCTGATCCAATGTGACTTTCGGTTTCAAGTTGTATTTGAAGCAGGTCACAAATTGGGTCAGCAGCTCTTCCAAGGTTGAGATGGAAGAGCGTGGGAGGGCTCGGTACCAATCCAAAGCTTTCCCTATTAGGAACATTGCAAAGACTCGGATAATGGTGTGCAGCCACTGTTGCAATAACAAGGACTCAGATATGAACGTGACCAAGTGAGCATTAGGATCTCCCTCCCCATTGTACTTGGTAAAATGAGGTAGAGACATCCCTGGCGGTAACGACAGCATAGGGACCGCTGGGATAATTGGATCATCCTGGTAAAAGTCCATGATCTGAATAGTATCGGAACCAGTGGCTTTGAGGCATCGAACCTCCTCGGTGAGAGTCTGTATAAGCTGGAAGACTTGGTCCAGACCCGTTGACGGAGGTGTCTGTGCAGAAGGCACAGGAGGTTGGACCAGGAGGGCGGCACGAGGGAACGGAAATGACAGGATAGGTTGACTGGCTGCTTGTGGGGCGGGGATCCCTGCAGGCGGAGGGGCCTGTGAAGACCAACACCCACTGGTTTGCGAAGAAGGGTTAGCCGCCGCCTGCTGCGTAATATAGGGATAGGTATACTGCGAGATCCCCTGTGGAACGTGCGTTACAGGTGCTACCAGGGGTTGCACGCCATAGACCACAAACTGGGTATGTTGCACCGCCGGGTTAGCCCACTGACCTGCGGCAGGCTGTTGGATGTATGTTTGTGGCTGAACAA